>JAFIDM010014012.1:31132707-31159254 GCA_023159025.1 Thereuonema tuberculata
ATAACAGTCTGAAGTCAGACGTCATAACAGTCTGAAATCAGACTTCAAAAATAACGAATAAGGTAGCTCATTCAACGGCTGCGAAAACAATTAAGCAGCAGTAAACGGGTTGGAATCGATCGTGCGCGACATTTCCAATAAAGGCAAACGTTCTGGTTGTCCAATTCGAAATTCAGGGCGTTACGTATGATCCGACTTACGATATCGATTATATCTCTAAGATACAATTATAAAAATGGACATGATAAGCAACTCTATCAACCAAAAACATTTAATTGCGATTCACGTGGAAAGTGCTGCTCAAGAAGGAAATTGAATCAACCTCCTGAATCACTTCTTTCTTTTATCTATGCTTTTTGAACTATTTCAAAATCTAAGCCCTTCCTCCAAAGGAAAAACGAAAATAATTGTGAACCACAAAAACCCTCTCGATTAAGAACATTTCCATGTTGTCAAAAAACATCTACTTACACACAGAATAAGAACTATCTTTGAAATATCGATTCTGTCTATTATAAAATATAATGTAGACAGTATTGTCGTAAAATAGAAACAGATAAGAGACAAAAAAATAAAGCAAAGAAACAACCATGACAATGTCTGTAATTATAATTCTGACAAAATAGCTCTGTATCAATCTTTCCTACTATCTCTACAATTAATTTGCTTTATTCGTACTTTAGTAATTGTAATTGGTAGCATCATTACAGATGGATGCCGAACATGAATATGAGTGGAATCGTCAGTAATTCTGGGATCATCTTCATCGGAATGTGTATAAATCTAACAACATAAAAAAAACTTGCTTTAGGATTACAATAAAATTTAAAATACAACTGTCTATCTTTCTTTTTCATTAAAATGTAGCATTTGCAAAGAAAATTAAATAATAAAAAGTTAATTACAAGCATACGTACACTAAAAAGATAGGGAGTTCCTTCAGGAAATCCAAGAGGTACAATCAGAGAGCAGAAGTGTGTTGCAGGTCCATTATACATTAGCAATTGTTCTGAAAAAGTTTATAGTTTAGCTATACTTTTTGTAGTTATTTTGTATATTGTAATAATAGCTTAGAAACTTCTTAATTCAACAACTACTTAAATCTGTTTTTCTGACACCAAATAGACTTGTAAGAATCATAAAGCTCGGCTCATTTATAAACCAACAAAATTCAAACAATACTTAATCCCAATTTTTTTTTCTTTAATGTTTTCTGTAATTCATTTTTCCAGAAAAACAAACAAAAAACCTTCGGATTAAATTCTCTATCATCGCTATGAATTTAGAGTTCAAAGCCATATCGAAGGCGATTTTGGAGTTAGTGATGGAAATCACATACTTTGAATAATACGAACTCTCAGCTGAACACTGTCCTCCTGAAGTGTTTGTGCGTTGCTGCACCCATTGCTGGGAGGTCATTTCTCGACCCTACTATCCTGTCTGATAGTGGTTACTCTGTGCTGAACACTGCCCTCCTGAAGGGTATGTGTGCGTTGCTGCACCCATTGCCATCAACAACGTCTTGTTGCGGCATCACTTCGACCGCAATGGCCGGTAATACAACAATATCCAGCGTGACTGTCTCAAGCCCACGGTTAGACCTCTGTCAAATTCACTCAGTTGTTAATACGATTGTCGGGTGGTGTGTCATGTATTCTCATCGGCTATGAACGGCATCCAACCACAAAACTTTGGGAAGTGCCGAAGCAAGCGAGAAACGTTAAAAAATCCAGAATGCAGGGCTGAAATGAATGCGCATTAGTGCCGTCGATTGCATTTATTACCTTTGAATTTAGACTTGTACCCATGAGGAATTTGTACAGTAAGTTTCACAGTTGTTCGACAACATTCTGTGGTGCTTCGTTTTCCTATTTTTTTTTTCACAAAATGTATGTAATTACTGAGTTATTTTTTTCAAAAAAGTCTGTATCAAATTTTTCTTCCTCCAAATGCTATGGTTGACCGAGTATTTAAATGGCATCAAAGAGCCATTTAAATGTATATCCATTTAAATGCATATCCATAATTTAAATGCATATCCGAAATTGCATCGAAGAGCCACACCATGGTTGAACCCTGAATAAAGTTTCTGTCCTCGCTCAGAACAGTTAAAGTAATTGAAGCTTTGCAAAAAAAATATTAATATCTAACTTAATCTATTATTTCTATTTATTATTTAATAGTTTCGTGATACTTTTTCAGAAACTGAACAAAGAAATGGAGCATGTACGATTTAGAAATAGGCTACATACATCAAGGAATTACTTGTTGCAGGAAATTAATGAAAATATCCTTACCAATTTTGACATCTGCACACAATCCAGATATTGTTGCAACGTGTTTTATTGTTGGAGCCTTGTACATTTCCGTCATTGTAGGATTTATGTAAGCATTAGATATAGGTTTGCACTAAATTTCAAAATTATTATCTTTTATTATCAATTGTTAGTTTAAATTCAAAATATAATTAGAAGTAATACATTCATAAAATAAAAAGTTGATTTTTTTTTAATTGTGTTGTGGTAAATATTGAAATCTAGAGAAAACTTTTTTAAATGAAAGACACAATGGTCGTTACAATTTATGTTAAGATATTCTTAAGATTTTGATTCCTCTATATACAACATAACAAAGTCAGCAATGATAGCGAGGATGCCAGCCCCATATATAAACTTTTGTTTTGTTTATAAACAACATTATTAAACACAAAAAATTGCATATTAAAAAGAGCTTGAATAATTCTAGTAATAGCAAGGAATTCATCATTATTTAAATTGAGTTTGGAATAAAAATACTTAAAACTGTCTGCTATGAGGCTCTTGGATATAGATTAATGTAAATATGTACTATATATATATGTAAATTATGTACTGTACACTAAAAATAAACATATTTATAATGATGTTTTGTGAGTAATCATCATTATCAAAGAAAATTAATTCAGTCTATAATAAGCTCAAATTAATTATAAAGGTATCCAAAGTTATTCCAGAAGTTATTTTCAAAGATATTTTAAATTTAATTTTGAAAATTTTCCAATAAAATTTTAAAAATTTGAAAACTTTTGAAGTTCAAGTTCAAAGTCAGATTTTTCTATGATAAAAAGTAACTAATTTAAGAGAAAGAATAAATAAAAACTACTTGATCGTGAATTATTATAATTACGCTGATAATAAAGCTTTATAATATAATCCAAAAACATCTATTTTACTCTTCACAATATTTCATTTCTCTTAGCGAGAAACTTCATCAGGTGACAATATTTGTGGGAAGAAAACTGATTTCTTCATTCCTACAGTTCCATAGATCATTATGAATATATAATTTTGAAATAAATAAACAAATTTATCGATAACAAATTACAATTAGTTTAACTCAAGTCATTATCATGACTATGAATTGTGTTAAACTTATGAACTATAATAAGATATCGAGAAATTTGTTTATTTTATTTCAAAATGATCTATTCATAATAATCGATGGAATTGTAGAAGACAAGAAATCAGTTTTCTTTCCTCAAATATTGATATCTGATGAAGTTTCTAGCTAAGAGAAATAAAATATTGTGAAGAATAAAATCGATCTTTTTGGATTATATTATTTTGTATTATAAATATATTTGAAAATTATGAAGAATCTTTATGATAGAAGTTGTTTTGGCAATATAGACTTGATTTTTTATTTTCATGCATTGATATTTTACTTCTAATCGACCACTTCTCATTCTGGAATCTAATTCTTTATACTTACATTTACTTGCATAAACATGAAATGTGTTTCCTCAACTTTTGTCATATTCCAAATCATCTCAGGTGTTATCTCATAGTCAGGTAGATCAAGTAAAGTAGACAATTCAATATTATCAGGATGTTCGGTTGAATTGGTGTTGTTAGTTAAAATGAACTCTTCAATATAGGATTCTTTCAATTCGTAAATATCACGTGCATAAGTGAACGCTTTATAATAGCAGAAGGTTACAGAGGGAAACTTAATGGAGTCATTGCTTTGGAAAGTCGTTTTTAAGTCTGGTGGTGCAAATTGAAAATTCATTATTGTTGAAGTGATTTCGTGAAGACACATGATTGCTGAGGCTAACAGACAAATTGCCCAGAAATATTTAATAGATTTACGACGGCTGAAAAGCCTTTCCCAACCTGGAATGCTTACAACGGGCCTTTTTTGTCCAATGTTTAAAAGTGATGGGACCTCATGTTTGTCGATTTCGGAATTTTCAACAGTAATTCTGTGAATATGACCTTCGGATGATTTCGCGGAGTTATTCATTTCTGATTTCTAAAAAAAAAAAATATATAAAGGTATATTAATACAATTAATTAATAATAATAATAATAACGACAGTGAGATAACTGAAACTTAATTCTCTGTTTGTTGATTTACAAATATACTGAAACTAACTATTATTCTTATGAATGTAACAGCAAGTTAGGAAGTTACATTCGTACAGATTTGACACGCATAATTAACGAAAGTATAGCAAAATACCTGAATCACAGCATTGAATCTGTAAGGAAATAGTTAACATTTATTTTTATTTATTATTTGTATTTATTTATTGTTTATTAATTATATTTATTTATTATTTTATAATTACATTTTTTTTTATTTATTTACCATATTTTTATGATTTCATTCTACTGAAATCATTTTGCTGAATTCATTTAGCATTATTTTCATGGATATTTTAAATTTGGAATGCATGGAATAATTCAATATTCATAATTCATAGAATAATTCAGTAGTGATAATTCATAGAATAATGGTTTCCTATATATGAGGCTCTTAGAGTAGGTATCCGCCCTCATTCCAATCTTTCATGTTTTATCATAGCATTCACTATGAACTTTCCGCTTTCATTTGTGCTCATTTGGCTCATTTGGCTCATTCACTTCGGTAAAAAACGAAATTTCCATTGAAAAAATCATAGCGAAAAATCACCAAATCTTGAGAAATCTTGAGAACTCTCCGAAAAGGAAAGGCTATAAGCTGCGCCCTATGCTGAGCAGACTGTCTCATTGTCACTTACGAGACATTTAAATTGTGAAGAATGAGCGTTAATGACTAGGACCTTAAATTATTTCTATTGTTTTTGTGTGTTTGGTCCTTTGTATTAATGTTATAATTACTTTAACTTATATTATACGTTAATGACAATTGATTGCTATTTGTCTCTTAGATACAGTAATGTTATTATAAACTGTTTGTATTATCAAGTCAGAAATTCCCACTTGGCACATATGCAGTGATATGGAGGAATACATTGCGATAGTATGAACGTGTTTTTCTTTCACGTTTGGCGCATTTCCTATTTTACAGGCTTCATATGTTAAAATTGTCTTCAATATTTGACAATTTGTTTCAATATTAGATCAATATTAGATCTTTTGATATTAAAGGATTTCCATTGTTAATTGAGGAATGAAACAAGATGATAAGTTTCTAGCTTTTTAACCTGACTGAATAAGTAAAATTTCCCCCGAAATATATTTAAGCAATATTATTCAATAATAAAATTGCATTTTCTGTATGTGATTGTCTCGATGAAATATCTAATAAAAAGTTTGGAGAATATATCATATTTTCATTAACTAAACAAATTTATTTCAGTAGTTATATAATGTTTTTTTATATACAGTACTTGAAAGTATATTGTACATTGATAAAATTCTCAATGATCCTAATGGGGAAGGGTCGCCATATTTAGATGTAGTTATTTTCTGAAAGGAATATATGGTGCAAATGAAATGATTGAAATATTAAATCATTCATAGTTTCTAAATTTGCGAATTCTACCGGGAGTGTTAGTTGTAGCCACACATTAAAAAGAGCCATCACATGTAACTGACGTCGACTGTCAGTTTCTGGCTAGAGTAGAATTGATATTGCTGCAATTTAAATAAAATGAATTCATTTAAATAAGATGAATTCCAATATTCAATATATTCGATAGTAAATTAAATATTCACTCATTATTATTATTTAAATTCTACAGATTTTTAATATAATAATTAGAAAATTTGCAATTTACTTTAAAACTGGCAGAAATATAATGAAGATGTTAAAATTGATAACTGCATTTGCTCTTCATGATCTAGACATAAAAAATGTGGCTCCATTGATAGGTTGCACAGAAACTTAAGATTCGAATGAACTTCTTATTTTATAGTTTCGGCAATGAAAGACCAGATTCTTGAGGCACTAAATTGATCTGGTTGGAAAGGACTGATATTTTAGTTACTTAGCAAAGATTTTTTTTTTCCTTTTTTTTCCCTTAAACAAAAAGAGATTTGAATTGAATTGTTTCCGTAATTAACTTCTATATTTCTTAATTTTTACTTATTTTCAATGCAAATAGGATAAAAGTTCAATATACAGAGTGTTTCGAAAAGGTTGACAAAGTGAAGAGATACGGGTTTCAAAGGTCATTTTGAGTCGAAAATGTTCTATGATATTTTGTTGTACGGGTCGTAGTTTTAGAGTTAAGAAATGAATACATTGGGAATGGTCCCTAATCAAAGAAAGCTCAGTTCTGCCATTTTCAGCATTTTCTTTAATTATCGTATCTGTTTTCAGTCATGACATTTGTTAACCTGATTGCTTTTTCTAATAAACCTTTATCATATTTACTTACACTTCTTAATGTGAACTGAGTTTTCTTTGATTAGGCACCATTCCCAGAGCATTCATTTCCGAACTCTAAAACTACGACCCGTACAACAAAAGGACATAGAAGTTTTTCGACTGAAAATAACCCTTGGAACCCGTATCTCTTCGCTTTGTCATTTCCGAAATACCCTGTATATTATTAAATCAACTTCAGAAATTCATTTATGATGAAGGCATGTCTGATGCACCCCATGAACAAACTTCCACATTGTTTCTTACCTTAATTTTAATCCAAACCGCAAAAAACTCTAGAACTTCTATTAATGACAAAACACTGCATGCAACAAAAAATCCCATGATTCCTCCAACATCAGAGAGAAACATTGAAAAGGTATACCAACGATATTCATTAATTACAGTTACTTTCTTATCATTGAAAATACTAATCCAGGTCGTTCCATTCAAAAAATATTCCAATACTTCTGGATTACCAAAAAACAAAATCTCTCTACATTTTCTTGGACAGTTTTTAGAACACTTTTCTTTGAACTTGGGCACGAAATTTAATAATTCAATTGCCTTCTTAAATTCAGAGGGATTTTCACATTTCTTCATACTGGCGTTGTTCATAAACGGCAATCTTAAAAATCAAATATAAAATATGTAAGTTATAAATTGTTTTCGAAGTTGTTTAACTTTACATACATAAAGGATAAATGAAGAACACAACAATTACTTAAGAAAGTGCCATTAAATTTAGCAAGCTAAAATTTTCTTACATTTAGAATGTATAGTAACTCTTAAATGTTTTATGTAACTTCTCTTTATTATTATTATTATTATTATTATTATTATTATTATTATTATAAAATTACAATATAAACGTTAGCAGTAACACAGTAGTTAAAATTCCAACATGTAATATATGCCAACCTACTTTATTTTCACGCTTCATTTCTGGTGAGCTTAAACCCGGATATCTCTGAATTGAAAAACTGCATTTATGCTGAGATCCAGAATAAATGCCACTAGCAACTAATGAGATATACAATATTTATTAATAGTTTTACAATTTTATTAGTTTTTGGGCCTTTTAATAATATTTGAGTTTACCTGCAAGGCATTACTGTATTAAAAGTTGTTTCCATACATTTCTCTTTGCATTGCTCTACAAATGATGATTCAAAGCAAGGATTTCTACTTCTGTTCAGATAGTGGATCTGAAATAAGAAAGCAGTGTTAAATAAACAAGAAGAACTTTAGCAACGTAGCAAATTAATGTTGTAAATGTTGCAAAATTTCTAGAACTAATATTGGAAGAATATATTAAAACGTGACACTTTCGCTGCTGATCTCGCTCCAGCTAAAACTCTAAAAAGCCAATCACGCGCTTTCGCGTGGTGTGGAGTAATATCTCAGTAGGCAGTCACGCGCTGGCGTGGGATGAGATCCGACGCAACATTTATTCTCTCCTTCAATTGCCATTATATCTTAGATGTGTCTGCTGGTATTGGCGTGGAGTAAAGGTTAGAAGCTAGTTGCAACGCGTTGTGTTTTCGAATTTATAGCTTTAGTAGTTACTAAAAAAAATCTTATAATATGAGTTGTAGAGACGATTGTTCTGCAGGGCCTTCACGCCCAAAAAAAGAAAAATGCAATCTACAACGCCTCTAACAGATGATGACATGACACATTTATTGGCTGAACTTTCGGACAGCGATGAAGAATTCATTCCTCCCCAAGGTGCTCATGATACTTCGGCTTATGAAGAGGAAGAGTTACAAGACGTGCACGAGGTGACATGTCATCAGCATGATTCCGCTAAGTAGGGAATATAATTTGGGAAAATGACCCCACAATAATTTCCTTTCACAAAATCAGAGTGTTTGTTGCAACCTCTTTTAGGTGACAATCCAACTGATTACTTTCGCCTTGTATTTACCAGGAATATCTTGGATGTAGAAATTGCTCAAACCAATGACTATGCTAGTAACATGTTTTGTCGTCGTAAAACAAAGCAACATTCTAGAATTAATGCTTGGTTGGAAACCACAAAAGATGAAATGTTGATATTTGTGGGATTAATTTTACATATGAGAATTATAAGAATAAACCGAATTCAAGATTACTGGAAAACAGATACACTTTTGGGCTTGAATGTATTCGCATTCAATATAAGCAGGAATCGTTTTCTTTTATTGCTGAGCGCATTGCACTTCGCAAAAATCCCAGAGCAAAATGCAGAACCCCCAAAGGATCGACTATATAAAATCAGAAGTTTGGTGAATTTGTTCAACACGCTGAGTGGCTGAAATGTATTATCCAGGACAAGAGATTAGTCGATGAGATTGTGGCGTCGACGGCTCAATTTTAAACAATATATTTCAAACAAACGGCATAAATATGGTATCAAGTTATGTATGATCACAACACCTACTGTCCTCCAAATGAAAGTTGGCCGGCGGAAGTTTGAACTGCGCAGCCCTTCCGGTAGCTGATCAATTATGTTTTCCTGTCACAATGGACGCCGTCGTCTGTTTTCACTGAGAAAGACATGTTGATAACGCCAAATTAAAACTTCTCTCGACTATTTAGCGTTATTTCAATACCAATTGCTAACAATAAGTATTTATGTAAATAAATAAATATATATTATTTATAAATACAATGCTCTTTTGCAAAGTAACAAGCGATTACCGTCCTGTCATAAAATCAGACGGAAGTGTCTGACCAGACTAATCGATCATACATGCGCAGATCTCACAAAATCAGGGCGGCCATCTCTCATTTGGAGGACAATAATGGTATGGTTATCAAATTTCTGGTCTATACGGGAATGGAGGATGATTCTGGTGGGAAAGGACATGCACAAAAAGTGTTCTTGAAGTTATTAGAAGGAATGCTAGATGTTGGACATAGCTATTATAATACTTGTTCATAAATAAACTATGAACTGGCAAAATGTTTTGCTGATAGAAAAACTCAATGTACTGGGACAATCAGAATGAACAGGAAGACATTTCCGAAAAAGGTTAGCGAGAAAAAAAATAAAGAAAGGGGAAACTGTAGCAAAGTATGATAATGGTGTAATGAACGGCAAATGGACAGATAAAAGAGATTTAACTTATATTTCTAATGAATACAAAAATGATATTGTAGAAGTGTCAAACAAAAGACGCGAAATGAAATTAAAACCACTTCCCATCATTGAATATAATGAATTTATGGCAGATATTAATAGGCAAGATCAGATGCTTGCCTATTACCCATGTGAAAGAAAAACCATTAGATGGCCTACTAAAATATTTATGCATATTTTACAATTAATGATTTCAAATCCCCATTTTCTCTATAACAAATATTCCACTAAAAACATGTCACTTTATGACTTTCGTTTATCGGTGATAAGGTGCTTATTGAAACCACAACCTGTCCTTTGTGCTCCTGGGCGTGATTCAACTGAATCAGAACATGTGCTCACACCGCGGGAACTAAAAAAAAGGTGGATAGAGATTGCGAAAACAGTGCAAAAGTTGCTATTTCCAGGGCATATATGAATGGTAAAGCTACCATTCATATATGCAATTTATGATGGATCTCCCGGTTATTGCTTAGATTGTGCGAAGGTAACCCACAAATAAAATATAAATATTGTTTTTCATTTATTTTAAATATCTGTTGATAATAAAGTATCAAACCAAACTAATGCATTTTGTCACTTATGTTCATTATTTTGTTTCATCGTAACGCATCACGCGCCATCGCGTCATGTGGCATTTAGGAAATAATTTTACCTCTAGTGCCTATCACGCGCTGGCGCTTAGTCAAACTATTCTATCAGGATAAAGACGTAAATATTACTTAGTAATCAATATGATACACGTAATCATGTTTTATTTCCACTTTTCAATTATATTTGTTATAAAACGTAAATAGCCTTCTGGGAAAACCCCATTTCTACGGCGGGGCAATAACTATTAGCAGATCCACACTTGACCGGCAGTCAACCTGATAAGAAGATATTTATTATTAGAAGATATGTAAAATATTGATTACATTTTCTTAGATATAAATGTAATATTTTGGTTTAAAAATAAAATAAAATAAGTTTTAGAGGAAACACAACATATTTTTACGTATGTAGATAAGTCAAACTTAATTACAGCGTCTAGACAAATAAATCGGTCTAGTCATATAGAAGAAATTTTTAGAGCTTCAAATCGATCCTCAGTTTGCTTTATGTGAAAATAAATAAATAAATAAATAAATAAATTTAAAAATAACAATTAATTAAACATAGTGATCACAAGGCACCTTTACACATATATTAATAATTAAAATTAAAGCAAGGCGGTGTTTCGAAGTTCCCGTATTTGAACTTTTTCGTCAGTGCAAAGAAAACAAAATGAATACAAAAATGTTGGAGATGGAACTGTCCTCCAAAATTCCATTATTGAATCGAAGAGGTTCATTTTTCGGCGTTGACCTTGCACTGCAAGCTACATGAGCATTTCATTGAGAGTCCTCTCATTCCCATGAACGGATTCAGAGGATTAATTTCGAAGAATGCATACTGTAGGATGTTGATTATAAACATATCATTCTTGTTATAACATTTATTGTCTTTTATAACCAGGGATTCATAAAACTTTCGGGGATAATCATCCTTTTTGATGGAAAAAAATATTAGATTTATCGAGGTTGATTTTATGCTCTGTAAGTTTATAGTGAGCTGCGGTACAACTAGAAAGTAGATCTAGAAATGCCCTCAAAAACCTTCTCAGCAACAACGAACCAGTTAATAACAAGGAAATGAAATTTCTACAAAAACGAGCTGTTTGTGTCATCAATTGTCGAAATTCTTCAGATGAATCATGCCTGTACGTTTGAGAGTCAAAAAAACTCTAAAAATTCACTTGGCCGAACACGAAAGAGAAGTTCAAAAAATAACCTGCAATACGCCATCGCAGCTCACAGTAAACTTTCAGGCGATAAACTCAACCTAAATAAGCCTATTATATTTTCTATCAAAAGGATGATTAAATCAAAAAGTTTTGTGAATCCCTGGTTATAAAGGACAATAAATATTATAACAATAATGATGTGTCTATAGCCAACAACCCGCAGTTTGGATTATAACAAAATAATCCTCTAATAGCCCGTTCATGCGAGATGACTGGACTCTCATTGAAACCACGCTGACACCTCGTATAGCTTGTGGCGCAAAGTCAACGCAGAAAAATGGAGCCATTCGTCCCTGTAATGAAATGGGAGAGGTCTAAACTTGGTGCTGATTTGGAGGACAGGTCGATCTGCAAAAGAAAACAAAAATGAATACAAAGTGTTCTTTGCCTGACGAAAAAGTTCGAATACTGGAAATTCGAAACATCGCCTTGCTTTAATTTTAATTATTAATATATGTGTAAAGATGCATCATGATCTCTATGTTTAATTAGCTTTTACGTATACGTTAAAACAGTTTAAATAAAAAAAGAGATTTTATATTTGATCAAACGTTTTGAAATATTACTAAGTTTTCAGATTTTGTTACAAAAAATTACTTTGAGATTAACATCATAGAAAATCTAAACTAATGCATCTGAAACAAAAAAATAAAAATTCAGTTCTTACTTCTGTTGTAGAGATCAAAAAGTTTAATTTAAGAATTAAAGGTAGTGGTATACCAGCATCCAAATTAGAATATATAGGATTTTCATCTTCTTTATGAATTATAACCTATAATTAAATAGATAAATGAAGATTTCAGATATCTTTTGGTTAAGAAAATGTAAAATACCAGTTCAGAACATTGATTGAAATACAAAGCTTAACAAGAATTATCTCTCAGAAATATTTATAAAATCTCAAAAGAAAATCATCACGATATTAGGTGAATAAGTTGAAGTTTTTATTATCTTATTCAGTGATGAATAAAAGGGTTATTCTTTACAAATATATCAATATTTTAAATTATTTTCGACATAATTAATGGAAAAATTCCCTACACAATAAAAATGTTAAAAAATGAACAACACACCAAGAATAAATGAAAATGTGAAAAAATACTTACATGGAGCCTTTGGGGCTGCTGTGTGGCAAATCCTCTTCATTACAATTTATTTTTCACATATTATATTATTTTTAATTTATAGTTATTATTATTTACAGCTATTATTATTTATATTTATTATTATTTTTAATTCATAGATATTATTATTTATATTTATTATTATTTTTAATTTATAGTTATTATTATTTATATTTATTATTATTTTCAATTTATATTATTATTTAAAATTAATTTCTTTAGAACTACCACATATTCTTAAAATTTACAATTCAATTTACAATTAACATTCAATGTACATATGAATGTTATGTTTTGGTTTTTGTGACCCCAATCCATTTTTTTCATCATCAAAATCACCATGGTGTCCCATTTTGTAAACATGATGTGCGATGCCCGAGCCATCCACATTGTCTGTTTTTCTACAGCTTTTGTGTTACCAATGCTTTGTTTCGTTTTCTGTACTGTGTTTCAATTACAGAAATTCTCTGCCATTAACAAGATAATCAAATAAACACAACCCTTTATACATATACACTCATGGACAAAAAAATTAGCGCACCAAGAAGGAGTCGTCAAAATGAAACGTAATGACTACCTTGATATAAGTAAACGATTAGAAAATCAAAGAAAAAGGATAATTTATTTCAGAGAAAAAGGAAAAAAAAACGGAGGAGTTAATACTCCGTTGGACCCCTTATAGCGCGAATGCACGATGCGATACGATCGGGCATTGAGTCATACAAGTTCTGTATGATGTTTTGAGACATTTCGTTCCATATTTGCTGTAACCTTGCCTCTAGTTCGTTCAAACTCGTGGGATGCCCAACTCGTCGTCCCAAATGATCCCAGATATGCTCGATTGGAGACAAATCTGGGGATCGGGCAGGCCAAGGAAGGGTAGTAACAGTGCGGAGATAGTCTTGTGACACCCTTGCCGTATGAGGCCGAGCATTGTCTTGTTGAAAAATGGCTCCTGGGAGCCGTTGCAGGAGTGGCAGCACATGTGGTTGCAGGATTTCATGAACATACCGCTGGGCTGTCATGGTGCCACGGAACAATACTAGGGGTGACCGTGTATTGTAGGCAATGGCACCCCATACCATCACACCAGCTGTGGGAGCGGTGTGTCGCTGTATAGCAAAGGCAGGATTGAAGCGTTCACCACGGGCTCTCCACACACGAACACGATTGTTATCACTGCCGAGATTGAATCTGGATTCGTCACTAAAGACGACCTGGTTCCATTCCGCTGCAGTCCAGTTTCCTTGTGCTCGGCAAAACTCCAAACGGAGGCGTCGATGGGTGGGCGTCAAGGGCAGCACACGTAATGGACGCCGCGATACCAACTGTCCTTCAGCCAGGCGCCTTCGTATGGTTCGAGAAGACACAGCCGCCCCTAGTGAAGGTGCTACCTGTGCCTGGATGGCGGCCGATGAAGCAGTTGGCTGTACGCGTGCATTTCTGACTAGGTGGCGGTCTTCTCGACGACTGGTCTGTCGAGGGCGTCCTGAGCCTGGTCTTCGTGTACATGACATCTCTCGGGTCCACTGGTCCCCAACACCTCCTCACAACACAATCAGAGCGGCCTAATTGACGAGCTACTCGCCTAGCTGACCACCCAGCTTCCAGCATCGCGACGATTCTCCCTCTCTCTCTAACTGCGACAACTGCGTATACTGTCTTCGAACATGGCGTAATGGCATGTCTACCTCAGCTCTTCCTTTGTAAATGATTCAGCGCACTCAAACAAGCTTTGGTTACCTGTTTTATACTCCACAGAGTACGATGTTCAACGCCCTCTATCGGCTATACGTTATGCGCAATCACGCTGCATTTCTAATCATTTGCATATCTCCCCGACATGTACCTTCATTGCAAGTTTCGTTATGATCCCGCAATTATTTCTTGGTGCGCTAATTTTTTTGTCCATGAGTATATATATATTATTCAAAACACACGGTATCCTAATATCTGTGTTGGGAAATATTTTATACAACCTATTGTATAAGCCATAGGCCGTAGCTAAAGGCTGTCCAAATAAATTCTCCTTTTAATTTTTTGTATCGGATTGTAAACATATTTGAAACCTTGCTTGATGAAATTATTTATAAATGTTTTAGATAACCAGCGTCAATTAATTTATTTTCAATTTTATCTAAATTTTCATTAAATAGCTTTTCCATTGAACAATCCAAGAAAACCTTTTTTACTTTCTTCATTATTAAATTCTTCTTGAAATGATTCGACGCTGTTGATCTATAGGGCATTACTTGATTATTGGCATTAGGCTTACTGTAAGCAAGGTTTAGATTATGTTTAAAATTCCATAAACGGCGTTTACTGTATGAGTGTTTCTATTTTGGAAATACCGGACAGAGAATGAAAAAACGCATTGGGGACAGAAAAGCTATATAAAAACACACAATGTGATGGGTCTGGCATCGCACATCATGTTTACAAAATGGGACACCATAGGGACTTTGATGATTTCTTAATTTTAATACATGAAAATGATAAAGACGCTAGGGAAAGCATAACAGGAATCACATGCTAACAAAGAATATGGAGTCGTCTGGAGGCTCCCCAAAAGAGGACTACTAAAAACATGGACTCTCCGATATATATATATATATATAAATTCAATACACAAAACTTGAATCGACACCTATTCAAGTTTCGTAATGCAAATATTTCATTTAATGATTTGCAATTTAGAATTCAGAATATAAAGAATAAAATTAACTTACATTACTAAACATATAAAATTTGCCGGACAGCTTTCTGAAATTTAAAAACCCAATTAATTTCAAAAGGCTGTTTCTGTGTAAGTATTAACATTCGAATATACAAACACGTCATCAGCGGCATCTGGTGTTGAATTTTTGAAACTAAGCTAAAATTTAGAAATCACAAAAGCGCTTTATTATAAGAAGATTGCTCTCTTTTTAATATTTTTTTAGGTTTTTTTCAAATTTATTTTTTATTTTTTTAAATTATCTTTTAAATTATATGCTTTTTTTGTCTATATATATAAAAACCTCTCACATATATATACATATAAAAAATTATTTATTTTATATACGTACATAGAAAAATCATTTATTTTACATACATACATAGAAAAATCATTTATTCTTCAAACATACAGAAAATTTCTTAAAACATACTTCAAAATATTAAAAGCAAAAGATGACAGTTATCAATTCAAACTTGGGAGTAAACTACAGTAGCATTCTTGCTAACTTATTTCTATTGGCCTTTGAATATCAATTTTGTATTGAATTCCCTTTCCAATTTAAAATTTTTAGATATATAGACGATTTAATTATTTTAAATACTAAATTTAATATTAATTATATAGAAGAAAAAATTTATAACAACATTATTAACTTACAGCAAACCAATATTCATGCTGAATTTGTGGATTTTTTAGATTTGAGAATATATTTCAATCAGCAAATACCTCATATACAATTATTTAATAAAACATTTTTGTTTCCTTTCAAAATAAACAGATTTCACAAATTTACAAGTAATGTTAGTTTTAATTTATTTCAAAATATCTTTTTACAAGAATTAAATAGATATCTTACTATTAACTCTAAAATAGATGATTTTTTGAATAATTTGAATTATCTCATTAATGAATTTAAAAATAATAATTTTCCAAACAAAGTTTTAAATACTTATATTACTCGATTTCAAAAGAAATTTAAATTTCAAATTTACAAAAAATATAAAATTAAATATATTCATTATTTTATTTAATCATTAATCTTCTAAACAGGACTTGTTAAATTTTGATCATTCAAGTTATCTCATGACAACTTAGAATTAAATCCTCTATTTGAGGAAGTTTTGAGTTTGAATTGATAACTGTCATCTTTTGCTTTTAATATTTTGAAGTATGTTTTAAGAAATTTTCTGTGTATGTATATAAAATAAATAATTTTTTATATGTATATATATGTGAGAGGTTTTTATACATATAGACAAAAAAAGCATATAATTTAAAAGATAATTTAAAAAAATAAAAAATAAATTTGAAAAAACCTAAAAAAATATTAAAAAGAGAGCAATTTTCTTATAATAAAGCGCTTTTGTGATTTCTAAATTTTAGCTTAGTTTCAAAAATTCAACACCAGATGCCGCTGATGACTTGTTTGTATATTCGAATGTTAATACTTACACAGAAACAGCTTTTTGAAATTAATTTGGTTTTTAAATTTCAGAAAGCTGTCCGGCAAATTTTATATATATATACACACATATATATATATATATATATATAAGGGTTGTGTTTATTTGATTATCTTGTTTACATCATGAGAATTTCTATATTGGAAACACCGAACAGAGTATAAAACAAGGCATTGCTTACACAAAAGCTGTTTAAAAACAGACAATGTGGATGGTTCGGGCATCGCACATCATGTTTACAAAATGGGACCCCTTGGGGATTTCGATGATGAAAAAAATGGATTGGGATCACAAAAGCCAAACAATAACATTCATATGTACATTGATAATTGTAGGTTTTAAGAATATGTGGTAGTTCAAAAGAAATTAATTCAAGACCATATTCAAAAGCGAGGTTGGGGCAAGACAGATGACCTTACAGGAACCATATACCAACGAAGAATGTGGAGTCTTCTGAAGGCTCCCCAAAAGAGGACTAATGAAAACATGGACTCTTGAACATTACGTGGCTTCAATGTTCAATCAGAGGCTGAAAATAAACACTTAATATTATTCGTTGTTAATAAATTTTAAAATGAATAAATTTTGAAAACCTTCGTCGGAAAAAAAAAATGTGTTGAAGAGGGGCTGCAACACAAGTAGTAGGCGGAAAGCCTCCACATAAGTATTTTTCAAACATTTTAATTTAGTCTTAATGTTGTTCATTTTTAAACATGTAAATTATCACACACGTTAAAAAAATTTCGAACATCGTAAACTATATATTTTTCCATCATACTCTTTATCATTTTCTAAATCCATTTAAACATGGTGGCCTGCCATATTAATACTATGTGAGTAATAAACAATAAACTAAGTATATTATATACTTTTTAAAATAAAATTTCTTATGAAGTTCGGTATGATGGTGTTTCTGAATTCAAAGGGAACCAATTGAGTTCTCCATCTCCCCACTCAATTACGAAATTATCCCCAAGAATATTTTCACTGTCCCCTTCCGCTCCTTCTCCCTATCTAGCAGTGTGCTCACCATGGCTCGGAATGAACAACACGAGAAACTTATCCGAGAAACTAACAACGGAAGTTGTTAGATTTGCGCCCATCTTGATGTATTTGATATATATACTTCTCCCGAAGAAGGCCCGAGGTATCGAGAATATTGAGAAAATATCTCATCCCGGAGTGGGGAAATCTCTCAAAAATAAAAGGATCCATACACTAACAATATTAGTGTTAGGCAAATAAGAATAAAGATAAAGTCCTATTTATATTGCAAAACACTTTAAAATGATCATTTTTTATATTCAGTTCCTGAAGTTCGTCTACTTAGATTCCACCAGAAATCTACTATCATTGGGACGTTCCACTTCCCAGCGTATCCCTGTTCCATGGTTGGATGTTCTGGTGGAATCATTCACCTTGTCGTCACTCACTGTTTAAAATTCTGAGGGGAAACGTCCAGATGGGAGTATAGGAATGTAATTTTAATGACATACTGCATTATCTATTTAATATTTATATTTATTATTTAAAGGCGTTGACTAGTTCATTTACAAGTTTTTTTTGCTTCGAAAAAAGTAATTGCAGACAGATCTGAATGCATCTCATGTTCTTCTTTCTATGTTACTTAATCTATTTTCAAATACTGCATCTTTAAGTTGTGGCCTTTATTTGATTTTCGCCTCTTTCAATCTGGATAACTTGGTTCCTGTTAGGATATTAAATTATTCAGATAATAACTTAATTAGTTGTAGTTAAAATTAAAAGCATTTAAATGCTTGAAAAGAAATTTATAATTTTTTTTTTTTTCGACTGGACGAGTTGATTGTGAATTTAAATATTCAAATTACTATTATAACGTAACGAGTTGTTACATCATAAAATGGAAGAGCGTGTCTCTTTGGAAGCTCAAGTTCAGTAAAGTCAGATCGAGGCCAGATCGTATGAGTCCAGTTTGAAAGAGAGAAAGTTTGAGGCTGAACGCACACTAAGATATGTTGCGTGCGGAGAAAAGCAAAGTCTTGAAGAGAACCGGTGATTCTCGTAAGACAGGGCAGAGACTTGTAAGACCTGCAGTTACACAAGGTAAATCAAGCTATAACGTTAAAGAGAGACGGAGAGCTGGAAAGAAACCATAGTCAAAACTAGGACAGCTGAAACACTCTGGATAATAAGTGCAAGAAGCCCGCAAGCTATAGAAGCAACTATTATATAAATCCTAAAGATTTATTACTGAAGAATTCCTACGATAAGAAGCAAGTATTCCTATTCGTATTATTTTCGTGGAAGACGAAAACCTGGAATATTAGACGAGGTGAAGGCCAATTAGCTTTAACTAACGAAGCTTACGCAAAGTAAATAAATGCCAAGAAGAACTCTTGATAATTAATAGTTACATTATAAAGGAACTTTAATTATTATAAAAAGAAATAAACTTTCCGTTTATTGTGAAGATCAAATTGCCAACCTGATTCTGAAGCGCCATTAGATCTCGAGCAGACGCCCAGTACCGAAGTATTGTGGGTAGAAGAAGTCAAGTGTTTGTTAAGCCGGCGCCATATTCAAAGTGCAACGGAAAGGATGGTTCCTGACAAGCAATGTTGATTTGTTTCCAAGAAGACTGGCAGTGCAATTCCAGACGAATCATTTCAACGCATACTAAGCTACCAAGATGAAAAGCCGATAGCAAGCATCGAACTGTAAGTAATTATTTTTATTTACATTTTGGAGGGAGCACGACGCTCGTTTACGAAAGAGGATTAATTACAACGTGATACAGTTCCGGTAATCAGTGCATCGGAAGTGAACTTTGTTTAGAGAGAACGAAGTTAACTAAATATATTTTCACACAGATGCATTATTATTAAAGTAAAAGTCATATATAAATTAATTGAAGAAATCTTTATTGAAATTATAAAGGTAGAATACGTTCACACAAGTTAAGTGAATTGCCATAAATTTATTCGCTATTAATCACTCAGGTGAACGAGAAGCCTCAAATTATATTCACACAGGTGAAATTAATTAAAGTCATTAAATAATATTTCAAGCAGTGTTATTGAGATATGAACTCTCGCGTAATGAGAACTCTAAAGTGATAGTGTTACTATATTGATAGTAAGCTACAACCGCTACTATATAGCAGTGATATTAAATATCTGAGAAGCGCGCTATTATTATTACTTGTAGTATGTGAAGAAATTAATTAAGGAGTTAACTTTGATACTACTATACAGTAATTTAAATTGTTAATTATTTATGAGAAAATATCAAGATAATATTTATCAAAAGGATTATTTATTGAAGCTAAGAACTGTAGCTGACCGCGTCAGAAGTAGAACTAGATATAGCAAAAGTGTAAATAATTGTTTTAGAAAACAAATTTTTTATGACCACTCTAATAAATCATTTTATGATTTTATTCTGGTTTCCACTAATTTTCTTGTTGTCACTCTACAACCAAGTATGCGTTCTGCAAATTACCCCAGCAGTTCCCAAGTAGGTCATCGCATGTCCTTCCTTCCCAAAGCTTGAGGGTCTTGAAAATGATTTTCATCAGTCGAAGTTTAATGTGTGATGGTGGAAGATAAACATGTTGGGCATTCACTAATGGTTCATTAGAAGCAATCTTTTGGCCTCGAAAGAATTTCGTTCTTTGAGGCCACTCTTTACGAACGTAATGGATCTAACCTGCCTGTCCCATTTGCACCAAAAAAAATAAAGCAGAACTTGATGTAACTTTGTTGCATGCCTCGAGGAATCCCTAATACTTTCAAATCTCCAATTAAATGCCATTTATGCTTGTTGTAGTCCATTACACTGAACAATTTGTGCATATGTACATAGGACTCCATCATATAATGAGCTTTGGCACTGTACGCATTGCCATTACCTTGAAGGACTGCTTTTAAACTCAATTTGGACGAATCAATGTACAAATGCCTGCCTGTTGGATTGTGGGGTTGCTAAGAATAAATCGTTCACATTGCTACAGTATATTTTATGTGTTTGTTTCGACAACAATTTGTGGTGTGTTATTTCGGATCACTGGTTTGTAGAATAGAAGTTAGACTAAAACAGATGAGAGCTGGTTCTGAACTCAACTCAACTCTACTCAACTGAACTGTGCTGGTCTTATTGCTACGGACCAGGCGAAATTACATATCCTAATATTGTATTGTTACTATATGAAACCCATGTTACAAAGTCTGCTTTATAAAAATTTCATTTACGAAATTGCTTCGTTATAGGAACAAATTAAGATCAGATTTGGGAATTGCAGATAAAAAACATTAAAATATTCAGTTTCTTTAAGAGGATAGAATATGTGCTGTGTTGTATTATGATCTAATAATGATCTAACAATAATGATACAATATAAATGAAGATAGTTAAGGATATTTTCTTAAATTATATGGTTATAAATCGCTCTTTGTCCCGTTTAAAGAGTTTTGTCCTGTTCTAATTTAGTCATTTATATATTATACATTGTTCCACAAATAAAACTACGGACTGCTTTAATATTTAATCCTTATCTTTAAAATAACAATTATTACAATCAAATTTTAATAAATTAAACAACTATCTGCAGTAAAATTATATTTTCCTAGTATCTTCTGCTTTTCTTAACAATGGTTTTACATGACCTTCAAAGTTGCTTCCAACGGGACCGATTTGTTCTAATGGAAGTAAAAACTTTCTGTCCTTATTAAGAGTTGATTCTTTTAACTTACTAATTAACTATTTACTATTTTTGATAATTATTTCTGATCAATGTAATGGCAAATCTTGGATTATAAGGATTAATTACTTTTCCGACTCTTACATATGAAGCAGATCGGTAATTATTTGATCAAAATATTGTGTGAAATAAAGTATAACGGAAATTTTGAAGTTGTTATATTTATTTAATGAGTTGGAATATCTAATTTACAGATTTTACAGTTTGAACAAAAAGTAATATTGTTTTAGTAGTTTTTGATGGTTCAATTTAGTAATTTGTGATGGTTCAAAACTAATATCTAAAATTTTTTGTTTAAACAAAATTATATAAAAAGAAAAAAATCTGAGTTGAAACATTTACGAAATCACTAGATAGTACTTTTCATAGAATAATATGAACACCTGTGAAAAGACAAAATCTCTATTAGTAGAGTGCTACCTCATCCTTCGTCTGCATTACAGCTTGTATCCATGTGGGATGGACAAAGACAGGTCATTCGCAATGTTGAAGAGAAAATCCAGCCATTTCTCGTTTAGAGCGGTCTCTAGTTCGGAAAGTGTGGAGGGAGTTGGAAACCTTGCACGCACTTTGGCCTCCATAATACTCCGATTATGTTAAGATCAGGAGACTGAGGAGGCCAGACGAGATGTTCCACTTCATATTCGTGCTCGTAGAACTATGCTTGGACTTATCGAGCTGTGTGAATGGGGGCGCTGACGTCTTGGAACAGCCTGCAGCATAAGACGGAGATGACCACCCTGAATGCTGAGATAATGCTCTGCTATGACCTTCCCATGCAGGAATACAAGTGATCCCAGATCACTCCAAGATATCGCCCTCCCCCTACATCACAGCGCCCTTCCATGCTTAACAGTAGTAAGAAGGCAGTTAAAATGAAGGGCTTCTACTGGCTTACTCCTCATATAAATAAGTCCAGTGGTCTGAAATAATGTAAAGGAAGATTCGTCAGACCAAATGACGTGTCTTCACTCCTACTGTGTTCAGGGTATGTTCTCATTACCGTCGCTTGAACGCATTATGAGGTGTCATCAATGAGGTGTCATCAATGGTTTTAATTGATAAATATTTAACGTGCGTCAATTAAAAGTTCTTAAAAAACCAACAATAAATTAAATAAAACTATGTAAAACTATAAAACATACATTACATTAAAGTGGGAGCTTTGGAGCCCTTTCAGAGTCTCATCGGTAAACTAATATTACAAATAATTCAACTTACTTCAACATACTTGATCAATTTTTTCTTATTTCTGGTTTCTTTTTTCAATTTTCTGCTTATTCATGCAGTCATCTAGATACGATATGATATAGTAATCTGCTAATTGACTATTGTATGAATGAAGAGTATAAATAAAATAAGACTTTATAATTTCTCTTTTATTTTATTTTCTTCCTTATCCGGATGCACAAGTCTATTCTAGATGGTGGCTCTGCTACGCAAATGAAGTATGGCCTTTTTTCATATGAGTGTTCATTTATTGTGTCCACCCCCTGAGCGAAATTTTCATTCATATATGTTTGAAAGCAATAAAGAACTTTAACACGTCTATTAAAATGAAGACGAATACGAATTTGAATGGTAAATATCATCCTGTTTCAAAAGAATTCTGCATTTTTAATTATTTGTTGCAAAGATGTTCCGAATTCCATAAGAATTAAAAGCATGTAAATATTTAATGAATGAGAATTTGATAATAATTAAAAAGCCTAAAACTTGGAAACAGAAAAACTTACTTAAGAACTCCTAAAGAACTACATACTTAAAAGGCGATATTTCGTTCTTTTTACAGGACTTTTAAGTATGTAAAAATATAAATATCGCCTTTTAAGTATGTAGTTCTTTAGGAGTATTATTTATTAAATGTTACTTAAAAAGTATTTTAAGAAATTCAGTAATTACTTAAGAACTATTTATGTCAAATAACTAGCAAATAAATCAATATTCAATGTTTTCATAATAAGTTTTTTAAAATTTATTACTTGTAATTTTTCAGAACAACAATTTCCTAATATATCTGTCTTTTTACGGAGTTATAAAATGAGAAATTAAACTAGAAATTAAGTTCAGACCTGGTAATAAGGTGTTCCTGACATAATTCCTAAACTTCTGTTAAATGTTACTTCCATATCAAATCTTGTAACTTGACCATATACCTGGGTTAGACCATCTAAGCAAATGTTAAGCCATGATTATTAAAATACAAATTAAATCTATACATATCAATTTAAGTGTCAAATATTTTTTGAAAAATAAAGAAAATGAATATAAGAAAAGTAATTCAAATGTTACCTCGTCTTTATCTTTTAATTTTAAGCTAAAAAAAATCATAAATTATATCAAAACTTTAATTTTAAAAAGTTCAGTCTAATGTACTTATATTATTTTTAAAAGTACCGTCAACTTTGTTCACTCCAGCAACGACCTTTTAAACAGATCGGGAATGACCAAACAATATTTGTTTATTCCAGCGGACTATAATACAAATGGATATGGTACCCTACTTAATCTAATTAATAAATACTTTTTTAAATGACTAAAATAAGAACTCTATTTATTAACCCCAGTGAGGTTTTTGGGCTTATCCATTAAGGTAGTGTACGTACATAAGACCCTTTTAGGCAAATTTTTTGACCGTTCCAGGATGCAGTAAAACCGTGCCGGCGCGGCGTGGCCGTGCGGTCTAGACGGCAGTATGGCGTTGCGGCCAATGTGCCGGTACCCGGATTCGAATCCCGGTCGTGGCATGGATGTTTCTTTCTTCTTCTGTTTCTCCTTCTGTCCGTTCCAGCGGGTATCACTTAATGCTGCCTCCCTTGGCGTACCCTGGGCAACGATTGGTCGGTGAAAGGCATCATATCTCGCTTCTAGTTGTGGCCTAAAGAAAGCTGATCAAGCTACGAGCCCGGGCATTTGTAAAAAAAAAAAAAGCACGCAAGAAAAAACCGAATTTGATAAGGTATGATATCATGATGTAATCTGAAAATTTCTACACTCCGTTCATTAAAGGTGAAGACACGTAATCACCATTAACCAATCATTATCATTTTTTCCTTCACTAGAGTTACTGCTTTGTGGACACTGTGTTTACATCGTATTCGTCATCGTCCTGGTTGTATTTCTATTTGTATTTTTTTTTAAATATTGTTTTTTTATTACTTCTGTTGATTTTTCAAAATTTAGAATATTGTTTCTTATTTATTTGTTATCGATTTCATAAAAAGTTTATTTTTAGGCACATGCAATTGTATTTTTGATAACATTAATTTTAGATTTTGTGCTTCTAGTTTTTTTTTTTTAGTTTAATTATAAATTTTGTTTGCATGTATCAATAGACTTGGACTTTGGGGTGGTGTATATTCTGATTCGTGAATATAAGTGCATGTTGTGTTTTGTAGTGCTTCGAGTTTGGTGTTTGTTAAGGGGATTACGCCGAAGGAGTATGTTAGAGTAGGGACGTCAAAAGTGTTCATGGCTTTAATTTAATTTCTGGCGTTGAGTTGTGTTTCGAGAATGTTGTGAATGCGAGCACGAGATGTGTTCTTGAGTGCATTTTTGATGTTTGTGTTGTTAATATGTGCGCTTGGTGGAAGCCCAGGCAACTCATGGTCCAATTCAAAACCCTCGAAATTCGAAATCGTCCCGCGTGTCACATGTAGCTTGCCGCATTTGTCGATTACAAATTTCATCCCAATGTCCTTTGGTGAACTGTGTAGTAAATTAGTAAGTTGTGTGCTGTTTGTGGCGTAGAGTTTAATATCATCCTGTGGAGTAAGTGTGTGATTTTTTATGGTGTCAGAGTGCCTGCGATGAGCATGTGTTGTCTAGCACGTGGCTCAAAGCATTCGAGGCGAGACAGAACCAAAGGGGACTCAAGGAGTCTCCCTGGAAAATACATCTAATTATGGGAATGGGGACTGTAGAGATAGAGGTGTTGGAGGTGCGTAGGTGTAATTTTGTGTTCTTCATCGTGGCATCCGAGAATAGCGTGACCTTTGGGTATATTTTGTAGAGATGAAGAGGGTGTAGAAGCCAGAAATGAGGGACCGAATCAAATGCCTGTTTGTAGTCGATTTATTCGATATGTAAGTTCCTATTCTTCGCGCGCGCCTGCCTCAGGATTACCGAATCGATAAGGAGTTGCTCCTTACAACCCTGGGAATTTCTGCGACAGCCCTTCTGCTGTTCAGAAAGGATGTTATGTGTTTCGATAGGTGTGTAGATTTTGTCTGCAAGGCAGGAGGTGAAGAGTTTGTAAAGTGTGGGGAGGCAAGTGATTGGACGATAGTTTGCACAATGCGCTGTTTCACTGTTCTTGCTCTGTAGGTATGTGACACCCTGTGTAAAGAAAAGAGGCATTTGTTCTGGATGTTGGATTATGTCAGTGAGTGCAAGAGACAGCTTCCCATGCAGGGATATAAACCTCTTAATCCAGATGTTCTGGACCCCGCCTGCACCAGGAGGCTTCCAGTTGTGTGCATGTTTCAGTGCTGTCTGTATGTCTGCAAGAGTAATATTGCTGCCTGTTGATTTGGCCATCCGCCAAAATCCGTTAGCAACGGGTGGGTGGGGATCTGGTGAGGGGTCGACGTCGACTTCACAGCATGCGTCTGACGTACTTCGGATACTCGTCGACGGGAAGGGCTGGCTTGCCAGCTTAGCAAGTCGTCTTCGGCGTCGCTACTGGGCTCGGTGAAGCTTGGCGGTCCCTTGGTCGCATCAACCTCGGGGAAGGCCCGTCTCGGTCTTCGGACTTGGGATAGCTTCGGTCTCCGTTTGCCGGTCACGACCCTTCCGTTGGCCGGCTTCGGGTGATGTTTTAGCGGGGAGAGCGAACTGGCGATCACCGCTAAACTTAGCTGCGATGTGGCTCTCTTCTGTTGCCGGCGGCGTGTCTTTCGCTCGGCCGGCT
>JAFIDM010014012.1:31164254-31188581 GCA_023159025.1 Thereuonema tuberculata
AAATTTGGTGCTGATATTAGTCGAGCCAAGACCTTTTTTTAATTAGTGGTCATGAGTACAATAATAGTTTTCATACAATCTATTAAATGACAGAAGTTTTTATTTATTTTTAAATGTTGGCCTTCGAAGTCAAAATGTTATTAAACTTATTTAGTAAATTAAATGTCTCAAATTATCTGGTTTTAAAAATTCTTAATAATCCTAATTGTAATTCACGTTTGTTATATATCTTTATAATGCATCCACAGAAATCAATGAATAAGAAATTTTAACTTACTGAGTTTCAGTGTCAAACATTTGCCACAAGTTGTATCCACAAGAATTTTGACAAAACCCTTTGTGCATGACTTGTCACTTTTAAATGCCGAACACTGAAATTGATTGAAAGGGTACAAATTAGTAAATAATTTAATTAAACTAAATCAGCTTCAGCTATTGTTTTTATTATATATATATTACTAAAAAAATTTATTCATCCTTTCTTTTAAAATTGATTCATTAATTTTCTTAAATTAAAAGAAATTAAATAGACTTAATTTCGAACTTGAAAACGAGATATAGTTCAAAGAAAATCTCTATACTTACGACTCTATATTTTAAAATACAAAGACATTTTTTATTTAAAGGTTGATACTCCATTCATAATGAAGCTTTGCATGTATTAAACTTTATTGCAGTGAATGTTGATATCTAAAATAACTTGCTTTAACAATGATATATTTTATAAAAAGCAACTTAAAACTTATTAACTAAAAGCATATTCAGAAATATATTATTTCTTACTTGATAAGAAGTATTTGCTAATGTTTCACGAATCTTGTAGAGATCCCACAATGTATCAACTGTTACATTTGGAATTCTAATCAAATCCGTGAAATTAGGCTCTTCCTGATATTTCTTTCTGTACAAATTGACATATTGCTGGGTGACTGGTGTTTTAATAAATTCATTAATTGGACACAAGGTCATGGATGGGAAATAAAGTTCCTGTCTTTCAGAGAATGTGAAATCAACATCTGGCTCGCAGGTTATGAAAAACTGAAAGAAGTAAAGAATTTGAGCAATGGCGATTAAAGCAAATATAACTAAAATTAATTTCCATATATTCTGAGTTATTCGAGAAATTTCTGGATTCACTGTACGATCACAGCCAGGGAGGTTTGGAGGCCTTAGACTGTTTTGAATGTTCTCTTCGTGATTATCTTCTTTTGTTTTGGTTTCACTAAATGCATTAAGTCTGTGCTGAATTACTGACATTCTGTGATGTTGTGTGAAAGTAAGAATATCTTCATAAACAAGAAATAAGAATATGAACTGTTAATTCATTACTTTCTGAAATTGATACGTAAACTTGCGCCTGTAAAGAAACAATAAAAATTTGGAAAAAATAAATTTTCAAACAAATTTCAACAAAATCCAAAAATGATTGCAAAAATATAAGCCAGTACGGATAATAAACTACAATTTGCTATTGAATGAAGTAATAGGAGCTAGAATGTGTTTGGGTACAAGATGTCCATATATGATTACCATAGATAAAGGATTATTATGGGCAAAATATAATGAGGCCAGAAGCCTCACAGCAAGGCTCAGTTTAGGATGGACTTTCTAAATCTGATAAATTCAAGTATCAAAAAGAAGTGAAATGGGAACCAGCATTACTCCCTCAGTATTGTCTGACTTACTTAAGACTCAATGGACTAACAGGAACACGCTGTTATCTTTAAACCAGAACAATTTAGAACTGATAGGCTCCTTGCATGTTATATGGAGTTCTATGTTAATTATTGAGTACATTTAAATGTTTTTTGTCTTCAGTGAAAGGGAAAGTGGGGTATTCTTAAAAAAAGCCTGTATTTAAAGAGAACCCACAGAAATACAATTGTTTAATTACGGGAAAAGATAGTGTCATTCTTTCACCAACTGCAGCAACCCCTATTTACAAACATTTTTGAGAATTTGCCTCAACGTTACGAATGTTATTTGAAATACAATGGATATTATTTTCAAAATATTTTTATACAGAACGTAATCGGAGAACATCAATATTCACTCTTAATACTGTTTGTTTTGGCGCATATTGTGTTATAGGAATATATATTTGTGTTTTGTTTGTTTTAATTTTTATGATTTATAAGTGTATTCCAGTATTTTTCAATTCATATAAATTTTCAAATATTGATTACCGTCTGTTCGTTTAAGTTTAAACCCTCTAATTTGTTAATGCCTCAACCAATCAATTGTTCTTCAATTGAAATTAATTTTTTATTAACTTTAAATTGATCCAATCATCATTTCCATCCTTTGTTTGTAATTGACTGTTTAAACTGGTGTTTGTTGTCAAATGAAGTAGAGATCTAGTTTTGGTTACCTGTTAGTCTGACTTCGTTTGTAACACACTGCGTCCACTGTTGTAACACACTGTCGTCCATCCTGACGGCATCCTGTGCCCGTCACATCTCGTGACAAATTAAGTATATATCCATCTTACATTTAGCTAAAAAAAAAAATTATTTATTCCAGAAAGACTATGACATTTAGTCTCCAAAACGAATTTAATTGATAAGGGAATTCTGTTAATGTGATTCCGAAATGTACGTTGCGTTTTAACTAATGTTGTAATTTGTTATGTGGAGAAAAAGTGCCAAGGTAGTAGGCTTAATATTAGTGCATTTAAAGCACGTAAAAACTTTTTGTTACATTAATTAAAGTTTACTTCATCAAAAAAACGTAATATTACAAAGCGGCAAATTTTCAACGACTTCTTTTTAAAACCAAAATTCAAAATAACGATGCCAAAAACAGAAGAGAAAGCATGAATACATAACAAAATGGACATAGCATTAATGAGAAATAAAAGCACAACAATTTTAAAGGAAAATAAAATGATAATTAAAATTATTACAACTTATTACAAGAATGTAAATGCCTAATAAAACATAACATAATGTTGACAGTTGACAAATTGTCTTTCTTGACAAAGATATAAAGATATTATCAATAGTAAAAACCTTGATTCTACTGATGTAATACTATTATGATAGATCTGAATTGGTGGAACATTGTTTAACTTTTTAATATAATCCTGTAAAGGAAGTTCATATTCTATATTTTGAATCTGATGATAAACAGAGGTAAATTACAGAAGCTCTCTCTATTGGAATTTTAGATTGCATCAATAGAAATGAAGGTTTTTACTATTGATAATATCTTTGTATTTTTGGCAAGAAAGACAATTCGTCATTTAAATGATACATAACGTTGTATTAAGATTTATGAGGCAGCTACATTATTGCAATAATTTTAATAACTTCAATTGTTATTTTATTTTTTTTTAAATTGCTGTGATTATATTTCTCGTAAATGCGATATCTTTTTTTTGTTTTGCTACGTATTCATGTTTTCTTTTCAATTTTCGGCCTTATTATTTTGAATTTTGCAATGAAAAAGAAGTCGCCCTGTACACTTTGAAACAGTTAATATTTAACACTGAAAACTCGCTAAGATATAAAGATATGAAAAACTATCACTGTCCCATCCCATCTCTTCCCGATATAGCAGTGTGCTAAACCATGGCTCGGAAAGAAGACCACGACAACAACCTATCCGAGAAACTAACAACGGAAATTGTTAATATGCGCTAGTCCTAATCCCTGAAACAAGAATCTATGCGGAAATTATCATTTATTACTCCTCCAAAAATGTAATTTTTAATTTTTCAGAGACGAACTTCTAAAATATGCTAAATTAGTTTTACGTCAAACTTCCAGTTATCGCTTTATTGTAAATTGATGGTAGACTGCAGTGGAACCAAAGACGATGGAGGTTATAAGATCATCATAAAAAACGAAAAAGAAATATTGTAGTGAAGATATAATGGACCATTTCGAGTTATATTCATTTTATGGTTATTGTAATATTTTATTGGAGGAAATACTACCTTTTAATGAAATAAATTGTGATCAATTAAATGTTGTCATTGTTTTTATTCTTACAAGGAGACGACACACCCTGTACGTTTCAAAAGTGAATGCCCTTTTTTGAGATGAAAATACACATGAAGTACTTCAAAAATATATATACATGTTGGAGCCAACAGCCCATAGATTTCGAGATATTCGGCATTATTTTCATCGATTTTCAAGCATTGGCTTATAAGCTCACTGCTGTCACAAACAAGGAAGTGTCATTGTAGTGCAGTGCTATGTGAGTGGTCTCTCAATTGGAGGTATCCGGGTTCGAACCCTCTGCGGGGTAAGATATTACTATTATTTTTTAAAATTTCATTTCTTTCTTTTTTGTTTCATTTTTCTGTTTTGTTTTTTTTTTGTCTTCTTTCTTAATGATAATTTGTTTTTTCCGTTTATATTATGAATATTAAACCAGTGTTTCTCAACCTTTTAGTACTTGCGACCCAATTTTCAATCACATCTCTCATCGCGCCCCCCGAAAAAAAAACAACCTCCAAACCTATCTGTTCAACCAAAAAAAAAAAAAAAAATCGATATGCTCGCGCCCCACAGGTTGAGAAACGCTGTATTAAACAGAAAACCAATTTACGATTAGAAGTAAATAAATAATATTCTCGTTAACTTTGCTTTTTAATTAATTGGTTACTTAATTTATTAATTTTTTTTCTTATCATGTTGTAGTGAAACTCTTTTAATGTTTATATTTAAAATTATTTCAGTTGTGCTTTTATTTTAGGAAAAATTAAGTTTTTATGTAAAAGTTTTAAATGTAAAACTTTATTATAAAAAAAAAAAAATAGTATTTTCGTTAATTTTTGGTTACTTAATTAACTATTTTTTTTCTTCTTATCATGTGGTGAAACTTTTACTGTTTGTATTTAAAATTATTTCAGTTGTGCTTTAATTTTTGGAAAAAATAATTACATAAAAACTTTTTTAAATGTAATACTTTACTAACTGAATTTTATTTTAAGGATTTTTATTGCACAGTTCAACAGTTGAACAATCGGGACAGCTACATTTACGTAAGAGGGGCGATGGATTTTCTATAATGTTAGCAAAATTTGTTTTCCTGAGGAACTCCGAAAGCATCTTTGCGAATGCAAAGAACCAGCTTTCATTCAGTGTGCTTGATGTCGGAAATATTTATGCTTTGTTTGCTGTTATGATAAATATCACAATCAATTTGGTTCAATCAGTTGAGTAACATATAAAATCGGCTTAAAAACAATAAGGTTTTAATAAATTGAGAAGTTTAGATTAAACATTAAACTTTGTATAAAATTTAGAAACTATAAGTTCCAGGGAAAGGTCTGTTTCGTAAATAAAGAGTTGGGGATAAATATGAACTTTCTCCCTTTCCAATGAATGAGAAGAGAGAAAGTTTATGTCTTTAGACTGAAGGTCAAAGACAGGAGATTCACCATTTAAAAGGTATCAAAGAGACCCTCAAAGATGGAATGCGACTCTTTAGTGGGACAGAAACAGCAAGAAGAGTTATTATATATTAACTCTTAAGATCCATATAATGATCAACACTGTTAGAGCACTGTCAGGCAAAACATTTCTTAAAAAAAAAGTAATTATGTACAGTATATGTTTTACTTTATTTTTCTGAATTAAAGTACTTCTAATTAAAAACCAAAATTAATAAGAATACTAAATTTTTTTTTTTTTATAATAAAGAAAAAAAAAAGAATCAGTTAGTGAAGTTTTATATTTAAAACTCTTACAAAACAACTTAATTTTTCCTAAATAAAAGCATAACTGAAATCATTTTAAATACAAACAGTAAAAGAATTTCACCACAACATGATAAGAAAAAAAAAGTTTAATTAATTAAGTAACTAATTAATTAAAAACCAAAGTTAACGAGAAAATTATTTATTTACTTCTAATCGTAAATTGGTTTTCTGTCTAATATTCATAATATAAACGGAAAAAAAAAACAGAAAAAAAAGAAAAAAGAAAGTAAAAACAAAAAAAGAAAGAAATGAAATTAAAAAAAAGAAAAAATAATATCTTACCCCGCAGAGGGTTCGAACCCAGTACCTATTGAAAGGCCACTCACATACCACTGCGCTACCACGACACTTCCTTGTTTGTGACAGCAGTGAGCTTATAAGCCAATATTTGAAAATCAATGAAAATAATGCCGAATATTTCGAAATCTAGGGGCCATTGGCTCCAACATGTATATATATTTTTGAAGTACTTCATGTGAACTTTCATCTCACAAAAGGGCATTCACTTTTGAAACGTACAGGGTGTGTCATCTCCTTGTTAGTAACGACTTTAGAACATTAGAGTTTCTTTCAGAAAATTATTGAAGAAAACAGTTAGTATTTGTTACTGAAATCTCTTTAAGATATAAAGATATACAAACTATTATATATTAGACGTCCAAGAAATATAAGAAGAGAAGAAAGAAAAGGTAACAATACTTCTTTAATTTCCACGATATTTCATCCTTCTTTGCGGAGGACTTCTTCAGATGGTACCAGAGGTCAAGAAACTTTTCTACTTCCTCTACATTTCATTAGGATTACAAATAAGAACTAAAACTAAAACATTTTAATATAAAAGTTATAAAAGAAAATTCTCGTATTCAGCAGCATTATTATTAGTAACGATTACAATTAATACAATAATAATAAATAACAATAATAGCAATACTAACATTACTCGCATTACATCATTAATATCTAAAAACATTGTTTTTCATAAATTCTTTAACCTATCCAAATGATGCAATACTCATTCTAAGAATCTTATCCTTGTAAAATACATTTTTTTTTAATTGTATAAAGATAAGGATAAGTTATACGGATATACGGATTCGAACATTATATGAGTCCGAAACCTTAACCATCAAGCTATAGCTAACATGTTACTAATCCATATATCTTCTTTAAATCTCTTCTTCTGCTTATCACAATTTAAATAAATACTACTTCTACTCTCATAACATTAAAAAAAATTTTTTTTAAAACAAACGAATTTCCGAAAGCATATTCCTTGCTTTCTTTTTCAAGTTTGTTTGATAGCAATATGTTTTCAGGTGAACCTTTTAAACGTAAGTCTAACGTTTAAGCTATTAGCGGAAATAGAATGAAAACAATGCAAATACTCATCATTCGGGGGTTGGCGCATCGGCCCCTAAAAATACGCCATCCCTACAGTTTTTGTGCCTCTGAACACCTTGGTGAAATCAGTTTGTGAACCGAACTTCTGTTCGGAAATTGTTAGGGGTGGACAGACATGGACGAACAGGACAAAAGCAATAGCTACTGATTTTAGTCGCAACACAATAGCCTCCAAATGGGTCCCTAAAAATAACTGTATAACAATAGTCAATTATAAACTTATTCTTATGTGAGTAAAGTTTCACTAAAATTTCCTACAGCTTGCACTGCACCTGTTTTCTTTCAAATAAGATAATTACAAGCGTCTATGATTACAATAGGAGTTGCTAAGGTTTTTTACTTAGATCTGAACATTCCTGCCTAAATAACTTGCCATTGATTTCATCATTACGATCTGCCTCCACATTTTTTTAGACTTAAAATGTTATGCTTTCTTAATTTATAGGGTTATTAGGTCATCATAAACAACAAAAAAGAAAAATTGTAGTGAATATATTTCGAGTAATCTTCATTTAATGGTTATTGTAATCTTTGAAAGGAGTAAAAATTACTTTGAAATGGTTTCTATTCTTTTAATGGAATAAACAGTAATCAATTACAAGTTGTCTTTGTTTTTATTCTTAAGAACATTAGAAGATTAGAGTATGCTTCAGAAAATTAATGAAAAAATGAAAGTTATATTTATTACTGAAAACTCCCTAAGATATAAAAATATGGAACCTATAATTTATTAAACGTCGAAAAAATGCAATTTTTAATTTTAAAGAAACGAAAGAAAATATAGTTTCATAGTTTCATAGTTAGGCAATTCAAAAGAAAAAAGCAGAAATCTATTGCGTACAAATTTCTGAAAAAAGTTTTTTTCGTGGAAATCAAGTCGTATCTATGATTATTCTTATGTGTGTGAAAGACATTTCAGCAGTATTGTCTGTTTTCATTAAAAGCTATGTTGTAATAATACATTCCCTGTAGCAGAAACGTAATGGCGACTGGAATATGGCAGCATCTTTAACTTTTTTTTCCTAGGAAAGAGAGAGGCTTATCCAATCAGTCAGTCTGTATGTTCGTGTGTGGATGCTTAACAACAACCACTGCCTAGTTACTCTTCAAGCATATGCGTATTTAAGGACTAAAGCATATTCAATTTTTGTGATTTAATTCTTTTCCAAGCCTTTGTAGATAATTAGCGCGAGAAACTGGCAAAAAAATTAGGTGGTTTAGATAACTGAGCGTGTTCTAATAAATATAAAAGACTATTGGTTTGCTAATATTTTTTTTTTATTTAAATGAAAACCATCGACTGGACATACACAAACAAAATCGCGGCTTTGAGTTAGTCAATATAGGGAATCGGGAGCGGCCGTTTCGTTCTTGAGGACTCATCAGCCCGAAACCCCTCCCCTATGACAAATCATGAAAGTATAAAATTGAAATTGAAGTCACCATCGCTCCCGACAGTGACTCGGGAACAAAAAACAACACAAAATAAAATAAGTGCAAAACTGCACCAGAAAAACTTTCAGTCTAACGATCGTCAGGATTCAAAAGATATTTCTTAAGAAAGAAACATCACATTAAAAAGACATAATTATCACAAGTACACAATTTATATTTGTTCGAGAGTGGCTGTCGGGAGCGAGGGTGACTTCCATTTCTGTTTCAACCTTTCTGGGTTTGTCATCAGGAAGAGTGGATCGGGCTGAAGAGTCTCCAATAAGGACGAAACGGCCACTTCCGATTCCCTATGTTGACAAACTCAACGGCCTGTTTTTGTTTATTTATGTGCAGTTGTTGGTTTTCATTTATTAAACAATTTCCTGCACGTTAAATTGTGTTCTTGTTATATTTTTTTAGAAACTGAAAACTTTGCACGTTATAATTTGATATTATAGTTTAAAATAACTGTAGGAAATTTGTTTGACTGTTCTTGTAATGATTTATTTAGAATGGATGTTTTTCCTCCCATATTGATTATTTTATTGTTAGAGTGTGGATACAGTTATTTTTTTTACTTTTTTTACAACTGTTAACATGCAGTAAATATATTTTTTAGTTTCCAAATATATTTTTATATATTTTTTTTATTATTTAGATTGATGTGTATATGGAAATCTAAGGCTTAGAATATGCAGATCGAGTTGATTATATGAAGAGATCAATTTAACCTAAGCTTCTTTCAATTTTTCCTTTATCAGGGAATAGATGAAATAAACTATGATGCTGTATTCACCACATTGAAAACTGTTTCTCATCAATATTTTAATGTTGATGGAGCTGTTTGAATAGGCAATAACACTTTATGGCAGCCAATGAATATTTCTTTAGCTTCACTTCAGTGCATAACAGTTAATCCTAATAACACCTAAATTTCCTTGAAGCGAAAAGGAAATGTTGATCATCAATATTTCCAAAATTAAAGTAGTGATGACCGATTTGTTTTGACTTTCATGAGATCTCCGTTATTGATTTAAATATAAACCTAACTTAGACTCTCAAATTTGAATGAACCTATTGTTAATACTAAGATTTATTTCTTTAACTTATGAGGGATGTTTCAGACATCGAACTAAAATGTCAGCGTTTTGACTACATCAAATGATAATACTGTTAACTTGATTACAGAGAGCAAAACAAACATTTGCCGATTCATGACCTTTTGCGCAAATTGATATTAAAACATTCGACGATCTCTAGCTACAGTCGGACCTCTATTTAACGAACCTCTATTTTGCGAATTTCTCTATATTGCGAACTTTTCTTTGGAACCAAGAACATTTTGCTAATTTCTTCGTAAAATAACCTCTAAATAGCGAAGTGCATTTTGTATTCAACGAACATTTTTTCGAGGATACAGCTGAGGGGAAAAAGAAGAAATTAACGATGATGTTCTGATTGATGATTATCTTACACTTGATTTTGAAGTTGAGACCTCGAAAACACTAACTGAATCGGATATTTTGGACACTGAAAAATAAAAACAATACAGCAATGAATTGCGATGAAGATGAAGATGATGAAAATGAAAATGATCATGATGCAGAAATCAAAAAACCTTTGTATGATTAAGTGCTAAAATCATTTGAATCAATCCGACGCAGATTACAATTTGAAGAAAATACGCCTGAAGGGGTTTTTGGTGCATTGCAAAGATGCGAGACGTACTTTGAGCGGAAACACTTTTTCAAAAAAAAGAAAAGAACTCAGACAAAATTAACAGACTTTATTAGTAAAATTTAAGTACGCATGGGGTAATATACGCTTTACGACATTAAAATTATTACTTTTTTTAATATTTATTGTTTATGTATTTTAAATATGTTTTATGTAGTTTAAAGTAATTTTAAATATGTTTTATGTAGTTTAAAGTAATTTTAAATATGTTTTATGTAGTTTAAAGTAATTTTAAAAGATGAATATCTATTTAACGAATTTTCTATATAACGAACTTTTATTCGGGATTTAGCGACTTCGTTAAATAGAGGTCTGACTGTATCTATTTTCCTACCGAAAACGCACTTCAGCAATAAAAAACTAGTCTTCAGTCGATTCTGCTCGATAAATTTCAGCAAATGAAGATAAATTCTCATTTTTCCGGCAGGCCAGGAAATGCAAGATATCAAAAATTTTATAAAAAAATTTCGTTGTCGTTAGTTTGTTTCTGCTCTCGAGCAGATATGTCTTATCAACCTATCAAGTGATTTCCGTAGCAGTAATTGCCGTAGCATTTAACATCTGTTCTGAAAATTACGACAATAGTTAGAATTAATCCGATAACCATAACTAATCTGTTTACTACTCTTTACTAATCCATTAGCAAGTTTTTTCGGAGCCCAATGAAGAGGAGAAAGCGTTTGCTAATATTTCTTGGTATTATAATCAGCAGGTTTGATTCCGAAGTCAATTTAAAAGAAAGCCTGGAAGTCACCGAAATACTTTCATAGTAAAATGACGAAGAAATGGACATCCAACGCAAAACGCCTTTTTAGCTGAAACTTTAACTAGATTTGCACAAGAGATTCTTGAATCAGTAAATGTTAAAAAATAACTACGTAAAATAAATCAAATATAAAATTATTCATACGTGTGTAAAGACCGACGAAAATTTCGTTCAGATTCCATTTCTGCGGTTTTCTTTCAGATGTGATAATTACAACGTCTGGGATTACAGCAGCAGTTGCTAAGGTTTTATACTTACAACATAATATTACTGCCTAATTTTCTTGTCATTGATTTCATCATTATGATCCGCCTACACAAATTTTTAGACTTAAAATAATGTACTTCCTTAATGTATACATACATACAGACAGTACTTCAATCCGAAGATCGGTTGAAAGTTCACGGACCCTAGTGACCCCCGAAGGGCGACCCCTAGGAGAAACCGTAACTTATTCTTGGGAACAGATACTAGAGTGGATTCCCGTTGCCTTCTCTAGGACGCCATTACGGAATGACGTCAGACCGAAGGGAAAGTGAAGAAGAGGCTTTACAACACAGAAAGGAAATTGAAACATCCATGCTCACAACCGGGATTTGAACCCGGACGCCAGCACACTGGCCTCACGTCAGACCGACGCCTGAGACCGCTCGACCATGCTGGCGCGGCCCTTAATGTATACATCATCATAAAAAGAAAAAAAGCAATAATGTAGTGAAGATATAATCAACCTTCATTTTATTGTTATTGTAATCCTTTAATGGAGTAAAAATTACCTTTTAATGTTTTCTATTCTTTTAATGGAATAGAGATCAATTACAAGTTGTCTTTGCTTTTATTTTTAATAACGATATAAGAACATTATAGTTTGTTTCTTACAATTGAGGAAGAAAACAGTTATTATTTATTAATGAAAAATTACAGAGAAGGATACCTGGTATGTTGTAAAAAGATGTTATCAATAACAGAAACATAATGGCGACTGGAAGATTTCAGCATCAGTAGGAAAGTGAGACTTAAGGAATCAGTCGGTCTGTGTGTGTGTGTTTGCTCAACAATAATGATTGGCTCGATCCTCTTCAAAGTCATATGTAAATTTAAAAACTGAGGCACATTCAAACTTTTAATTTTTTACTGTTAATATGCTGTAATGTCATTTTGGATTTTTCCAAAAGTGTTTCCAAATGCATTATTATTTATTTTTTCCTCCTTGTTGTGTATAAATAGACTCTTGAAATCAAAGGCTTAGAATATATATGAAGAGATCAATTTAAACTGGGCTTCTTTAAATTTTTTTGTTAGAAGGAAATAGATGAAATAAATTACGATGCTTTATTCATCACAGTGAACTCGATTTCTCATCAATATTTTAATTTTGAATGAGTATTATTGAATAAGTCAGTATATCTATTGGTAGCTAAGAAATATTCTTTACCTGACATTTAGTCCCTTACAATTACTCCCAATAACAGTTAAATTTCATTGAAGGTAATATGAAATATTGATAATCGCTAGGATTCAGTAGCTTCCAAAAAATAAGTTAATAATAACCGATTTTGTTCATGACTCATATGAGATGACTGTGATGACATATTGATTTAAATATACACCTTACAGAGAATTTTAATTTTAAATGAACCTAATGTAAATGCTAAGATTTCTTTCTTTACTCTACCAGAGATATAACAGAGATCGAACTAAAAAGTCCAAATCTGAACTACGTCAAGTGATGATACTAAGTAACTTGATTACAAAACAAACATTTGCCGATTCAAAGACCTTTAACGCAAATTGCTTTCAAAGTTTTCGCTGTTTTATCAATTTTCCTACCGGAAACGCACTAGAGGAATAGAAATGTTGCTAAAGACAAATGATAATATTAAGTAGTTTGATTTCAAGGAACAAAAAAAAATTTGCCGATTCAATGACCAATTGCGGAAATTTGTTTTAAAGTTTTCGAAGATTTATCTATCTTCCGACCGGAAACGCAATTACAATAGGAACCTAGTAATTATTCGATTTAGCTCTTATATTTCAGCTGATGCTGAAAAAGCCATGGGATGCTTATACGTGAAAAATATGTACAATAATTCGCCATTGTCGTCAGCTCATTTCTGCTGTAGTTTGTTTCTGCTGTCGGGAAGATAGGTCGTATGAACCTGTCAAATGATATCAGTCGGCATAACTGATAATTAAACTCCTGCTCTAAAAAAATTATAACAATAGTCACAACTAATTCGATTACAATAGCCAAGCTGGCGTCTCAATTGATTATAGAATGGGCGCTTGGCAGCCATTATCAAGTTGAACAATTAAGATGAAAGATCTTTCGCTAATATATTCCTTGATGTACAGTATTATGAGCAGGTTCGATTTCGAAGTCATTTTGAATGAAAGTCTGGCAAATCACCGAAATGATTTCATACAATAACGTCGAAGTAAGGGACATGAAACGCCAAACGCCTTTTTAGGTGAAAACTTGTGAAATCAATTAGCACAAAAATTCCTTGAATCAGTAAATGATAAAAAATAACTGTATAATAATAATCAAATATAAACTTATTCTTAAGCGAGTAAGGTCCCACTAAAATTTCGTTAAGATTCCACTCGTGCGGTTTTCTTTCAAATATGATAATTACCAGCGTCCATGATTACAACAGCAGTTGCTAAAGTTTCTTACTTACATCCAACCTAACAATTACTATCTAATTAACTAGCGATTGATTTCATCATTTTGATCTGCCTTCGAATTTTTTAGACTTAGAATAATATACTTTCTAAATGTATAAGGTTATTAGGTCATTAAAAGCAAGAAAGAAATATTATTATTTACAGTGACTTCTCCTGGCTGATGATCGCCAACGAGCGTGAAACAGCTGTTCCAGGATATCACTTGTAAATAATTTGGTCTCATCCAATAATATAATAAACCGTTTCTAGTTTTGTTCATTTTATGGTTATTTTAATCTTTTAATAGCATAAAAATTACTTTTGGATGATTTTTATTCTTTTAATGGAATAAACAGTGACCAATTATAATTTGTTTTTGTTTTTATTCTTAATAACGATATTAGAACATTAGAGTTTGTTTTAGAAAATTAATGAATGAAACAGTTAATATTTATTTCTTAATCGCTAAAATATAAAGATTTGCAAAAAATGAATTTATTTCATTTTTTAATCGTCGAAATATTTAATTTTAAACAAATGAAAGGAAAGGTAGTGTCACAGTCAGCTAGTTTCACAGCATAAAACTGAATAGCAACTGCGACATTTGTTTTTAAAAGAAATGAAGTCGGTTATTATTAAGTGCGTGAAAGACATTTATGCAGTACTGACTATTTTCACTGAAGGATATGTTGTAAAAATATATTGTTAATAACAGAAACATTCTGGCGAATGGCAGATTTCAGCATCTTTCCTTGGAAAGTGAGGCTTATGAAATCAGTCAGTCTGTGTGTGTGTGTGTGTGCTTAACAATAACCACTGGGGAAATCCTATTCAAAATCATATGCGCATTTGAGGACTAAAGCATATTCATTTTTGTAGCTTAAATCTTTTCCAAGACCTTGTTGAAAAATTAGCACCCGTAGCTTTAAAAAAAAAACCTTAATGCAGTTTTGATAACTGCATGTGTTCTACTGAATGAAGAAAAATAAAGTTTTACTAATTTTTTTAAATCAGAAACTCATAAACTTGTACTTTATAATTAGATATCATTTGAAATATGAAATACTTTGAAATAACTGTGTACTTTGAAATAACTGTTGGAATTTCAGTTTGACTCTTATCTAAATGATTTTTTTTTATTATTAATTATATATTTTTTTCTCCCATTGTATTTTCATTATTTTATTGTTACAGTGCGATTAAAAGAAGGTTTTTCTTTTCATATTTTTTAATACTATTAAGATGTTTCCAAAAGGGTTTCCAAATGCATTGTTAGTTATTTTATTATTTTTCTAAATTAGTGTGTATAAATAGACTATGCAGATCGAGTTGATTATATCAAAAGATCAATTTAAACAAAGCTTCTTTAAATGTTTCTTTATAATAACATCGATGATATCTGTAACTTATGATGCTTTAGTCACCCCATTCAACTGAATTACACACCAATCTTTTAAAGTTATTGGAAGATTTTTGAAGAAGCAAGAAATTTTATGGTAGCTAACTAATATTTCATTAGCATAACTTTAGTGCCTAACAACCTATATTACTAAAATCTTTTATTTCTCTGTCTGTGTGTCTGTATGTCTGTCTGTCCGGCGCAGTTTTCTGTGAGAATGAAAAATAGAAAGAATATTTACAATGAAACATCCGCGACAGGAATCGAACCTGCTACCTTCTGATTCAAAGTCATACATCTTATCCATTAGGCCATGGAAATACAATTCTCATCATATTGTTTTTTTTTTTTTACTTATCTGTCAAACCTGAACTGACTTTGACTGAAAAGTAACAATTGTAATAAAAAACAAAGTCAAAAAAGAAAGAAGCAGTACTTCATTAGGTAGATTACTGAGAAATCACTATTTGTAACTTAAAAACCAGTGAAAATTATCAACTGGAATGAAAAAAAGAGTCAAGAAAGAAAGAAGCAGTATTTTCATTAAGTAGAATACTGAAAAATCACTATTTTTACCTCAAAAACTACTGAAAAGTATCAGTTGGAATAAAAAAGGAGAGTGAAGAAAGAAAGAAGCAGTATTTCTATTAAGTAGAATACTGAAAAATCACTATTTGTAACTCAAAAACCATTATTATTTGTAACTCAAGAACCACTCAAAAGTACCAATTGGAAAAAAAGAGAGTCAAGAAAGAAAGAAGCACTATTTCTATTAGGTAGATTTGTAATTCAAAAAGCTAGAATCACATCAAAGTAAAAAAACTAATGATAAATATGCGGCTCATCAACCAAGATGAACAAGAATGTCGATAACATCAATCGAATGATAAGTCTAAGAATTCAAGGAAAGACTACAGAGCATACAAGTGCGAATAAAATTGACACTTCTGATAATCCACCACACGAACATCTCTATCTGCCCGAGTATCTGAACGCATCGAATCTTAGCAGTATTCCTCAACATCGTTTGTCATTGAAGATTGGATTTCCAATAATATTGTTGCGAAACATCAATCCCAAGTTAGCATACTGCAATGGAACTCAACTTAAATGCCGTTCATTCGATAATGATCTCATAGAAACAGAAATTATAACAGAACTCACAAAGGAGATTTTGTTTTCATCCATAGGATGTCTATGGAACCATGCGATAATCTACTTCCATTCACTTTGACAATAAAACAATTTCCGATCAGACCGTCTTAAGCGATGTTTATCAATAAAGCTCCAGGATAAACTCTAAATAAAGTTGCCATACATTTGGAAAACGTTGTCTTCACTCACGTACAACTTTATGTCTTTGAGTCACAATTCAACAGAATTTGGTTATCTTCACTCTAAAGAATAGTCACAATCAAATTGTCGCTAAGAATTTCGTATACAAGCTATGATCTTCATTTATCATCTATATCAACCAACGTCCATCTGAACATCTCTTCTTCAAATATCTATATCGAACAATCTGATGGCCTAGATTATTAGATAATATTCACTATTTGTAACTCAAAAACCACTGAAAAATATCAATTGGAATTGGATAAAAAAGAAAAGAAAAAAAAAGAATCCCTATTTCTATTAGGTAGAATACTGAAAAATCACCATTTGTTACTCAAAAACAATCACTATTTATAACTCAAAAACCACTGTAAAGTATCAATGGAAATAAAAAAAAGAGGCTCAAGAAAGAAAGAAGCACTATTTCTATTAAGTAGAATATTGAAAACTCGCTATTTGTAACTCAAAAGCCACTGAAAAGTGTATCTATATTACAAAAATCTTTTATTTCTCTGTTTGTATGGTGCAATTATTGTTATTTACGAAAATAGAAATAATTTCTACAAGTTATCTACTGGAATCGAACACGCACCTTCTGCTCCGAAGTTAGACGTCTTAGGCATTAGACCACAAGGATTACATTCTAATCTCTATAAAAAATAAAAATATATCATAGGTACGATTCACACGGTAATTCTAAAAGCAGTCGTGGATTGAGAGAATATAGACATCAAAATTAAAATAAAAAAAAAAAAAAAACTTTAAAAAACGTTTAGTTTTATTTTACATAATGTAATTTGCGTGTGTTTTTTAATAAATAGCAAATTGTTTTCCGTTACATACGCGAGGCTTCCGGAGCGAAGCGACGGGCAGCCGACTAGTTATTCCTAACAACACAAATTCCCTTGAAGGGATCACGATATATTAATAAACACTACGATTAAGTAGCATTCAAATTGGTAATGATAACCAATTTGTTTATAACTGTGATGATATCCAGTTATTGAATTAATTATATATACGTGTGTGTGTGTGTGTGTGTGTGTGTGTGTGTGTGTGTGTGTGTTTTATGTTATGTGGTGAATATGGGTGGCAGGAAGCCAAGCACTGCGACCGAAGGTCTACAAATATATTTCTAACTTAATACATCTAATTTAAATGAACCTATTGTAAATACTAAAGTTTATTTCTTTTCCTTAAGAGGAATATTTCAGATATCGAACTAAAAAAGTCAGAATTATCACTGCTTCAAATGGTAAAATAAGTGCTTTGATCAAAGTTAAAAACAAACGAATGAATGATTTTTTGCGCAAATCGATTGTATTGTTTCGAGCTTTTATCTATTTTCCTACCGGAAACGCAACTGAGCAATAGGAAACTCAAGTGCAATGAAAATAGTAACTGCCTTGATTACTAAAAGAAAAAAAAACATTTGTCAGTTCAATGACCTTTTCCTCAAATTGATTCGAATTTTAAATTAAATTGATTTAATTGATTAGATGATTTATCAACTTTCCTACCGAAAACGCACTTCAGCAATAAGAAACCAGTCTTTATTCGATACATTTCAGCAAATGAAGAATTATTCTCATTTTTTCGGCAGGCCAAGTAATGCCAGATATGTTGTTGTTGTTGTCATGTGACAAATGCAATACAGTTTTGGATCAAATTGGTCCGAAGGAATGCAGCACTGCTTTAGCCAAATCTTCAGCCCTGTCTGAGTAGAGAGTCTCCCTGGTGCAGTTTGTGTAAATCTTGAAAAGAGCTGCTAGGATGGAAGGGCAGCTCAGAATATGCGCAGAATCTTGCTGAGTGTGTGGGCAGTGCTTGCACTCTGGGTACAGTCTGGTTCCGTCTGCTAGGATCTTCATCCCCTTGAGGTGTCCCGTCCTTAGGCAGGCAATGGTTGACGTAACCATTCTGTCATAGTTAAGCTCAGGAAGAGACAAATTCTTTTTGGAAATTTGACAGAGTTTTCGTTTGGCCACGACATTAGCCTCGAGGATTGATGTTGTTAGTGGGGACGGGTCAATTCTTCTGGCCTCTTTTGCTAGTAGATCAGCTTCTTCATTTCCTTGGATGTCGACATGTGCCGGGATCCATTGAAAGGTGCACTTTCAATGGATTGTTCTTTTCATTTATTTCATGCAGGAGGGTGCTTATTGTTTGTACTAGGTTTGTTTTTCCTGTTTTCAATGCTTCGAGAGCAGATTTGCAATCTGAGAAAATAACTATGCCATCGGAAGGGTTAACAGTTGTCCATGTAAGGTAGATATTTAGGGCTTCTTTAATTGCGAAAAGTTCGCTTGTGAAGTTGGAGGCAATTTTTCCTGCTGGTATTTGGTGTCTTGATGTGGAGCCATCTGGGTAAGAGATGAAAATTCCGGATCCTCCCTTGTCGCAGTAGCAGTCCGACGAGCCATCGGTGAAGGCAGTCACCAGGTGGGGTTTAGTAAGGTGAGCAATAGTCTCCAAACCCTTGCGCTTGATTGTTTCTTTGGGCTCTTTCTTTGTGCAAGGTTCAAGTAGGGATAAATTGATCCGTACTGAAGAGGGTGGTTTTATTGGCAGGTACGGTTCCCGAGTAATATCAAGGGACGAGTGGGACATTCCGATGTCCTGTCTGATAGTTTGGTCGAGGATAAGAGTAGAGGATCTTTTAAGCCTGGATTTCGCCGTCCAGTTCTGAAAGGCAATGTTTGAGATATGTTGTTTGTGACTGCTCCTGATTTTGTTTGTGAATTTAACAATGGAAAGTTTTCTTCTACTTTGCAGTGGGGGAAGGCCACATTCAAATTCTGCTTTTAGGTTGTTCGTCGAGGAGACGGCTCCAATGATAATCTTGGAAGCTCTGTACTGGACAGAATCAATTTTCGAGGTGGAAGATGCCGGGGCCCAAATTGGTGATGCATATTCTAGGATCGGCCTAATGAGAGTCGTGTATGTATGTAGGAGTGTTTTCGGTTTAGAACCCCACGAAGAGCCGCAAAGTTTCCTCAGAATACTGAGTTTTTTCAGAGCTCTCTGCGAGACTATTTCTATATGTTTGGTAAACCTAAGTTCGGCATCTAGAGTAAGCCCAAGATATTTGGGATGTGAAATTTGTTCGATAGGGGAGTTATGGATCTTAATATTGGGTTTGAAAGATTGCCGGTTCCTTCTGTCTGTGGAGAAGACACAAAGTTTGGATTTCTCTGGGTTGATAAGGAGCTTGAGATTTTTTGCCCATTCTTCAATGTTATGGAGGTTTGTATTTAATATGTTTTCAGAGACTGTAATGTCTGAGTGTGTGTGCCAGACAACAATGTCATCCGCGTAGCAGGCTATTTTTGCTTCATCGGTGATGTGGCTATGTATGGTGTTCATGTACAAAAGGAAAAGCAGCGGGCTAAGAACAGATCCCTGTGGGACGCCTGCCCATGACCTGTGTGACTTGGAGAAATGTCCATTAACTCGTACGACGAATTTTCTGTGCCTGAGAAAGTCATTTATCCAGAACAGTAAGTTGCCCTTAATGCCCGTAATGTGAAGTACCTCAATGAGTTTGTGTCTCCAGACGCGATCGAACGCTGCGGACAAGTCCAAGAAGACAGCAGTAGTTTTTTTGTGAGGTTTTTCTTGGAGTCCATCAATGACTGATTGGACGAGGTAGAAGAGTTGATCTACTGTGCTGTGCCCGGCTCTGAAGGCAGTCTGGTAAAAGTGCAGAATTTTATGGTCAATGAGCCAGTTCATGATTCGAGTGTGGATGATCCTTTCCATTAATTTGCACAGGGTGCTGGTAAGAGATATGGGGCGGTAGTTTTTACAGCAACTGGCATCTTTCCTGGTTTCAGTATCGGGATAAAATAATCGACTTCTTCCATAGAGTAGGCAATTTGCCTGATTTCCAAAACAGATTGAAGATCCGAAGGAGGGTAGTTCTAGTAATGTTTCCAAATTGTTTAATCATGTGGCCAAAGATAAAGTCAATACCTAAAGTCGGATAGGGGGATGCCCCCATGGGCTTATCCTTTGGGTGGTAGGAGGGTAACCTCCCGCGGACCAACAGGCAGAAGTCCAACCTCTCGAGGCAATGGCACCCATCATGACAAATGCAAAAAAGTGCAATGCCAGATATGAAAAATGTATAGAAAAAGACGTTATTGTGATTAGTTTATTTCTGATAACGGCCTTATAATATGTCGCATCACCCTGTCGAATGAATTCCGTAGCAATAACTGACAATTTAACATCAGTTCTTACGAAAATTGAAAGAAGGTCATCGATTCGGTAAATGTTAAACAATAGCTGTATAAGAACAATTATAATATTTCGTTAAGATTCCACTCGCACGGTTTTCTTTCAAATAAGATAATTACAAGCATCTGTGTTTATGACACCAGTTGTTAAGGTTTTTTACTTACATCTCAACATAAGATTACTGCCAAATTAGCTTCCCATTGATTTCATCATTAGGAGCTGCCTCCTTACATTTTTAGACTTAAAATAATATACTTCCTTAATGCACAAGTCATTATATAAAACAAAAAAGCAATATTGTAGTGAAGATGTAATTAGCAATTTCGAGTAATATTCATTTTATGGTTATTGTAATGTTTGAATGGAGTAAAAATTACCTTTTAATTTTTTCTATTCTTTTAATGGAATAAACAGTGATCAATTACAGTTGTCGTCGTTTTTATCCTTAAGAAGAACATTAGAACTAAAGTCTGTTTCAGAATAAAACATATAATATTTATTACTGGAAATTCTCTAAGATATAAAGATATGGAAACTATCATTTATTAATCGTTGAACAATTTCAATTTTTAATTTTAAAAAGACGAACGGAAAGATAGTTTCATAGCATAAAAGAGAAATCGTCATTTCGGAAAAGAGATTTTTGGTAGAAATGAAGTCGTGTTATTATTAGGTTATTATTAAGCGTGTTAATGACATGTAAACAGTATTGACTAATTTCACCGAAGATATGTTGTAAAAATGTATTCCGAATAGCAGAAACATAATGGCTGCTGGAATATTAAAGCAATTTTAACCAATTTCCCTAGAAAAGGAGGCACACGAAATCATTCAATCTGTGTGTGTGTGTTTCCTCAACAATAACCACCGGCTCGAACCTCTTCAAAATCATACGTGTATTTAAAGACTAAAGCGTATTCAATGCTTTTAAAGAAAATTCATACTTTTAATGGCAAAGAAATCAAGCCTGTACACCTGAATAAGTTCATGAATATTTAATTACAATGAAATATAGACATTTCATTCTAATTAAAAATTAATGAACTTATTCATGTGCTCCGGTTTGTTTTGTTTTTTTGCGATTAAGTATGAACAATACACAAACAGTACAGTAAATGTCAGTTTGGATTTTTCCTAAAGGGTTTCCAAATGAATTGTTACTTATTATTATTTTATTAACTTGGTGGGTATAAATAATCTATGGAAATCGGAAACTTAGTATATTCACATCGAATCGATTATAAGAAGAGATCAAATTCATCTAAGCTTCTTTAATTTTTTTTTCTTTATAAGTAGATGAAGTAAACTTTGATGCCTTATTCATCACATTGAGCTCGATTTCTCATCAACGTTTTAATGTTGATAAAGCTTTCTTGATTAGAGAAGAATACTTAATAGTAGCCAAGGAATATTCTCTATCTTAAATTTAGTTCTTAAAAAATATTCCTATTAACACTTAAAAAATCTTTGAAGGAAACACGAAATATTGATCATCATTATGATTCAGTAACTACCGAAAAATAAGTTGATGATGGCCTATTTGTTTATAACTGTGATGAGAACCGGTTATTGGTTTAAATATCTACCTAACGTAGCCTCTCAAATATAAAAGAACTTATTGTAAATACTAAGATTTATTTATTGAACATATGAGGGATATTTCAGAGATCGAACTAAAAAGTCAAATTTTTGACTACGTCAAATGGTAATACTAAGGGGCCTTGATTACAAAGAGAAAAACAAACATTACCTTTTGGGAAATTGATTACACACTTTTCGATGTTTTATCTATTTTCATATCAGAAACCCAATTTAGCAATAGGGAACTCAAGTGAAATGAAAATACTAAGTGTCTTGATTGCAAAAAGCCCAAAAAATATTTGTCGATTCAATGCCCTTTGTCGCAAATTCATTTTAAAGTATTCGACCATTTATCTATTTTCCTACCGCAAACGTACTTCACCAGTAACTAGTCTGTATTCGATACATTTCAGAAAATGAAGATGCATTCTTGTTTTTCTGGGCAGGTCCAGATATGAAAAATGCGTAGAAAAAGATGTTATTGTTGTCAGTTTGTTTCTGCTGGCACAAGATAGGTAAGATCAACCTGTCGAAAGACTTTTGTAAGAATAACTGGGGTCAATTTAACACCTATTCTTACGAAAATTACAGCAATAGTCGGAATTAATCCTATTACCGAAACCAAGCTGCTCTCTCAACTGACTATGGATTCGCGCGTGGCAGACATTTTCAAGTCGTTTCAGGACCCATTAAAGAGGAGAAAGCGTTTGCTAATATGTTGCTTAATGTTATAATCAGTTGGTTCGATTCCGAAGTCAATTTGAAAGAAAGCCTGGAAGTCACCGAAATGCTTTCATAGTAAAACGACGAAGAAATAAACATCCAACGCCAAACGCCTTTTTAGCTGAAACTTGTGAAATCAATTTGCGCAAAACGTTATTGAATCAGTAAATGGTGAACACTGTTTAACAATAATCAAATATAAACTTATTCTTACCTGAGTAAAGTCCCACGAAAATTTCGTTAAGCTTCCACTCGTGCGGTTTTCTTTCAAATATGATAATTACGAGTGTCTATGATTACAACATCAGTTGCTAAGGCTTTTTTCTAACATCTCAGCATAATTATACGGCCTAACTAACTTGCCATTGATTTCATCATTAGGATCTGCCTTCGCATATTTTTTTTTATCGTAAGATATTATACTTCGTTAATTTACAGGGTTATTAGATCATCATAAAAAAAAAATAATGAAAAAGTGAAGTGATGATGCAATGAACCATTTCAAGTAATCTTCATTTTATGGTTATTGTAATCTTTTAATGGAATAAAAATTACTTTTAAATGGTTTCTATTCTTTTAATGGAATAAACAGTGATGAATTACAAGTTCTCCTTGTTTTTATTCTTAATAACGACATTAGAACATTAGCGTTAGTTTCATAAAATTGAGGAAGAAAACACTTTATATTTATTACTGAAAACTCGATTTAAGATATAAAGATATAAAAAGTATCATTTATTTCTCGTCGAAACTGTTTTTAATTTTAAAGAGACGAAAGGAAAGGTAGTTTCATTAAACAGAAATCTATTTCTACCTAAATTCGGAAAATTAGATTTCTGATAGAAATAAAACTTGTGCAAGGTGTGAGGAAGACATTTAAACAGTATTGACTATTTTCACCGAAGGATATTGCTGCCGAACTTTTGTACAGGTTCGGTGGCGCTGGGAGATTAGGTGCGACTAGAGCAAGTTTAAATTAAAATCAGAGAATTTATTCAATAAAAGAAAATACGACAATTACAGATCTCAAAATATCGATTTGGAGCTTCGCTCTGGTTCTGGCTAACTAGCAATATCTTCCTCGTAGTCTTCTGTATCTGGACGGTCCTCTTCAAATTCTCGTGGTACTTGGATCTAATTGTGCGTCCCAGAGTTGTCTTCCTCGTAGCCTTCTTGTCTCGGGACGGTCCTTGTTATCTTCTCCCGTTGATTAGATCGAGTTGTGCGGTCCAGAGTTGTCTTTGTCGTAGCCTTCTGTAACGGAACGGTCCTTGGTATCTTCTCCCGGTAGTTGGATTGAATTGTGCGATCCAGTTCTGTCTT
>JAFIDM010014012.1:31195923-31221338 GCA_023159025.1 Thereuonema tuberculata
ACTAATTAAAAAAAGGTCTTGGCTCGACTAATATCAGCACCAAATTTCGTCTTAATACCTTCAATTAACTGAAGGAAAAAAAACACCTACATTTTCAATTAACCATTACATCTCAAAACAGGTCTATAGATTCAGTTTAGATTCGCTTTCACATGCTTTTACCTGTTCTGTTCTTTTCTTCTTCTGCTATCTAATATTTATCCAACATTTTGATGTGGATCCTTATTTGAAATGTAGAGTGGAAATGTATAAATTAAAGCTTCAGTATCTTTAATTTAAAGGAATTAAATAAGGATAAATTAAGCTATAGAAATATGTAAATAAATGTACATAGCAGTTTTACTTTTGAAAATTAGGCAGCGATTCCTTTCACCTCCTTCCTGGTATGTCGGAGATATCAGTGTTAGCATTGAAACTTCTTATTTCTTATGGATGCTTACCTTCTTCATATATGTTTGGCTTATCTGATAATATCCGCCGTACCATGAAAACAGTGTTGACCCATGTAATATCGGTGCCGTAACTTTCTGCGGACACATGTGAGCTACATCCTAGGACTTATCTTGGGCAACGATTCTTCGGCTACCGGCTTACATTTTTCGTCCTTTGTCGTTGCCAAAGGCAGAGATGTAAAGAGCCTGGGCGTACAAATAATAGTGAACTGTTGATTGTTATAATTAGCCTTGTTGTTATTATGGTTAATTCTTGCAACGGACAATAAAAACCTGACAGAAGGTATAAAATGAGTTAAATCATCTTAAAATAGAGCCACAAATAAATACTGAAGCATCGGAAACATTGGGAAGTACTGCTGTACCCGATACAGACAGTTAGCCCTTTGATGATTATAGGAATGGAATAGGACAGCGACGAGTAAACCAAATTGCGGAAATTGCATGAGCTCCAAGCTTGCTACCTCAATTCAGGACTGCTGCTCGGAGAAGAGAAACAACCAAAAAGATAATATGGATCCGTAAATAAACATTGGGTTTATTTAAGGAGTGTTCCTTATAACAAAGTAAAGCGATAAGCCTTCGCCTGGTTGGAGACATGTGTTTTATAATTAAGCAAAATTACAAAAGAAACTGTGATTATAGACATCGGAGTACTTTTATCTATTAATAGAGAAACTGAAATTGAAAAAAAATTATTAAGCATCAAATTTAGCCATTGAAATAAAAAAAACCTAACTAATGGTAAACTTTTGTCTGTAACAATATCAACGGAACGAGAAAAATTTCGTTACATACTTATAGAAGCTAAGCTTCCAATAGAATTCGCTCAAATTCAAAAAGCAACAATTCTTCAGACAATTGTTCGAAAATTTCTTATTAGAACAGGATACGATGAATTTCCTCTGCATTGTTTTAAAACCAACCATTGACCGTGTGATGTGTTGTGTTTAATAATAGTAATAAAAATAATAATAATAAGCTCCCATGGATCCTACCTGCTCGCTGTGGAGGCGGGAACTACACAAGCTAAAGGGTCCAACCATATAGGATGAGATCTTGTTCTGGTATTGATCATGCTGTATCGGATGTGGCGCAGGATAAATTCACCCACGTTCGGGGGTGAGGCAGAGGCCTCCGTTCGAAAAATATACAACAGTCTCCCGCAGGTGGTGGTGGAGAAACCGGCACCCCATTCTGATAGTACGGCTATCTCAATGCCTGAGCAACACCATCCAGTCCGAAGGGTCGGAAGTGTTTCGTCTGTATCAGAGCAGGCGACCACCAAGACTGGGAAACCACGCCAGCGCATCCGATGGTCATCACAGATGAACCAGGATCTTATGCGCGACTTCTACACCGTTACACAGTTAGAGACTCATCTAACAGGATGCATACAGCCACTACATCATGCACATTATCCATCATTAGGGCTTAGCGAACAGCGGTAGCGGATTAGCGACGTTCCTTATTAATTAACAATCGTATTCCAACCACAGGACACTACACCCCACCCCACCAGAAGACACTATCTTTACGGCAAACACAGAAGCAATCTCTACCCCTCAGTACACATGCCCCAACAGTATAACTAATGACACATTACAAGCTGCACAAGATCATTTCTACACTGCAATAGCACAAAATACAGGCACAGACGCCACACTCAGGCCGCCACTCCCCAAAGTACACACATCAAAACAACAGTCCATAGTCATATATCATCTGAACACACATACTACCCCATAACACCTTGATTATATCCAAACATTAGAAGATATACACACACAACACTCTACTGCGCGGCAGTAGAATCAGGGAACCATTCGGGCACTTGGAATCAAACAACACCATATATCTCCCACTGCACCGCCACAAGAATCCATCCCCCTTTGGAGACTCCGCCTTGAGGGCCGCATTAGCGACCTTAGAAGAGACGTAGCCAGGCTCACACAATACTGCGCAGAAAACCAAACAAAGAAACTTATGTTCCAGGTAAGGACATAAATTTCTTTGTTTGGTTTTCTGCACAGATATTCAAGCACATACATACTCGCCCTTCACACGCAAACCATCAAAACCAGATTCAGGAGCATCTAGACACACTAAAACAAAAACTGAGTGCACTTATAAAGAGATTACAAAGATACAAACAGTGCACTCTGCGTTTGTATTGGAACAACACTTTCCAATACAATGAGAAAAAATTCTACAGATCCCTTACATCTCCCTCTACTACACCCAACACAAACACTCCCACCAGCAAGGCATTACATGAATACTGGTTGTCTCTGTGATTAAATCCAATTCCCCACAATGACAAAGCACCATGAATCACAGGGAAACAACAACTCACTGAACACTTACCATTCATGTCCTTCCATGATATTACTCTCGCAGATATACAGACAGCACTAAAACATGCACACAACTGGAAGCCTCCTGGTGCAGACGGGGTCCAGAACATGTGGATTAAGAGGTTTACATCCCTGCATGGGAAGCTGTCTCTTACACTCACTGACATAATCCAACATCCAGAACATATGCCTCTTTTCTTTAAACAGGGTGTCACATACCTACAGAGCAAGAACACTGAAGCAGCGTATCCTGCTAACTCCGTCCAATCACTTGCCTCCCCACACTTTACAAACTCTTCACCTCCTGCCTTGCAGACGAAATCTACACACCTATCGAAACACATAACATCATTTTTGAATAGCACAAGGGCTGTCGCAGAAATTCCCAGGGTTGTAAGGAGCAACTCCTTATTGATTCGGTAATCCTGAGGCAGGCGCGCGCGAAGAATAGGACCTGACATATCGAATAAATCGACTACAAACAGGCATTTGATTCGGTCCCTCATTTCTGGCTTCTACATCCTCTTCATCTCTACAAAATATACCCCAAGGTCGCGCTATTCTCGGATGCCACGATGAAGAACACAAAATTATACCTCTATCACTACAGTCCCCATTCCCATAGTTAGATGTATTTTCCAGGGAGACTCCTTGAGTCCCCGTTGGTTCTGTCTCGCCTCGAATGCTTTGAGCCACGTGCTAGACAACACAAAACACGGTTATATGCTCACCGCAGGCACTCCGACACCATAGAAAATCACACACATACTCCACAGGATGATAATAAACTCTACGCCACAAACAACACACAACTTACTAATTTACTACACAGTTCACCAAAGACATTGGGATGGAATTTGGAATCGACAAATGCGGCAAGCTACATGTAACACACGGGAAGATTTCGAATTTCGAGGGTTTTGAATTGGACCATGGGTTGCCTGGGCTTCCACCAAGCGCACATATTGACAACACAAACATCAAAAACGCACTCAAGAACACATATCGTGCTCCCATTCACAACATTCTCGAAACACAACTCAAGGCCAGAAATTAAATTAAAGCCATGAACACTTTTGACGTCCCTACTCTAACATACTCCTTCGGCGTAATCCCCTTAAACACCAAACTCGAAGCACTACAAGACACAACATGTACTTATATTAACGAAGCAGAATATACACCATCCCAAAGTCGAAGTCTATTGATAAATGCAAACAAAATTTAAAATTAAACAAAAAAAAAAGCTAGAAGCACAAAATCTAAAATTAATGTTATCAAAAATACAATTGCATGTGCCTAAAAATAAACTTTTTATGAAATCGATAACAAATAAATAAGAAACAATATTCTTAATTTTGAAAAATCAACAGAAGTAATAAAAAAACGATATTGTTTAAAAAATTCAAATATAAATACAACCAGCACGATGACGAATACGATGTAAACACACATTCTAGTAACTCTAGTGAAGGAAAAAATGATTATGATTGGTTATTGGTGATCACATGTCTTCACATATAATGAACGGAGTGTAGAAATTTTCAGATTACATCATGATATCATACCTTATCAAAATTCGGTTGTTTTCTTGCATGCTTTTTTTTTTTAATAATGCCCGGGCTCGTAGCTTGATCAGCTTTCTTTAGGCCACAGCTAGGGGCGAGATATGATGCCTTTAACCGATGAATCGTTGCCCAGGGTACGCCAAGGGAGGCAGCATCAAGTGATACCCGCTGGAACGGACAGAAGGAGAAACAGAAGAAGAAAGAAACATCCATGCCACGACCAGGATTCGAATCCGGGTATCGGCACATTGGCCGCAACGCCATACTGCCGTCTAGACCGCACGGCCACGCCGCGCCGGCACGGTTTTACTGCATCCTGGAACGGTCAAAAAATTTGCCTAAAAGGGTCTTATGTACGTACACTATCTTAATGGATAAGCCCAAAAACCTCACTGGGGTTAATAAATAGAGTTCTTATTTTAGTCATTTCAAAAAGTATTTATTAATTAGATTAAGTAGGGTACCATATCCATTTGTATTATAGTCCGCTGGAATAAACAAAAATTGTTTGGTCATTCCCGATCTGTTTAAAAGGTCGTTGCTGGAGTGAACAAAGTTGACGGTACTTTTAAAAATAATATAAGTACATTAGACTGAACTTTTTAAAATTAAAGTTTTGATATAATGTATGATTTTTTTTTAGCTTAAAATTAAAAGATAAAGACGAGGTAACATTTGAATTACTTTTCTTATATTCATTTTCTGTATTTTTCAAAATATATTTGACACTTAAATTGATATATATAGATTTAATTTGTATTTTAATAATCATGGCTTAACATTTGCTTAGATGGTCTAACCCAGGTATATGGTCAAGTTACAAGATTTGATATGGAAGTAACATTTAACAGAAGTTTAGGAATTATGTCAGGAACACCTTATTACCAGGTCTGAACTTAATTTCTAGTTTAATTTCTCATTTTATAACTCCATAAGAGGACAGATATATTAGGAAATTGTTGTTCTGAAAAATTACAGGTAATAAATTTTAAAAAACTTATTATGAAAACATTGAATATTGATTTATTTGGTAGTTATTTGACATAAATAGTTCTTAAGTAAGTTTTTCTGTTTCCAAGTTTTAGGCTTTTTAATTATCAAATTCTCATTCATTAAATATTTACATGTTTTTAATTCTTATGGAATTTGGAACATCATTGCAACAAATAATTAAAAATGCAGAATTCTTTTGAAACATGATAATATTTACCATTCAAATTCGTATTCGTCTTCATTTTAATAGACGTGTTAAAGTTCTTTATAGCTTTCAAATATGTAAGAATTGAAAATTTCGCTCAGGGGGCGGACACAATAAATGAACAATCATATGAAAAAAGGCTAAAGAATCTTATTAACTAGATCCCTCGGAGAGTGCTCTTTGAGAATATTAGCGTCAAGGAAAAATAACTGAATCTAGGCAAAAACTTAAAACTGTTTAAGAAAAAAGGAACACATCAATTTTACCTCTAGCTTATCTTACAACGAAAAATCTACAACAATTGCAACCTCGTGTCTCGTTGCCTCGTATCCTAACAATTCAAAGCTAACAATAACAATTTTGCACAAACAATAGCAACGTTTGCAACACTCCCCCCCCCCCCTGAAAGTGTATACTTTCAGTAAAAACAATTGGTCAGTCATAACCCACAGTTTATAAGTCTGTAAAGTCACTAGTAAAGTTAGTCACAAATTCTGTCCTTCAAGTTCTAACGGATATAGCAATTGAATAGGACGTTTTACAACCTTACCGTCTGGTAGCAGGACACGGCACGAACGGATGCATCCGTCTCGTCCTTGAAGCACTTCTTTTATGACACATGTCTTCCACAGATGACGTACTGTTCGTCCATCATCGAGGAGGACGAGTTGTCCCACCCGCAGTGGAAGTGTTGCACCAATGTTTCGACGTTCGTGAGCTGTCCGGAGCATCAGCAGGTAATCAGTCCGCCAGATCTTCCAAAATCTGTCGATGGTTGCCATGCGAGCCTTCCAAAGTTGTCGTATATTTGGAAATCGCATAACTTGGGTGACGTCAATTACTTCGAATGGGTTAGCTACATTCACTCGATCAGGAGGGAGAGGTGCTTCCACCATTTCTGCTGGCTTCGTACGGCGCCGAACACAAATTTGACATGTCCTTAACACCTTCGATACTGTTCGTCTAGCAGAAGGTATCCAAAAACGTTCACGAAGTTCTATAATTGTCTCGGAAACGCCACCATGAAGTACTCTTGTATGAGCTTCAAGAATAATGAGCCTCGTTGTCCATGCATGACTACTCAAAATAATTGGATGCTTGGTTTTGAATTCTAACATGGAGAAATGAAGTCTTCCGCCCAGACGTATTAATCCATCCTTCGCTAATTGAGGATCAAATCTGTATATTCGTGATGTTCTATCCACTGATCGGCCTTCATATAACGCTTTATATTCGCTTGGAAACATCTGTTTCGCTCATGGATTAATAAAGTAGTTTCTGCTCGAACAAGTTCTTGAACTGACAAATTTCCATTTAATTGCAAGTTGTTTGGCGCACGACACACTGCGGAAAAACGAAATATCCAACCAATTACCCGAACAACCTTTTTCCACGTACTGAAACATTCGACGTTCACTATAACTTCCGGAATCGTCGTCACACCATTAATAGCTAAAGCTGTTTCCCTTGCCTCGGTCATAGCTTTCTTCTCATATACATCGTCATCATCGATAGTTTCCAGGTTGTCATAACTGCCGGTTACTAACCACTTTGGTCCATGCCACCAGGATTCATCACTGATTAAAGCTCTGGCTGACAGTCCACGAGTTAATTTATCCGCTGGATTGTCTTCAGTTCGTACGTGAGCCCATTTAGATGTTTCACAGGAGTTCTGAATCTCTCTCACTCTATTTGCCACGAAGGTCTTCCATTTCCTGGCCTCTCCACGAATCCAATGTAAAACAATCATTGAGTCCGTCCAGTATGATACAGGAATTGAAGTAGATAGAGCATTTCTCAATCTTGCTACTAGGCGGACGCATATTAAGGCAGCCATGAGTTCAAGTCTTGGAATACTAAGTGATTTAATGGGGGCTACACGGTTCTTACTTGCCACCAACATACTTGTTTTTATGTTGCCTCGTTGTTCCACAATATATATCACAGCACCGTACACTAGTTCACTGGCGTCACAAAATGCATGAAACTTAAGGCTAACGTCACCCTCACTTCTTAGGGAGAAACATCTCGGAACACTTAACATTTGCAAGTCCGATAACTCCAGCATCCACTGATTCCAATCAGTTTTTAATGGAGGTTTCAATTCTTCATCCCACTCATAGTTAATTTTCCACAGTTTTTGGAACAAGACCTTCAATCTTACAGTAAACGGTGCAACAATGCCCAGAGGATCAAAAATTCTTGCCATCGCACTAAGAACAATTCGTTTCGTGGGTTGTTTCTCGCTTAGAAAGTCCCTCAGTCCCGTAACATCGAAGTGAAGAGTATCTTCATACTGATGCCACTTCATCCCTAAAACTTTGATAAATTCCTCCTGGGATCTCTCACTGTATTCCTTCTTACCGCATTCTTCGACGATAGCTTTACGCAATCTCTTATCATTTGTGGCCCATTTTCGCAGATTAAATCCTGCTTCTCTTAACAGGAGTTTACCCTCAAGGAAAATACGCCAACCTTCAAAACTGGAAGGAACTGATCGCACTAAATCATCTACATACATGTTTTGAATAATTGACTTGACGAATTCAGGCTCCACCGATTCCACTCGACGCAAATGAAGACGCACTACCACTGCCAGCAGAAACGGTCCACAGTTTAATCCAAACAAAACTCTTTTCATTCGATATGTTGTAGGAACCACGGGATCCCCAAACTTCCAGTCCTTTGGCAACCACAAAAATCGAACTGCATCTCGATCATTCGGATCTATCTCTACTTGGAGAAAAGCCTTTTCCATGTCTGACGTTAATGCCACAGGATGTTGTCGAAATCGTAAAAGCAAGTCCATCACATCCTGGTTTAAGTGAGGCCCGGAGTGGAGGCAGTCGTTCAATGATGGTCTTCCGGAGGAGGCATCAAATACAATCCGTAATCTCGTTGTGTCATGGTTATGACGGAAAACGGCCTGATGTGGAATATAATACTCAATTTCATTATATTTTTCTGGTTCCATCACTACTTCTGCATGTTCATTACACAAATATTCCATCATTGTCTTGTGATACAACGATATCCTATCCTTGTCCTCACTAAATCGTCGCACAAGGATATAAAATCTTCTGAGAGCTTCAGCCTTATTTGATCGCAATTCAAATTTATGTTCATTCCACGGAAGTTGCACTTGATAACGGTCCCCAACTTGACGTATCGTGTTGTATGCTGTTTGCTCTACATCATCAGCGTTCTTTACGATCGTTTCATCTTCGGCAATACCTAAACTTTCAAGGCGCCAAAATTTTTCTACCTTTTTTGCAAGTTCACTGTCTGCATCGCCACAATCGGTGTTATTGATGCATACATTGAATGTATTCAAATGGAGACAGTCCACTGTAGATGAGTTTCCATCTTCTGGTCCGTGAACGTGCCATCCAAAGATTGTTTCAACTGCTGCAAGACGATCCGTCAAACGAACATTATTGCCGGTCGCAACAGTCCAATACAAATCTCCTCCAATTAAAATGTCGACACCGTCTAAATCACACACTGCGCTAGCACCAGGATCAGCTAATTTCAATCCCCGTTTCTCCATCTCTCTTATAATTTTATCGGTCGGGACAAGAGAGTATGTTGAGCAAACCGAATCAGACTCACGTAGAACAACTTCTATATCCCGTCATTATGAAATAGACGAACACGCACTTTCTTGTATTCTCGGAGCCCAACAGAACCATGAGAAAACACACTAATATCAACCTTTTGTCTTCCAACCATCTCTGCTCTCACTAATTTAGACAGACGACTACTGATAAAACTCATCTGACTTCCTCCATCTAGAATTAATCTGGCACGCACTTGATGTTTTTTACCATCGACCAAAACAACATCATCACGAGAGTTCAATACGTGATTTGCTGTAGCTTGAGCTGGAGGGCAGTCTTCTTTCTTATCTTCCCGCGACTCAACGTTCTCCTTCAGTGTTGGAAAAAGTGCAGAATGATGAGAGCCTTGACAATTTCTACAGGCGGATTTACGCATAGGACATGACCGGGAATTGTGTCCAGTCCACAGACAATTAAAACATTTACGCAGTTGCTTTAATTTCTCCATTCTTTTACCCACCGATCTAATGTCACAATCAACTAGCAAATGCTTGTCGCTGCCACAAATCAAACATTTACGTACCCGAGGCTTCCTTTCTTTGTTGTTTGCAACCACGTGCAACGCAGACGTAGATGCACTTGCTCTCCTTTTTCCAGTTTTTGACTCATTAGCAATTGAACCTGTAGCTTCATTCTCCTTACTTGGTACATCTCCCACGTAACAAATACGTTCTCTCACTTCGACTTCTTCTCTCATGAATTCAATGAAATGCTCTACATTTGTTGAGCCTGACTTTATAGTTTTACGCGCCCATTCAAGCTGTAATTCCTTCGGTAATTTCTTAACTAATGTAGGGACTAACATAGCGCTACATGCTACGACGTCAACTCCTAATGACTTAAGATTCAAGACCTTCACCTCCACCTCGTCGTAATAGCTCCGTAGGCTTATTGTGTCATTTCGAGGAACAGGCAACTGAAGCAGGCCAGCGGTAGTTCCGTCAATAATACGCTCTGTACGTCCAAACCGCGTTGTCGATCCACTGCTGTCGCATAGTTCTCCTCAGTTATTGGAAGCCCTTCGATACATTTCAAGGCACTATCCGTTACTACACTTCGAAGTTAGTTAAATTTGTCAGTGGCACACAAGTTAGCCTTTTCATGAATTGCTGACGAAAACGCGTTCCAGAAACTGGTCCACTTTAAAATATCTCCATTAAATCTTTGCAGATCGAATTTAGGAAGTCGTATTGATAGTTCTCCATTCCTTGCCGTACTGCTAGAAACAAACCCAGACCCAAGCTGGCTCGGAGATGAACTTCCAGTACAACAATTTGACAGAATATGGTGTAACCTTTCTAACCATACAGCAATGTAATCATTATACTTCATGATTCCTGCCATTTCTTCGTCATTTTTTTCTTCATTCAGTTCCAAGTCTAATTCAACTTGTTGATTCAAATCATCTAACATAATCCTTTTCTCTTTTAACTTTTCTATCAAAGCTTTGGCCAGTTCGGCGTCTTTCGTCTCACACACCGTCTTCAATTCGCCTTCCATTCTCGTTAACATTGCTCTAACAGAACCACGCTACATAATAACCTTCGACGCCATTCCTCCTCAGCACTGCCGGTAATTACACAGAAAGAATAAACAACTTACGTTTGTAGCAGTCCACGATGCGACGGAACACACGAACGCAAAGAAAAAGGCTTAACAACGAGCAATCGAACGCAATATGACGGGCGCCTTTTTCTCCCGGTTTTCGGCACCATTAAAGAATCTTATTAACTAGATCCCTCGGAGAGTGCTCTTGAGAATATTAGCGTCAAGGAAAAAATAACTGAATCTAGGCAAAAAGTTAAAACTGTTTAAGAAAAAGGAACACATGAACTTTATCTCTAGCTTATCTTACAATGAAAATCTACAACAATTGCAACCAGAGAGCCATCTCGTGTCTCGTTGCCTCGTATATTAACAATTCAAAGCTAACAATAACAATTTTGCACAAACAATAGCAACGTTTGCAACATATATCTTTAAATCAGTGCTTCGGTAGAAGATAAAAACGCCAACTATTACGGCACAAATTCAAAGTAAAAGTTGTAAAAGAAAAAAAAATATTAGAAAAAAAAAAGAAAAAAAGTATAATTAAGAAATGGTCTATTACTAAAAAAGGGTAGGGAGATTAATTCATGGCTTTAAACATAAAAGAAAAACTAAACTTATACTGAATAGCCGCCAATATGAAAGTCTTATGCAGCTTCAGAGATATAATAATAAAGTCACGTTCACGGAAGCTGATAAAGGTGGCGCGTTGGTTATTCTTAATACTAACGATTATATCAAAATGTGTGAGAATTTTATTAATAGCCAACACGACTTTTGTGCAGTGGGCCTAACCAAACCCCAGATCCTCAAAGAAATTCACCATAAAATTGAAAAAGCATGTGATATGGGCTTTATCCCAAATAGTAAAGCAAATCAATGCCTTGCATTGAATAATTCTCTTCCATCCTTTAGGGGACTCCCGAAAATACATAAAAATAAAGAAGGATCACTTTATAAGATCAGACCCATCATTAATTGCAAAAATCAAGCTATAACCATCGTTTCTAAATTGATTGAAAAGAATATCAAGTTCTTAATTATCGTTCCAAATTTTCTATCGATAATCGGGAACCATTAATTGAATATTTAAGAAACAACCAAGTCATTCCTAATACAAGGATGGTATCCTTGGATATCGTTAATCTTTATGCGTCTCTCACACCCGCTTTGGTTACTCAAGCGATATGGTTTTGCTATAACCGTGATAGTGATTTTAACAAGGAACGTTCTCTCTTCAACATGAAAGGGCTTTTGCAACTAGTTGATTTGATTTTTTCATTTACAGTACTTTGTTTTTAACGAGCGATACTACTTACAGGTGTCTGGCACATTTAAGGGCTTACCCTCTTCTGCGACCCTCGCTGAAGTTGTTTTGAATTACATTGAACATCTGATAATGTCAATCGATAATGTTTATCACAATGTGCATTTTTTGTGTCGTTATGTTGACGACACTTTTCTCGTTGTTAACGACCATTATGTGGATAGTATTCTCCAGGACTTTAATAGTGCAAGTGATAAAATACAATATACATTGGAGACTGATAACGAGGATTTCATTCCTTTCTTAGATGTCGGTATTCGGAAACATAAACTAGAATATGAAACGTCGGTATTTCGAAAGCCGACTGATGCACTCATCACCATTAATTTTCACAGTTCAGTATCGGAAGGTTACAAAAGAAACTCGGTATTTATGGCCCTTGACAGAGCATATAGAATTTGTTCTGACGACACTATTCTAGTGAAAGAACTAAACAATATTAAACAGATTTTTCTGTCCAATGAGTTTCCTGAATATATCCTGGACCGCTATTTTCGTAAATTTATGAGGTTCAAACGATTTAATATAAGTAGAATTGCACCTAGCGGCTCAAAGATGGGATAGTCACAAAAGCACCCCTATTAGATTAAATAGATACGTATCAATCAAATACGATGAGTTCATGATTAAAAAGATCAAACCTATCTTGACAGCCGTCGGTATAGGACTAGCCTATAAACCAGGGAACACCCTAGGTTCATTCCTCAATAGGAAAAAGAAATCACGTAATAAGGACACCATATTCGAAACGAAAGAAACCATATACGGTATCCGATGTAAGTCACCTAGTACTAGTGATAACCAATGCCTATACATTGGAAATTCCAAAAGGGAATTGGGAGTCCGTGTGAAAGAACACGAAAATGCAATAAAAACAAAAAACTTAAAATATAGTACAGTGACTCACTGCCAAAAAACAAGCCACTCCCTCGATACCGAGAACGTTGAGATTCTTGGTATAAGAAAAATAAAATACTTGCGTGAATTCTTCGAATCCGGGATGATCAGGATTTTAGAAAGTTACAACCAGGATTTGTCGACAACGAATGTATTAGAATATGGTTTATAAAAGCAACGACGCATCCCAAAAAAAGCAGACGACTACTTCCAGTAACTGTTTCGCCACTCGCCCACCAAGGAGAGCATTATAACTGAGATTCTAGAAAGCATCGTGTTCCCTCATTTTCTCAACGACTCCCAACAAGGGATGACTTCTTTTTAAAGGTAGGGGGGGGGGGTCCTATTTTTCTTGATAATGAACCTAGGAAATAGGGGTTCCGAAACGTACGTCGGATTTTATTGTAGTTAATTTGTTACTTTCATTTCTTAATTATACTTTTTTTTTCCAACATTTTTTTTTCTTTGCCAACTTTTACTTTGAATTTGTGCCGTAATAGTTGGCTTTTTTATCTTCATCATAGCGATACGTTAAATTTTCACTTATCAGTGCTTCGGTAGTTTAACGATTGTAAGGCGAGAATAATCATTTAGATTCATGAAGAGGCTTTTAAAGTATGTGCCCCAAATAAGCCAGTTGGAAACCATTGATGGAAATCAGTGTTCGAGAGTGACAACGCATATAAACAACGTATTGGTCAAGTTCTGATAATGTTTATGTTGTACGGGAGATTTGTTCCTATATTAAAGGAAGAAAGAAGACCAGTTCTTTGCTGTAAAGTTATGAATTCATGAACTGTTGCAGATAAATCTGTTTTGTATGTTTTAAGAATACGATAGATGATTTGACAATATCTGTATGATATCTGTCCATGGACACAGTATATCTTAAGTTTAGTAATATAGTCTTAAATTTTTTAAGTTATTTGAATTACCTCTTCTTCTTATTTAATTCAGGTAATGCATTAATTCCTTTAAACTTAATCTTCGATTGCAAAAGTATTAAGAACATCCTTCTTAGGACCTTATCAGATAAACTAATAATTTGGCTTTTGCAGCTGACTTTTTATCATTCAACACTTTTTTCTTTTTGATCAATTATTTTGGATTTATCATGTAGGTATTTAAGGGTCATGCCAAATTCGCCTTGTTTTTACATAAAAAGTATAAATTATATTGTTATTTCATATTTTTGTTTAATATTTTGTTCAGAAATTTTAGTTTACATACTATACATTATTGCCACAGCTGACACAATATACTTTGAAAGATAACGACGCAGCATTGTTTGAAAGATCACCATGAAAATGTTGTTAAATCGCAGAACAGTTGTTTTCATCACTACAATCTTAGAAGTGAAGGAAAGAGGAATCGAATTTGAAAATAGGAATCGAATTTGAAAATAGGAATAGAAGCATTGTTTAGTTTTTGTTTTTCTTCCTTTCTATTAAAAGTATTAGATGTTTACAGATTTCAATAGTTTTCCTTTCAAACGGACATTAAAGCTAGAAATTCTGAAAAAAATCTGACCACCACAACATGGCCATCTTCCGAAACTTTATGATTAGCATTCGCCGACGGAAGTGGCTAACAAAGCCGACATATCTCTCATAACGACAATAAGACGTCTTCCAGTGGTTCCAATGTAGACATCCCGCACGAACAAGAAATACTCGTACTACAAACACCAGCATATGAAAGAGGCTCATCATAACCTTGACGGACCTAAAGTGTTCAGAAATTTTATTGGTAGGCCGAAAAACAGTTCTAATATTATAAGTAATAAAACTTTACCAATGCGATCAGTAACATTATGAATATATGGAAGGAAAGCAGTTAAGGAGGGAGAAATAACAGTTCTTATCTCAAAAGATCTGCTGGAATGTAGGGCCCTATTTACAGCTGTCGTTGTAAAAGGAAGATGATCTTGCAGTTGGCTGTCTTTCTCCCCAGAAGATGGTCTCTATAGTCGTGGGAGAAACGTCGGAACTATCTAGACAATGGAAAACAACCTTCAAACCCGAAACTTCTCATTATTTGGTCGCGAAAGCTTATATTGCTATTTAAACTTTGCAGTGTTTTTAAAGATTAAAACATTAAAGTCAAATTCCAAATCTATTAGTTTTTAAGATAATTGTAACTCAAAATTAAACCCTTTTCGTTGAACCCTTGAAAAAATGCCATGAATCCAAAAATAAATAAAAATAAAACATCAAGCTGTGGATAGTGTTAATAATTACAAAGGAATTATTAACCATGCCAGAAGAAATGAAGTCGTGGTATATTACAACTGACGTAATCGGAGACATTTCATATACATTAACCTTTATTCAAAAGAAATAACCAATAAAAGGTGAATTATACACTGAGTGGCCACTTTATTAGAGACACCCCCCACTCTAACTTGGACGGGTCCGGTAGTGACGCATGGTGACATAGCAGTAACGAGTAGCGTGCAAAAGGCCTGCTCAATAGAACTATGTATCGTACAATTCACCGGAACATGGGCAAGACAAAAGATTTAAACCACTTCGAACGAGATATAATCGTGAGGGCATAAAGAGTCGGTTCTAGTATTTCGGTAATTGTGAAGATCCTCGGCTTTTCTCATGCAACAGTATCGCGGGTGTTCAGAGAACGTAGTTGGGCCAAAAAACTTCAAGCATTAAATGCAACTGGAGAATGTTCTCCTGGGACACACTTTGTCCCCTAATATTCCAGTAAAATCTCTATCTCAGCATTGCTGTCGACTAGGTACATCTATCAGGTTTTCCCCGACGTAGATGGCTAAATTCAACAGGGCAATGCACCCTGACATCGTGCTCAATTGGTCTCCGATTGGTTTAGTGAACAAGACTGATTTCCACTTTCATTGGTCACCTGATTTCAAACCCATCGAGCTTTTGTGGGACCAGACGGAATGGTCCATTACAAGCCTACAAACGTCACCATCCAATATGAACCAAAACTAATGGCTACCCTTTTGCCAGTAAGGCCAATATACCTGCGGAACAGTTCCAACAGCTTTTAGAATCTGTGCCTATATTAATTACAACTGTGATGAAAGCTAGAGGAGGACCAACTCGTTGTTAGTATGGTGTCTCTATTAAAGCGGCCACTCAGTGTATGGGAATTCTAAATTTCTTTTTTTATGTAAAACCTAAATTTATCCATGACTTATTTTTAATTTTTCTTTTAATAATGTCATTCTTCTAATGGAGCATGCATCAGAGAACAACTTATTGAAACATGAAAATTGTTAATAGTTTATCAATGCACCTGCCAACCACCACTCAAATATGCTCTTAAGGTCTGACATTTCGTTTAAACTGACAGCATTGCTGGAACTTCTGAAAAATAGCTTTCATTCTCTGTCACAGGAAGCGAAACCCATTAATTGACATACATAAAAAAGCTTTCAAAAGTATACAATTTTAAAATTCTTTATAATTTAAGATATCAAAAATAATAGAAAAAGACGAAATTGTATCCAATTTAGACATAATGTAGCGCAAATTTGTTTTGGTTCTTTTCACACTTGGAAGAATATTGATTAATGAAATTCTTTTTATGGGAAAGAGGAACGACTGATTCAATAGAGGAAAAAGATATATTATAAATTTTTAAACGTTTAATGGATTAAAAGTGACTATAATGGAAATAAACCATAATTCAAAATTTAATTAAATGTTTGCATTACAACTTACATATTTGTTCTTATCATCATATACATAAAAATTGACTCAACAAATCCTACATCTCTTTTTCTCAGCATTCTATATTTCGTCCTGAATGAGAGGACTTCTTCAGGAATCTCCAATAAATACAAAACATAATATAAAAGGAATAAAATAAGAAAGAGAAAACCTTTCTCTTCTTACGAACACAAATTATTATAACAAAGTAAATTGTAACAAACAAATCATATTACAAATTAAATTGTAACAAACAAATCATATTACAAAATTAACAATCGCATCATATTACAAATAAATGCATTTGTTAATGCAACCAAATAATATGAATTAATCATAAATTAAATAAATAATTAGAAATTTACATCACATCTAAATTGAACAGACATTTACATTCTCTGATAAATATTTCACTTTAATGTTGAGAATTCTTTAAGTTTCTTGTTTTTAATCAAGGATTTCTTGAATAAACTTAAGGAGACATCATTTACCTTCAGAGATTTATGTTTATTAATGCAGACACAACTATTTATTAAATAGGATTCTAATTTATTTCTTTTTTTCTCATCTTTAACATTGAAAACATTATAAATGATAGAGTCAGGGCAGTGACCTTTGTGTAAACAATGTTTAGCCCATTCTGATATACAGTCGGACCTCTATTTAACGAAGTCGCTAAATCCCGAAAAAAAGTTCGTTATATAGAAAATTCGTTAAATAGAGATTCACCTTTTAAAATTACTTTAAACTACATAAAACAGATTTAAAATACATAAACAATAAATATTATTAAAAAAGGGAATAATTTTAATGACATGAAGCATACATTACCACATGCGTACTTAAATTTTACTAATAAAGTCTGTTAATTTTGTCTGAGGGTTTTTTTTTTTGAAAAAGTGTTTTCGTTTATAGTACGTCTCGCATCTATGCAATGCACTAAAAACGCCTTCAGTGTTTTCTTCAAATTGTAATCCACGTCAGATTGTTTCAAATGATTTTAGAATTTCATCAAACGAAGGTTTTTTTGATTTCTGCATCATGATCATTTCCATTTTCATCATCTTCATCGCAATTCATAGCTGTATAGTTTTTATTTTTCACACTGTCCAAATTATCCGATTCAGTTAGTGTTTCCGAGGTCTCAACTCAAAATCAAGTGAAAGGTAATCATAAATCAGCACATCATCGTTAATTTCTTCTTTTTCCCTCAGCTGTATCCAAATTTCTTTCATTTCCTCTAAATGCTGGGCGAACACGTACCAATCTGCGGCAATATTGGTGGACAATATTGGTCATTTTCATTGCTACCAACCGTTTCCAGTAATAAAAATGAACAATATTGCCCAATATCGCCCATTGGCGATTGTCGGAAAAAAAGCACCAATTTTAGTTGGCGAGAAATATTGCTGGTGAGCGAGCGAATCACATGAACGGATGAAATCACGTGACAATGGTGACGTAGAAGGAAGGCGGGACTTTGAAAATCGGAAAATCACTCACTCACGCCGGCCATTTTGTTTGAGAAACAAGGCTTAAAATCAGCAAAATGGGGCGGCCCAAAAAAGATAATTCAAACAACAACATTTGGTCAATTGATCAGGAAAGACTTCTCATTGATTTCTACAGAGGGACGGCGTTTAATACTATAGCGAATCTGTACGGAAACACGCTCTCTTTAGCTCTCCCTAGTGAGCAACGCCGTAACCAGGCCAATACTCGTAAAGGAAAACCTGTGTGTTCGCGGACATTGTCCACCAATATTGCCGCAGATTGGTACGTGTTCGCCCAGCATAAGGGAATGTTGATAATAAAAACATTTCAAGGAGAAAAAAAAGAGATACCACGAAAAAGTTCGTTAAATAGAAAATGCACTTCATTATTTGGAGGTTAATTTACGAAGAAATTAGCAAAATGTTCTTGGTCCCAAAGAAAAGTTCGCAATATAGAGAAATTCGTAAAATAGAGGTTCGTTAAATAGAGGTCCGACTGTATTTTCTTTTTTCTTTTCATATGCCGTCGTGTGTTCTTTTACCCTCTCCCTTACCGTACGGCCTGTACTCCCTCTGTATATTACCCCACAATCTCTGCACTTCAATGCATATATAATTCATTTATTTGTAATATGATGCGATTGTTAATTTTGTAATATGATTTGTTTGTTACAATTTAATTTGTAATATGATGTGTTTGTTATAATTTAATTTGTAATATGATTTGTTTGTTATAATTTATTTTGTTATAATAATTTGTGTTCGTAAGAAGAGAAAGGTTTTCTCTTTCTTATTTTATTCCTTTTATATTATGTTTTGTATTAATTGGAGATTCCTGAAGAAGTCCTCTCATTCAGGACGAAATATAGAATGCTGAGAAAAAGAGATGTAGGATTTGTTGAGTCAATTTTTAATTAAATGTTGAAAAAATTGTGATTTCTGTGATGCATCTTTGTTTACTATGTTTATTACGACACCTGAAGTGATAATATAACAAACCTTAAAGTGAAATACATATATATTATTTAAGAAGAATACGAAAGGATTACTTTTTTGTTGTTATTATCGAATACAGTAATAAACAAACTAAAGAGAGATTACTCACATATTCGAGCATCTTTTTCGTTTTCTGATATTTTCTGTATTGTAAATGTGAATCTACAATATCTACTGAAACATATATTTACCATAATAGAAGTTTTGTTTAAAAACTCTGTTATATAATTCAAGAAATGGATTACAGTTATTGATAATTTCTTCAAGTTTCAGAAATTAGGCGTTTTCAACGAAGACAGTGATTAGGATTTTATTTAACTTGTAAGACGGTACAAACAGGTTTGGATACTTTTATTGTTTCAGATTTCTTTCGTTCTCTAATGGAATTTAATTGGAATTTTATACAGCCTTGAGATGAGAAGGAATAATTTCAAGTTTTTATATATTTTTGCCAAAATAATCAGCGCACCAGAAGCAGCTGTTCAAATGGAATGATCTTGAAGGCAATGAGAATGCTATTGTAATTATCACAGTAAATAGGCCGTTTATTCGTGCAAAACACTACAGGTCAACAGTCCCAGTAGAAACTGCGTTTTACAGCTCTAAAGTGAATAGGTGCGGCGATACGGCTTGGTATGGAGTCATAGAGACGTCTAATGCTCTTCTGTGGAAGATCCTCTTATTGCTGTTACAGCTATCGTTCAAGATCGGTCGTATCCGTTGATGGCCGAATGCTTTCCCAGTTGGTCCGATACATGTTCAACGAACGACAAGTCAGGGGGGACTTGGCGATCCAAAGGAGGATGTCGACAACACGGATATCTGATGTAGAAGGATATTATCTTGCTGGAAACCGCTGAAGCCGCTCCATGAAGGGAAGCACACGAGGCCCGAGAATATCCTGCACTTATCGCTGCGCCGTCAATGTTTTTCTGATCACGACCAGCCAAGACCGAGAATCGTTGGGGTGATTGTCCTATACCCAATGTCATCAGTCCTGGCGGTGCTCAAATGAAGTCGGGATTTCTGCGGTTATTCTCCAAATTCGATTCGGTGGTTATCCGAATCCAGATAAAACCTGGATTCGTCACTAAACAAGTTGACAGCGTAAGGGCCGCCGAGAATGCAAGTCTCGTTCTGCGAGTCGCCTCACAGTCGTGCGGTTAATGCCTCTGGATAGTGGACAAGGACACCTTGGATCAGTCCGCGTTTGTCGGAAGATAGCAAGATAATCTCTTAGTCTGCATAGGTCTTCCCTTCGCGTGTGTATACCCTCACTTCTCCACTGTTCCCAACACCGTCACACAGTCGCAACTAATTGTACGCAAACTGAACGACTGGTTCAGATGGCGGCCAATTCGAAGGATTGACAAGCCATGTCTTCCGCAGTTCAACAACACGATCTCTCTTACATTCTTCCAGTTCAGAACTGCGTCGAATGCGTCTTCAAAGCATGCTCAGGACTCAGAGACTGCAGTCCACAGCCACACTGATTACAAAGCACAAACGCCATTCACATGACCAACGCCGTAGTGATACTAACATCTATCGTGGCAGGTCTCAACGGACAACTGTGCCAAACACTGGCACAACTATGATTTTACGGCGCCGTATACCTAGTTTTGTCGTTCCTGGATGATTCGTTCTTGGTGTGCTAAATTTTTTTGATAATGAGTGCACATTTTAGCTAATGAAATTCCTGCAGTGTTATTATTATGTATTTTACAAATCAAACTCTTCCGAATCTTCCAAATTTTTAAAGAGAATGAATTATAAGTAATTTTATTATCATAATTCATTCTCTTTTCCAAGAACTTGCAGCCTACTTTCTAAGATATAAATCAAATTTAGCGTATGTGACAATTTTATTACATAAAGATAAAAAAAAAACAAAAAACAAAAAAAAAATACCGCACAATATAAACGGAAATTCACTCACCTGATTTTTGGTTTTTTTATATTGGGAATCAGAGAAAATACTGTTTCCAGTTAATTACCTCTCAACAGTCCAATCCGCCCATTATAATCAGCTCAGTGAAGAAAGACAATATACTAAACGGACAAACAATGGCCCCTCAATTAAAAAACATCAAAAAACAAATCAAGAATAACAGAGGTGAATAATTAATCAACTAAAAAAAGCATCAAAAAACAAATGAAGAAGAAAGGGGTGAACAATCAATCCACATTAGCATTCAGCTTAGCATAGTAAGGATTAATTTATTAAATCGATTTACATAAGTTATTAATGAATTAATCCTTTTAATGAATTAATCCTTACTAAGCTAAAAGCAATGCTAGCATGGATTGATTGTTTTTTTAAGTGATGGGTCATTGTCTTGTTTGTTTGTCCGTTTTGTATATTGTCCTTCTTCACTGAGCTGGCTATAATGGGCGGATTGGACTGATGACAGTTTATTAACTGGAAACAGTACTATCTCCGATTTCCTGTACAAAAATCAAATTAGCTCAGTGAATTTGTTTACTTATTAGTTTTTTTTCCCTTATGTAATACTTTCTACGATGTTCTTATTTATCCTTAACAATCTGAAAAACTATGAATATCTCTACAGGGTGTTGCAAAATTCGTGTGTAACATTGCAGGGTGTTGCAAACCTCGTGTAGGGGCATGGCTAAGGATCAATATATTCCTAATGAATCCATGTCCGGAAACGCCCCATTAAGGCGCTAGGTGGTTCTAAAGTGAGCCTTTCCGAGAGAACATATCCTTTGCTACACCATAAGAAATGTTTTGCAGGCGAGCAAACATATTGATCTGAGGGTGCTATTTTTGTGTGTTTCATTTGTGAACATGTCCAACTGCCAGCGCCGTCTTCAGCAGATGAACAGTGTTTGGTGTTTGGTGGGCATGCCTTGTCGCCCCGGAGTGTCCCTTTTGTGTTCGATGGGAGTTTGATCAGGGGAATCTACGGGTCAGTCCATTTGAATAATGTCCTCACTTTCCAACAGTGTATTAACAGTTGTAGTGGAATGGGGTCTGGAGTTATCGTCCATAAACAGAAACTCGGGACCTCGGAACAGAAGCACAGAAGCCTGGGGAAGGAAGCACAGAAGCATTAGTACAGTAGAGTGCATTAGTATAGTATCAGTTAATTATATCATATCTTATTTCACTTGCCCTTCTTGACGACTGTGATCGATCAATATTTGCATAATTATACAAGTAATAAAATTACCGGATAAATACATAGTTAATAACTTTACCAGCAACCAAAAAAAAATTTCGATCCACGTGAACAAGCGATCAGATTCTGCAATAGAAAACGATTATTCATATATATGCGATTCTAGTATATGAAATTATCACAATTATTGTTCGCATAAAGCAAATAGGCTTTCTGTTTTACAATCATCATCGGATTTACATTAACTCCTTCCAGAATCTGAATATAATACGTCCATTCAGCATAAGGCCTCCCCAGATGAGCACCTCGACCGCCATATCGATCCCTGTCCATGATATTTGATACTTCTTTCCTCAATATTCGCATGGATTTTTTTTTTTTGGTTTTCTTATTTTTCTAAAGTTTTTTTAATTTTTTTCCTAACTTTTTTTTTTGTTACTTTTCCTTAAGTTATTGTACTTCTTTTTTTTATTATTTTTTAAATTTTTTATATTATTGTGGGTCGCGCTTAAATTTATGCTTGAGCACAAAATTATATTCACTTGATTATTCTTTCGAAGCTTCTTCACAACGCCAACGATTCAAAAATGCTTGAGGTTCATACAATCAATCAGTCTATGTTTGTATCTATGTTTATATATTTCCTTATAAGTTTTTTGTCTATCGCACTCTAAACACCTCCTGTTTACTTATGGCCACCCGATATATAACTATTTTATATTTTTCATTTTTAATAGTTTCTTTTAGTTTTCTTTGTCTTTTTTTAATCTTTTGTTCACAATGTTTGGTCTAGGATTTTTTTAGTTAACAATACTGCTTCTTAGCTCTACATGCATCAGCTAAACATAAAGAACAACTATATAATTAATATATAGTTAATTAATAGGATAATAAAGTAATTTTTGTAATGTTTATACCTATTTAGACAGTGAAATCTTTAGTTAAAACAGGTAAATTGCAGAAAACTGGACTGATGGATTTAAACCCCATGCAGGACAAATAAAAATACAAAAAACTAAAAATAGCAAATTAATTACGACGTCCTTAAAAGAATTATTTACGATTCAGATTAATAAGCTTGAGGACAGCCGGAAGAAATAACAATGTTTCCTAATGCGGAAAAAATAGCAATAATCAAACAACCTGTTCTTTTATGATAATTTACGACATTTATTCTTCTCATCCGTTTTATACTACACTTATTAGTATACATAAAAATTCAAGAAAAAAATATATAGCACATTATATTCCGCTGTACTTTGAAATACATAATAAAACAACTTGCTGAATAATACCTCTTTCTACAATAAATATGCGTATTTCACGACAGACTATCCGGTAGCAAAAAGAAGGTGGTTTCCACAGGAAACTAATAACATAAATTAACTTTGACGTATCAAGAGAATAAACAGTTGTAGTGGGTATAAGAATCACATATTTATGAATCTAGATGGTAGAGAGAATAACTAGCGAAATTTGTAAGTAAATTATAAAAATAAGAATTTTCGTTGAAATTCATCAATTATTTTTTATTGATTCATGTTAGTTTCTTAATTTGAAGTTAAGTATATCGAATTTAATTTAATCTTTTAATTCGAGGTAGTAATCTTAAAAATGGATTTCTTTTTCTGATTGTATATTGTTAAGCCTTATTAAGGCATCAAAGTTGAGGCCGTAGTTGAAATTTTTATTGATTACGCAACTACCACTGTTCTACCCAACCCTCTCTAGAATGGGTACCGGGTTTCTTTCCCGGGAGTTAAAGGCGGGCGGGCGTCTGGCTAACCTCAACTTCATCCCGTTGGTTACGAAACACTGGGAGCCTTACCTCCCGCGCCCCAAAGGTCTGTCCAGGCCTGTAGAGGGACACTTTAACTTTTTTAACTACCACTGTAGAACCATGAAAGGAATTCATGAAATTTTCAGCCAATGAATGCAATGCTTACATTGAGATTCATTTCTATATTTCACTTCCTTTGTTTTAACATTCAATGAAGAGCAGATACTGACAGAAAACCGTTGCCAGTGTTGCGAAGTTGGGGTTGAAATCGGATTCGTATTTTCAAAATTACTGGTTTCGTGCTGAGAAAAGTACTGGAATCGGAATTGAATTTGTACTTAAAGTATTGCGATTACTATCTGATGCCATCTCCGAATCTAGTACTTTAGTAAGCACGAATCTTTTATATGAATTCTTATTATCGTAAGTATAAATCGTTAAATACAAGAGTCGGATTCGAACTTACCACAGTATGAAGTCAGAATTGCATTCATACTTACTTCAGTACTGAAGTCAGAATTGGATTCATACTCAATAACGTATTGGAGTCAGAGACTGATCATACTTGCTAAAGTACTGGAATCTGAGTCGGATCTGTAATAACTAAAGAATTGGAGTTGAAGTTATGTTCGTACATATTACAGTATAAAATTGTGTAATATAAAATGGTGGGATATCAACGCAATGCTGAGCCATGGTTTTTAGTCCCTTTTTGTTAATTATCGATATTGTATTTATTGGGTGAGTGCAAAAGTTCCACACGTTTTTAGATAGGAAAATTCGCAATGGAATTGCCCTCACACATGACATTGTAATGACGCAAATCGTCTGCCAATCAAACGTGTGGATGCATCGGATATAATTGCATCGTGTCTCACAAAGTTAATCCTCTCAAAAAAAATATCAGAGAGTATAACATGGAACGCGAAAAGGAGCCTATAAGACATTGTTTGTTATACGAGCTCGATAAAAGAGTACGGTAACCTCAGCACGTCGCAATATTTGTCAAGTTTGTGGGGAGGATGCAATAGACGAAAGCACATGTCGTTGATGGTTTCGTAAATTTAGGGAAGGAGACCGAAGCTGCTAAGGTCAGGCTAGGAGTGGACGGCCATCACACGTTGGAGAGGACGATATTGACCAAGCCATAAGGAACAGCCCGAACCCAACCGTGCAAGAATTAGCGGAGACATTCAACGTACACCGGACAATGGTCGAGAGACGGCTGGGTAAGTTGGATTTATGAGAAAGTTGGATCGTTGGGTTCCACATAACCTGACAGCTAATCAATGGGATGACCGAATCGCCACCTGTGTTTCCTTGCTTTCCCGGTACAAA
>JAFIDM010014012.1:31260713-31290612 GCA_023159025.1 Thereuonema tuberculata
AAAGTATTTATACCAAGAAAACGTTTCTATAGTTAGCGAATATTGCAATTCTTTTAGCTTAAAAAAGTTTACAAGTAATTTCTTATAATTGATTTACTATACAGTATAACAAACTTTATTTTAAGCTATACTATTTTATTAAAATAAAAATGAAAGAATGGTACTCAACACATCCACTCAAATTTATATTATTTTATAGAAATGTTGAAAATAATAATAAACTACATACCTCTTACATTTTTCAACAAGAGCTTTCGTACAAATTAAAATAACTATTTCTACAACAACGAATAAAAAATAAATGGAATTTTCTGATTCGAAATCTCCCTCCAAAATTGCTCGTCTTCACGACTGGTAATTTGGGACGAAGCCATTTCAGCGGTGGGGTAGAAAGGTTGATGTGGTTTCCGCTACTCGTGGGTGCCGTGACCAAGTTGCATTTTCACTTAACTAAATCGTTCCAGTCATCGTAGTACAACAGAGCACGTGATTTACTGTATCACTTCCAAATCCTTCCTATTCACGTCGACCTTATCTACATCATCTGGTATCCACTACTCAGAGTTAGGAGCCGTAAAGCTTGTGAGGTTTTTTGTCGGAGCACAATGACAGTGCCCTGGAAGAGCTGTGTAGTGCGGCTGCTGCTGCTTCTACTCTCCTTCCCGCTAGTCGCCGCTGTGACTCAACTTCAAGGCGGTAAGTTGACGTCACGGAAATCGAAGGAACCTATTCTGGTGACGTATGCATTTCATGCCTATCGCTAGGATATGAATGAACAAACTACAATTGTAGTTAACTAGTTTAATATTATATAGAAATGGAAACACCCGTATTATTAGCATTAATTTATTTACTTTATATTTCCAATTACATTAATTTCAAAAACATATTTATAACTATTTCAAATGATTCAAAAATAGTTGTTTTTGTTTATTCATGCTAAATATATATAAGATTTCTTAATGTATATTAATGTGTTTCAGGTTTCAATGAATTTAAAACTTAAAATATAAAATGAGTTAAAATATCTTATATATATTAAAAAAATGTTGATAATTATTTATCCCGGATTCCTAAGAAAGAAATTAGATGCTGGAAATTAGAATAAAATTTATTATAATAAAAAAAATTAGAAATTTAATTGTAAATGAAATTATCAATCTGAGAAAGGATTAAAATTTTGACGCCTGTATATATTAAAATGTTATTCACGGAACCATTTTTGTTTAAAAATAATGTAATATAAAAATCATGGATCCTAGATCTAGGATTTTCGTTGTTAGTTCTATGAAAAGAAAACGAGATAGATGTATATTAATTTAATTACTTTATATTTCCAATCATATTAATTTCAAATGCATATTTATAACTATTTCAAATGATTTAAAAATTGCTGTTATTATTCTTCATATTCTATCTTGTACTATTAAATTAAATTAGAAACTCCATCTACGGATAAATTTCATTTTATTACTGGTGATATTTCGCGGAGAATACCATCTTCCCGCTTTTTCAAACCGTTTTAAATAACAAAGATTAACTTCCATTACATTCACTGGTTTGCACGATACAGACATATTATATTACAATAATTAAAGACATTTTTATAAAATCAATTGTTAATGATTTAACACAACCTATATTTACTAACAATGTAACAATGTATTATAATTTTAACACAGCCAATTTAACACAGAAACATTTTAACACAGCCAATTGTTGCTAACAAGGAATTGGTTCACTGAAATTTCTCTCTCTGATTTTTTGTCATGTCCTGGAAATACGACAGTGTGTTCGGGTTAACCATGTACCCTTTGTCTTTATTTATGCATTGGAAGGTTTTTATGACACATGCTTCGATTAGGTACCTAGTATGTTTGTTTTGAATTTTGTAGAGAATTGTGACTTTCGGGTCGGGGTTGTGGTTGTTTGTGATGCAGTGTTCTGCCCAGTTTGATACTTTAGGTCGATTGTTCGTGAAAGCTGTTACGTGTTCTTCTATTCGTTCTTCTAGCATTCGTCCTGAATTTCCAAAGTATACGGCTCCGCATGTTCTACATTTTAATTTATAAACTGTCCCCATGATTTTCTTAATCTTATTGTAATTTTGCTCATCTTCTTCTTCATTCTTATATAATATGGATTTGATGTTCTGCCCTTTTTTGTGTATTATTCTAATATCATTATTTGAACATATGTCAGCTATTCTTTTGTTGATTTTAATCCCATTCGGAAGTTTAATAATTTTGTCAAATGCCAATGTGGTTTTGTTTCCTTCTTGTCTTATGTTTCCTTCTTGTCTTTTGGTTTTATTTTCAAATCTTTGTAAACATCCGTTAATGAATGGTTCTGGGTACTCATTAATTCTTAAGATCTTCTTAAAATTGGTTATTTTGTCGTCCCATTTTTCTTTATTACTAGTGTAGGCCGTTATTCTTTCAATTGTGTTCTGGATTACAGCTTTCTTAATTTTCATATTATGTTCTGAATTGTAGTTGATGAAGTATTTGCTTTGGAAGTTTTTGGTATAGTGTTCATATGAAATTTTGTTATCTTGGTTCTCAAGTGTGATATCCAGATAATTAATCTTGTTGTTTTCTTCTTCTTGATATCACACTTGCGTCTGTTTCATAAGTTTTCAAGAGGCTCTGTATAGCTAAGGAGTCAAAAATGGTATTGTTTCCTTTCAATAGCTCTAATGTACAAGCTTAAGAATCAATAATAAAAATTCTGAAATTTTAGCTGGTGAATATATTAATGTTGCATTAAAAATAGGCAAAAGCTGAAATATGATTGGTGGAGCTCCCACCATTGGAAAAAATTGGATTTAAAAATGTTTTCCAATTTAAAAAAAGCATGTAAATATATCATGAAGACTAAAGTAGGAAGTAACTAAAGTAATGTGTTTAGACCTGATAAAGACAGGCCTAAACGCCTTGTCTTAGATCCTGTCAAGCGCAAAGGCATTTTAGGAAAAGATCAAAAATCTAAACAAGAAACAATTGAATGAGAAATAGGCGCAGACTGGGCATGCTCAGAATGGGCGGAAGTAGTTATGTGCTTTATTACTTTCGTCTTCATGTCAATTTGCACATGATAAAAAACCAGAAATAGTGTCAGAAAGAAAATAAATTGAAGTCGAATCCGAAAAATGGATATTATTTGCAATGTTTTAATAAAAAAACACGTGACATTCTTATAATTTAGCATTAGATATTAAACAAGTGTAATAACAAAATTTATAAAATTCTATCTATTTTTTATATTCTTAAATATATTTTTTATTTCAGTTGATTAAGTTTCGAATTATTGAAATAATGTTGGATAGACTTTATTGTAAATATTTATTTTTTATTTTGTGAATTTCAAGTTTATTAGAAAAAGTGATTTTCTGAATCGACAATATGAAGTTTGAATATGTAGCATACATTTAATTCAATGATATAAGCAACTGATGAAAAGACTAAGGGTGACTTTAGTTTAAATAAAAAGAAATTTCTAATATCCTAATTCGGCTTCTCTTGAACCAGTCGAAGACTAGTTTACAAGAACACTACAATTTCGTTGCTTCTTGTTTATCAATAAGATTATAATTATATCTCAGTGGATTAATATTTAGCTTTTGGCATTAATAATAACAAATTGGTGCTTATTACACTAATGCTTCTATGAATGAAAGCAATGTAATTTGTTAAAAAAAACAGTTGCTCCATATTATCTTCATTATAATCCACACACAAGTATAAGATTTATTAGACAATCAAACAATTCCGATCTTATTAGTTTCTATTCGTAAACCTGGAATTCAGCTAATGTACAACAACAAAAATAAACAAGTAAAAATTAAAGACCCTTTCTATTCATTTTATGGACAGCAAAAATAGCAATAGATAATTTTCATAAAAGTTAATAAGTCATTGTAGTTAAGGAAGCTGATTTTAAAAATAATATCTCTTTTTTAAAAATAGAGGGGGGGGGAGCAATATAAAAGATATAAATTCTAATTACTTGATGGATAAGTAAATCTAAAATACTTGAAGAAACCCATAGTACAATATAAATTAAGAACAACAATAAATTGGTGATAAAAGTTATATAGAAATCATCATTCTACATGTTGCAGATCGTTGTGATCTATTTCCGAAGAGTAAAATATAAAATGGGAACGAAATAGAATTTTTGTGAAAAGTAAAATATTATAATAAAAGATTACAATATTACATGATATCACAGAAAAAGATTTTATAAACAATCAATTCGTATTAAGTCTGTGATTTGTGATATCTCATCCTTTCTATTGAGGAGAACATTGTTGTACTTTTTTAATTAACAACAAAGCAGTAATTATTGTTGTCTGTAGTTCAAATCTTATTATTTTGCTAATGTAACATTTAATCTTTTACTGTAATCTTTTACTTGTTACAAAAATTCTATTTTGTTCCCATTTTATAGTTTACTCTTTGAAAATGAATCAAACCGATCTGAAACATAATTGATTGCTAAACAAATTTTTCTAAATTTATATATTCTAGTTTTTTTTTATTTATATTCTAATTACACAGTTCATCTTCTCCAAATCGTTCAATAAGAAAAAAAAGAATTGAACACTCGAGATTTATTGAAAAGTTAATAATTTTAATTAACGGCATAATCTTGCTTTAGTAAGCATAATACTTTTTATAAAAATTCGTTTCGGTTTCGAAAAAAATAATAGCGAAGCTCCTAGTTTTTTGATGAAAGTCTTCAAATGATTGGTATTTTCTAGATTTTTGTTGTTTTTATAACTCTGTAGTCTTATTGAACCACATTTCTTTTCAATGTCTATTTAATACTAATGTCTATTTTTATCTTAAGATACCAATGAAGCCCCAAATTTTGTAACGGAATTCCCTAAAAGCTTAGTATTTTCCAATTCTACTGGTGGTCAGTTTCTATGTTCAGCATCAGGTTATCCTCAACCAAATATTACATGGATTCTGTCAGATGGTTCCTCAGTCAAAAATGTCCCTGGATTACGAAACGTACAAATGGACGGAACACTAACGTTTCTCCCGTTCAGAGCAGAAGATTTCCGACAAGATGTTCATGCTACGTCCTACAGATGCTCTGCAAAGAATTCTATGGGAACAATTGTTTCAAATGAACTTCAGGTTAAAGGAGGTAAATACAATGTTTACAGTAAAACCTAAAAATCTTATATATTTCCTCACTAAATAAAATTTTAAATGTAGTAATAGTATTAAATTGATTAATAAAATTTTTAAATCTTTTATTTATTAAAAAAATAAATATTTAAATGTATGATTTCCCTTCTAGTTCTTTTATATTTGAAATAAAAAATTAGTAAACTGTTTGAGTAGATCTAAAGACATTAAAATTTAAAGTATATTTACAATCTTATCTATTTTCTAATTGAATGTTATATGCAGTGCTTATCAAAAAAAATGACAAATAAGTTGACTTTTTTTTTTAGATTTTGCGTCTGTTTGTGCACCACAATTATTATCATAACTTATTTTAGAAATATGATTTTTCATAATTGTAGTAATTTATCTTAATTTTTTAGTGGTTTCACAGTCCTACGATGTCTATGTCTATGATGTCTATGTGATTAAAGGAAACCCAGCTGTCATTAAATGTCATATTCCTGAAATGTTGACTGAATTTGTCACTGTTGAATCTTGGGTTCGTGGCTCCGTCAATGAAATAAAGCAAAATGATTATGATCAAGGTAAGTATTATTTATTGTTTAATATCAAAATATATTTTATAGTTTCTGCTCGAGAAGGGTACAAATAACTTAAGTGACGCTTCATACTGTAGGTCAGAGGTCGGATCTTTGAGTGAAGATCTGAATGTATCCAAATCTATATTCTGTATCTATAGCTTTCGTTTTTGTTATGGTTGACCGATGTGAGCCTGCAGTTATTTTATTTATTTTTAATTAACAAATAAGCATTCGTCTTTTCATAGTTTGGGTATGTTAAACGTTTTCAATAATGGTTCTTCTTAGCTAAAAGCATGTCTGTTCTAAGCGTCTTGTAATTTAGTAAAAAATTATATTGACTCTAGATCTCAATATGTAAGCTTCTGAAATCAATTAGTAATTAGAGATTAAGGAAATTGATGGATCCAAGGTCGAGCTTCTTCTTGAAGAAAAATCGTCCAAAAAATGCAGGGTTTCTGATTGATTATGCCCAAATCACACCAGCATATTTTTTCATCAATGATTTTCTTCAGTGAAAATGATCGTTGTTTTCACTGAAGTGATTTTGTCCTTTATTTCCATCTTATCGTCGAAACATGATGAAACAGTGCATATAATTGGCAGAGCGATAACCAATCAGAGTCGAGCTCGATATTATGGCGAAATATTCCCCCGTTATGAAAAGACGGTGTTTAATGTTTTTTTAGAGGTTAAAATCGTGTTTCGGCAACGCAATTTCGGTAGAATTTGAAATGACTTTTAGCAAGCTGTCAATCTATTCGAAACTAATTGTATATTGTATTCAAGCATCCCTACTATTTAAGCGAAAGCGAGGTGAACAGCGGCAATTTCTGACAGGCCTCAGCGAGCGGTAACGAGCTCAAGAAAAAATGAAATCTCTCTTTAAAAAGTTGACATCTGCAGATTCTAGCGCATAGAATTAATTTATTTCAGTTAAAATATTGTTTATTTTCGAAAGATAATCTCCTCACTGTGATACTTAATTTATAAAAGCCTTCGATTCACTCGAAACGGTGGGAAATGGCGCCGGTTGACTTCTTCGCTCTCGAGTTAGTCTGTTCTGATTGGAGCTTTCACTAATTGCTATCGTTGAAAACTTCGATCGAATAGAGCTGTTTCTAAATTTTTTCATCAGTGAAATCTATGATGAAAATGGTCAGAGAGGCAAATCACACGATCGTAGACCTCAATTATAGGGTCAATGATTGAAAAGAATGATGAAAAATATGCTGGTGTGATTTGGGCATTACGGATAGAATTTTTTTGCAGATATCATGAAAACACTATTATTGTTTTTTAATTAACTATCATAAACCTATTACTTTTAAATTGTATCATTTACAATGGCTTTAGTTCTTCATCGAAAAAAATATTATTTCATCAATATTTAATTAAAGTCTTATTCGTGTTTTCTTTTTAGCTTGTCAGTCCTATTGATAGAAAATTCCAGGATTCTGCCACTGTGCAAATATGTCTGTAGTAGAATCAATTTTAGATAGTAAGAATACAATAAAAAAAAATGATTAAAAATGTTGAACCTATTAATAGAATAAGATGACAATAGTTAATCAGTTTAAAATTACAGTCAGACCTCGATATAAGGTCACCCGCATATAAGGTCACTTTTCTAAAGTCCCGCCTCATTGAATAGGAATTCTATGATATGGATTATCGGATATATGGTCAGGTCTTAAATACCATAATCGCACACAAGGTCACTTTTGCTGTAATTTCAGAAATTTTTCACCTGTCTGTGTTAGATGCAATTTTTTATAATCATCAAAGTTGGAGCTTGGTGTCGTACACAAATATTTCAAATTGCTTTCGACAAGCTGATTTTCAATTTTCTACAAATAATGTGGCTGAAATAACAGATGAAGATGATGAAGACGATATTCCTTTAGCTGTGTTAATACAAGATCTCAGAAATCGCGGCTGTGCTATAGAAGGGGAAAGTGAATACGTGAGAATTGATGATGAAATTGCTACCACTTCTCAAGCTTTGATTTCCGAAATTGTTTCGCAAGTTTTAGATTCCAATGCAGTAGAAAGTGAGGATAACGACAGTGATACTGAAAGTGAAGCGGTGACACAAGCAGAAGCACTCAGAGCATTAACTGTCGTAAGACATTTTTTTACGAGCCATAAGGGAGCTGAAGAACATTTTCAGAAACTACAGAACTTAGAAAAATTATACAAAAGACGAAACCAAAATCGCGACAGTCCTGTATTATGGATTATTTTAAGTAAGGTCAGTTGTACAACAGTACTTTGCTTGAGCATACTAGTACTATTCCTATACAACTTTATTCATATTTAAAATTTATACAAAAATAATTTCTTTCTGATTCCATTAATTTTAATTGGTTCAACTAAATTAAAAAATTATAACCTAATAAACTGATATTTTTGTACGTATTAAATTTTACAAAGAATTATACTGTATTTATATAATGCTTATTCATTGTCAAATGCGTATGAATCGGTTATAAGGTCAACCCGCTTATAAGGTCACTTTCACGAGGTCCCAAGGGGTGACCTTATATCGAGGTCCGACTGTATCTTCATAAAATTACGTAATTATACTGTAATAGATGTTAATGTTTTATTTAATTTTTTTTTTCTAACCAATTCAAATTTTACAGTTCTACTAGGGAAATTTCCCTGTCAGTAGGTTCTGGAGATCAATGTTAACAATTTGATTAATTTACATATTCTAATAATACAATTTAAATATAATCTACATCCACTCTAATGTGAAATTGCGGATATGCATATACGTCTCTGTATACATGTATAGTAAACACACAGGAACTGAAATACATATATGTGCGTGTTCACATGTTTACATATATTATAGACATACTTTAATACCATAAAAGTTAAACTATTATATTTGAACTATCCACACCATAGTAATCCAGAATACACTGTGACTGTATTACGTTAATGTTTTGATTCTTTCCCGCTAAAAAATATAGCTAAAATAAGTGGTGATTATATATAATGGTAATTACAAGTAATTTTTAGATTCTAAATATAGCGTGATGGCCAATGGTGATTTGTATGTCAAAGATTCACATCCAGAAGATTCTATGACCAGTTTTCGATGTCGTACAACTGATCGATTGACTGGAAAAACGAAACTTAGTGTTACAGCAGGAAAATTAATTATTACAGGTGATTAAAGTTTCTATTTTTGTTTTGAAGAAGTTATTTAGGCTATTTTGTTTTGAATTTTAGATTACAGTAAAGTTCATTTTCTTTAAAAATATAAAATATTCATATAAAATATAAAAATATTTTTTTATTTTAAAAATATTGCATAACTTTTCCATTTAGTTAATATAGTTCATATATAATTTAATTATACAGTCTACTTAATACATAATATAGTTTCATGTGTAGATTTCAACAGTATTTCAAATAAGTTTACTAATGTTGAATAATAATAAGGTTAAAGTTTCATTAAAGTAACGCAGAAAATTGAACTTATCCTGAAAATAACATTCATGTGTTTGCATATTAGATCCCCAGGGACGAGTTTCTCCAAAAATCATTAATGGAAGAAAACATGTCATTGCAAAAGTGGATACTACTATCTTCTTACCTTGCGTAGCACAAGGCCATCCCCCTCCTACTGTTAAGTAAGTGCTTGGACTTTTAACAAACACAAAATGTATTATGAAGAATTAATATGTTATTGAAAAGAGTAAGTGATAGCAGTGATGTATTATAGTTAACGTTTCATTGAAAAGTTATTTGATGCGAAATATCACAAAAAAGCTCTCATTGTCTGAGGAGATCATTTGCACATCATTTCAAAGCAAAATAAACCATCATCATCATCATCCGTAATGAATTAGGCCTTTATTGATATCGGCCTCATCAAACAATCTCTTGAATGGTTGACCTGGCCTTCTGTGTTCTTTTGGTTTGTAGTGCTTAATAATTTTTTAGAATTTCTGATCGAGGCAATGGCGATTGAGTCGTAGCAGTATAACTGGCCTAATATTTGCAGAGGAAATTCTGCAAAGTGGTGCTGTTCAGAGACTAAAAGTGGCAGCCCCACTACTGGACTACCTAACGATAAGGCTATTAACCTATTCTACGGAAATTTTCTTAATTTCAAGCCTCAGAGTAATGGAAAGAACCGCACCGATAATTCAATGACGAATCATGGTCAGGTATCGGATAAACGAAAATGGAAAACACAAAACATATTTATATATACAATTCAGTGGAATAAATGCTTTGTTAAATAAAAAATAAAGGATATTTGTAAGGATAATAATTCCTTTGCCATACAAAGCAATTTCTAGGCAGAAAAAAAGGAAGATGTGGAAACCAGCGGTCTGAACAATCTTTATATATTCTCCAAACAAATATTCAGACAAAACGATTAAAACGAAGACAGAAAAATGCACATTAAGTGATTTTTGTTAATATCATGTTAGATAGTAATAGTTACAATATTACATTTTATGCTAAAAATTCTTGCAAATTGCAAATGAATTGTTATTTTAACAGTATTGAACGATTTGTGCTTATAATTAAAAAAAAAAACATAACCGCAAAACATAAAGTAAATTATCCCCACACACATATACTTTAATACTACCCATGAATAGCATCTAGATATAACCTTTATTTTGATTATTATTTTTAAAAGCTATCTAAAATGGTTGTCCTTCAAGTATTACATTTCACAAAAGAAAATTTCGAACAAAAATATTCTCATTTAAGTATTTTTTTTTCAGATGGTTCCTAAGAAAAGACGATGAAGAAAGTAAAAAACTTGAATTGAATAAACGGAAATTCCAAGTGTCTGGATCTCTTCTCATTAAAAATGTTCGTCAATCTGAGTCTGGAATCTATTCCTGCGTTGCATCTAATAATGCAGGAGAAGTAAAGAAAGAAACAGAATTGATAGTTGCAGGTAAAAGAAGCAATTCTTCTGAAAGTTTTTCAACATATCTTTTAGAGAAAAGTTTAGCTTTTCTTATCTTCGATAATGCTATTTTTCTAGATTAAAAATGTTCTTCAAGATAGAAAAATCGATTCATATTCATCGAAGAAAATAATCTCTTATTAAATGAATTAACATTAGTATAACTGACAACGAACAATTTCTGTATTGGCGATTTTTAAAATCTGAATAATTTTCAAACCAATTTCAGTTCCATTATCAGTTACCATTCAGCCAGCATCTGCAGTTGTTGATCTGGAAAAGTCTGTCACTCTCACTTGTCAAATATCCGGATATCCACTGAATAGAATTTCTTGGCTGAAAGATGGTCAACCAATTACCGATGAATCAATTCGATTTATTAATAACGAAACGTTACAAATTAATAAAATGACAACAAGCAATAAAGGTATTTACCAATGTTTTGCCAGCAATGAAATGGAATCTGCGTTTGGAAAAGCCTACTTAGAGATTGGAGGTAAGTTAAACTATTTTACAGTTTTAGTTATAGAGCAGAAATTTTAAAATACCAGTATCAATAAATATTAATAAAATCCTGCATTATAAAAGTTATTACTGATTGCATATGAGTGAGTTAAATTTCCATAAAATGTAAGTTAATTGCAGTGCTTAAACTATCTTTGCCAGATATTTTCGACCAGTAAATAGCTGAAATTTTATTTGAAATATCGAATAATTTAACTTTTAATGATTATTTACATGCAATAAAACATATTTATTTTCAGATATAACACCTTCGTTCACTGAAACTTTTACTGAAAAAATTCTTCATCCTGAACAAGATTTGCTGATCAAATGCGCTGTTGTAGGCAATCCAAACCCTGAAATTTCTTGGACTTTAGACGATATGGATCTACCTAAAGAAAGAAGGATTTTTATTTCTGAATCAATTGAAGAGAAAAGACTAATTATAAGCACATTGTCCATTACAAAAGTTAAGACAGAAGATGGTGGATTATATAGTTGCACTGCTACTAATAAAGCTGGAATAACAAAATATGCAGCAAGAGTTAATGTTTATGGTAAGTGATCAGTTATTAGTGTTAGCTATTTTTGTTACAAAATAAAATAATCAACTTCTGCAAAATAAATTAAAAACTTAAGGAAGACTTAACGTAAATTTTTTGTTATGTAATGGTTGAACCTATGTTAAAATGAATATTTTAAATCTATAGTTTAGGTCTTCAAAATTTTCTATATCTTGTATGATCCTGATGCCAAAAAAATCAAATGCTTCTCGCTTTGAAGAGTTCAGAATTATCAGTGTAATCCCGCGTACATCCTGTAGATTACGAGAAAGCCTTTGAAAAAATTGTTTGAAATAAACTTTTCCAAATGCTTGCATCAACTGAAATAGATCCAAAGATTTTCAAATTAATAAGAGAACTATATCTAAACCAAAAAGCAATCATATGGACAGAAGAAAGTTTAACAGAGCCCATAATTATCAGAAAAGGAGTGAGACAAGGCTGCCTCTTATCACCAGATTTCTTCAATTTAATAACAAAGAAATTTAACGGACTGGGGGAATATTTGAATGAGAAAAAGAAAACAGCATCTGAACAAAAGAAGAAATTGCCTTTCTGATTTTAGATTACGGGAAGGCGAGGATTGGGCTGATGAGTTCGTAGCAGGGCGAAACGGCCGTTCCCAATTTCTTCCCGTAATCTAAAATTAGAAAGGCAATTTCTTCTTTTGTGCAGGTGCTGTTTTCTTTTTCTTATTCTTCAATTTATTTGCAAAAATTATGATGGTTCACGCATTAATAAACTGTAAAGGAGGAGTAAAAATTGGAGGAGAAAAATACGAAACAATAAAATTCGCTGTACACGATCAGGCTAAACCAGCAGAGAATGATAACGACATGCAAGAGATGTTAGACAGAATAAATCAAACAATAGAAACATTTGGAATGAAAATAAACATTAAGAAAACCAAAGTTATAGTAATATCAAAACAAGAGAAACAATTATATGTAACCAAATGTTGGAAGTGCTTCGATTTGTGGGTCCATCTATAAAAAGGTGAGTAAATTCTCAACAGTAAAGTTGAAGATAATGTCCCAACTAATATTTATAGAGACAGTTCACTTATCGTCGGTATGCATACTTTTATTACTATTCAAAGTGTATTGTATAAGAATTTACATCTTTGTCACGTTCTTAAAGTTATGAATTCTAAGAATTGTTTTATTGTTTTAACTTTATTTTATCACTTAGAGTAAAGATTATATTCTACTTTTCATAATTGATATAATTAATTATTTTTTTAAATTTGTTTCCCCTTAAATGCTTTCTTTCTTAAAAAAATCAGCAAAAAAAAATCTCTTGAATTTTATTGTTTGAAATCCTGTGACCTTTATCAAAGGAATTTACAATTCATACAAACTTTCTAAATTTTCACTTCATTTTCACTAAATGCAATTTAATGAAAAGATTTACAGATATATTATTATTTGTAGTTTACAATTACTACTAACAATTCTACATAATATAGTAATGTAGAATTGTTAATAATAATTGAAATATATTAATATAGAGTAATTTAAATTAATTGTAAATAATAATACAGCGATGTAATTACAAAATTTTACTTAACAATTTTTTAATTCCTTTTCTATGATTTTTATAGGTAAACTCGGTTCAAGAAAAAGACCCAGAGTTTCTGCAGTCAGTTCTGGTAGTGTCACTCTCTCCTGCCCTGTATATGGGTATCCTTTTCGTAAAATTTCATGGGAAAGAAGTAATTGTTGTTTTTTTATTTATTAATTCTAGTAATTATTAAATTGATATATAAATATTAAGTTTCCAATTAAGGCAGATAGCAGACTGTCTCAGATCAGCTTAGATCAGATCAGAACATCCGCTCAGATAATCTTCCACACAATCCATTCACTCCGCTCAGAATGCACTGGCACACTCCGAATGCCAGTGACGCCCAAGTCACAACACTGCCTTTAAAAGTTGACTTGATTAAGAGATTCTGATTTGGTAGGTTTTCTTAGATTAGTGATTATAAAACTTCTGTATGTAAAAAGTTTTTCAGGCATAAAGGCCTAATTTTTTTGTTATTAAATAATATCATGACATATTTTTTATCTCTTATTTATTAAGTAATTACTCAGTATGTGATACAGATCAGTTAAGGAGACTATAAAATTATACATCAATACTAGCAGGAGTATAGATTAATTTACACTTAAAATAGACATAAGTAGGCCTATTTAAAGTTTTGATTAATACTTTGGTTCATTATTGTATTATTTCTTTGATGTTTCTACATGTTATTTCTTGTAATTTTATCATTATCTAAAGTACATTATTACTACTTCGGTCACAGTGAAGCATCTAAATGCATTCAGTTTAATGATTTAAAAATGAACGAGTTTATTATAATATAAATACTTGTAGGCCACATCTAAGAAACTGAAAATGATAAAAGTTTATGTTTAGAAGAAAACACCTAGATTTTTAAAACTATTTGATGCAGTCAAATAATATACATTTAATTTTATTGATTTTATTCTGTTCAATCACTTGTAAAATATTTAATGACTCAGTTACCACTTCGATTCAAATTTGTTGGAATTTCCTCCCAAATTGTTTTCTTCAATGAAATGTTATAGTAATCTTTGTTACTAAGGTCGTAGAGTACTGGATAGTGTTGAACCATAGCAATACGCTTTCCATCTAAAGACATATCGAAAGAAATCCACTTCAAAACGTAAGATAAAGGTGCCACAATAGCTGGGAGGAACTCTCCTACCTGCGCATTCCTTCAGAACGCTTCGGAATCAGAACAAAATTTCTCGACGAGCGAAAAATTCCGACACGTTCTGATCTGAGAGGGCGTTTCTAATCTGAGCGGAAGCAGTGTGTGGAGTTACATTGAAAAGCATGGCTTTCAAATTTTTCTGGTATATGTTCCGAGCTGATCTGAAGCAGTGTGTGACCACATGATTCATTGCTTAACAAAGATGAAAAAAAAATATTTCCATTAACACGAGCATTTCTTAAAATATGTTTAAGGAGATGAGGCAATCAGGAAGCAATTGTTTCTAACACAGTTGCTTTCATTCTTAAAATTTGGATTATGAAAAGGTTATTTTCTATGTATGATACCTTTGAGAAGATTTACCTTTCATCAGATGTCATACTAATTGGTTCTTAGATTAGTACACAGTTTTAGCTTCAATTTGAAAAATTTTATTTGAGATTGGTATTTTCATCCCAAGCCATGACTACATCCTACATTTTGAAACAAATGTATTTTTGGAAAACTTATGCAGTTCATCTCAGTCCAAAATCATACATTAGGATTTCTAGCATAATACCTTTCAGAAATCACGGAGTCACTTGATGGCAAATTACTCAATTAGCTCATGCGTCAGAAAGACTAGTGCTGTAGTTCAAATCTTTAAAGCCAGTCTTTAGGTTCGTAACCTCTTACCTGTCGAAGGAAATCATAGATTATATCATGTTTTGAAGTGAGAAACTATCACTCCAGTCAAAATAATAAGAGCCGTTATTTCACAGGCAGTCGTTAAGGTGACTCGTATTATGGTAACACATAATTTGATATTATCGTATGAATGACAAAAACTGAAATGTTAATTGATATTGCAATGGATGGCGCATTCTACGGTTTAAGAGTGTTAATAGTCAAGAAATTGCCATACTTAGAGCCATTTTCGGATTTCTGTAGATTATACTATATCGAAGAAAGGTCCTCCAAAAGAGCAATATTCTGAGAAAGGATATGTCCCCGTACCTTAATAATTGCAGTAAAAGTAGATTGTGCCTGTATTGTGCAATACATCACCAAATTATAACAAAAGTCTAACAGTTGAGTTTTTTAGATTGCAATTCAATTAACCCTTCTCCGTAAGTACTTGTAATATTAGCCTTAAGGCAAAGTAGTAATCTTTACTGTAATTATAAGCACTAGCCTACATGTGAGATGGGTTATTGGATCATTGAGAAAATTAATTAACTGTGGTTATGCCCAGTTACGCTGTGAGAATTGCAGATGAAGGTTAGATCAAAAATTTGAAGGCGTTTTACATGAAGAATGTTAACCTGGGAGTCGTAATACTAGATCTTAAACGTATTTTGAATACAGCGAGGTATCCATCAAAAGTTATTAATGAAATACATCCAGTCGTTATGATTATCCAGTAAGTAATTGCAGGTTATTTAATTACCGACAGTAGCCCAGAGAGCTTCGCGGAAAACGACTATATTTGGGGCGGAATGATGATTGTTAACTTTCAAGGATTGAAGCCTATAGAGTACATTTCACATTCATCAATCATCTTGCGTTGATTCCTCTGGACACTTTCTTTATGAGATGCTTCATCCACTATAAAGAGTTCATTGCTACTCCTCGAAACCACAAGTCTGAAAACAAAGGAGGAAGGAAGATGGTCACTAATTTTTTATCGAAAAATATATGTTACTTTTAGTGAAACAGTTTATTTTTAAAAGAAACTAAAATAATCACTAGTTTTGAAAATACGATTGTATCTTTAAGACAATAATGCTATCATTACGGGAGAGTGTGGTACCAACACCATAGTGTACCTTGGACCAATTTCAATATGTGGGACATGCTGCGACCTCGTGATCTCTCACAGAACTAGTCCCTGTTAGTGACGTACTTCAGTGGTCCCCAACCTTTTTAACGCCGCGGACCGGTCAAGGTTTGATAATTTTACCGCGGCCCTGGGGGGGGGGGGACGTTGATTGTTTATATTTATATTTATATATGCAGTATTTATATTATATTTTAGTTTTATGTTTCTTTAATGTTGAAGGCACTTCTTGAAGGTATAACAATGTAACAAGTAATGTGCGAAGGTTAATACATATCATTAAAAATATATTTCAATATAATCTAATTAGTTATTGCCTGGAAAAGTAAAAATATTAGTTGAAATATGTACACAGTATTTGATTTAAATTCCTGAAAGAATGGTAATAATATTAAATGGTTGTGATTGCTTATGCAGCGCGTTTGGAATAGATTTAACAACTCAACAGATGAATAGAGCCTCTACTCGTCTACTGTTTAGTAAAATTTGGAGTGTCTTAAGAATCGTTAATTTGACAGTTGGATTTTGGCGGGATAGCGACTGCCTTACCGACAATATTTGCGCAGGCGCAAAATATCATGATATTGGTGCGGTTTTAGGTGACGTCTCTTAGCTCCCGGTTAACCTCTTGTCCTTGGAAAGTCGCACAAACCTGAGAGAAATACACCACAGTAAATAAAATGGAAATAATTTAATAATTCTTGGGCGGCCCGGTACCAAATGATCTACGGACAGGTACCGGTCCGCGGACCGGGGGTTGGGGATCACTGACGTACTTGACCACCAGTCTCCGTTGGACGTGATTGAGTAAGGATTACATATGCTGGATTACATATACTGAAACTAGTAAAAAGTACTTCATTTAAGTATGTAATTTTTCGCCCCATAAAGTGTAATTAAGTAAAGACACAACTGCTTCTCAAGCCACAACTACTTCTTGTACCTCGCGCCAATGGTTTCTGGAGGTTACGATATATTTTGTCTTTCGTGTTTGAGTGATTAATACCAAGGATAACAATGCCTCGTAGGAAAATCGGGAAGAAAAGGGACCCTCTAGACTATAATACATTAAAAAATGCCCGTGAGGCGAGTCATTCCGATGACCTAGAAAAAAAGTATTTCGTACAGAGAAAAATGTCAATCAATCTGTCCGAATTGGTAATGTAGAGCTTTACTTTGTCTTCTTTCCATTTAATCTTCCTTTCTTTGTGTAGTTCAGGGTATAGGATGGTTGTCCTGAGATACACAAGCATATTGCACCTTGGTCTAATATGCAACATAAAGTTGTTGTTTTGTTTTTGTTTTTTAAAATTGTTGAGCTGACTTAATGGGTTATTTCCAAAGTAAATATGTGAAAATGGTATCAAAGAATTAATTGAGTTTAAAAAAAACCCTCAAAAGTGCTACTAAGACTGAATTTATTACGATAATTTCAAAGAGGTGGTGCTACATACAACACTCCCTCACACAAGAAAAAAATTTCTAACTACGATTTTTGGTAAAAAGGTACCTGCTCCAAATAAGGCTCACCTAACATTTAAAAATTTTTTATATGTCTATTGCAAGAGTGAAAATTCTAAAAACTGTGCTGAAAGTTAGTTTAAGGTGTGCTGTTATGAGAAAGTGAATTTAGAATTTGTGACATTTCAAATTCTTTCTGTAATAACACAGTTTTGAAAATGTAACTAATGGGCCATATTTGGAGCCCCCCGTTCCAAATAAGACCCAATACGAGTCCCAAATAAGGCCAATATGTAAATATATAGTAATTAAGGAAATAAAGTAGAAACAAATTTAATTAAAACAATTGTATTTAAAACCAAATAAAATACAATAATTGCATAATTATATTTAGAACTAAATAGCCTATAAATCATACACTGGGCAAAGAGAAATGGAAATTTTGTTCTTAGCATTGAGTCCAATACACACTCCATGAACATATTTCACAGTCTCATGTCAGGAATTCGATTTTTTTTTGCATAAGTTACTGAACCAGTTTTCCTGTCTACTTTTTGTGTGCCACTCGGTCCAGCTTCAAGATGATTTTTCGAGGAAGTTGAATGCGTTTTCTTTTCTTAGCTTTCTTTACGCCCAAACCTTTCTTGTTGATTGTAATCTTCTCTGTAGGTCCTTTTGCAGCTTTAACTAATTTAGGCTGCAAATTAGTCTGTTTGTCTTGAAATAATGGACTAGTTATCTGAACTGCTTGGTAATTAAGGGCTTTTCTTCGTTTGTTTGTATTTTGTTTCTGTACTTTAGCTCACTTGTTGTGGAGCTTGAGCCACCTGATTCATTTTATTTTGAAGCTCTTTCCGAGTTAATGCCTTGATTTGAATTGGCTGCTGTTGCAGTAATGGGGATGTCGACTAGGATTGTAAAGGGTTTTGTTTAGCCATTTCACTTCAGAAGAAGCAAAGGCACTCTCATGGATAGCATTAGGGTAGAAAGGATAAATCCCAGTAGCGCAAAATCCAACATCCCCATCCCCATGCCTACGTTGGCTTCCTTTTGTCTCTTTCTCCTCTCTTCCCCTCATACCGTAAAGCTTTCCCATCTATAGATACAACCATTTCCTAACCCAGAAAACAAAGCTTAAAAGTTTTTCACATTTCACTTCCTCAAATTCTCTAACAAAACTTCAGCGTTTCCTAACCCAGAAAAACAAAACTTTAACTCTCCCCTACTCCACTTATGTAATCCAATCCATCTAAGTTGAAAAATCTGAAAACTCATCACCAAAAGCTTATTTCAAAAGATTTCCTCATAAGATATTTAGTAATATAAATATTTCAAGTAACAATAACCAAAATATTTGTCAGGACTAAATTTCCAAAATTTTAGGCCTTTAACAAAATATTAATCTACAAATTATCTACACTATCTACAAATAGTGAATTTCAGCAAGCTTTGATGATTATTTTATATTTTTTCTCATTGTATATAATTACTTCATTTTACAGAATGTGCTTAGGAGGCTAATAATAAGAAAAACAAAAACGATAATTGATCTTCCATACAAGGCCTGTGGGCCTTGTTTCGTTCATCAGTGGAGGGCCGTATTTGGAGCTTCCTGTTTCATTCATTGTTTTACTAAAAAGTTTTTAAATTCACGTTAACTGGAAAATATCAAATACCGTATCTTATTCTACTCATTGCATACTTTAAAATGACATAAAACATGTTCATGTATGATAAGTTGCCAAAAAATGTGACCGATTTATCAAATTAACTTGAAATAGTAGCGACAAAAGCTTCGGACGACTTTTGCTGTTCAACTGAAACAAATATGGAGGAATAGTCCACTTCAACGGACCTAATTTTCGGTGTAGCCGCTAGAAGCCAGGATCTGTTTGAAACATAACTAATCTTGTGAAATTGTCAACATTTTATTATTTAAATGAAAGATGGGCCTTATTTGCATACCGGGCCTTATTTGTCACAAATACCTTAATAGAGAAATCATATTTTTCTGAAAATCACATTTAAGAAATTGTAGTATCTTCGAGCAATTAATTTACTACGTATCAGAGCTTATTTTATAAGAAAAATAAGAATCCACATTATTTACTTCGATTTCTTTTTAAAATTGAAATAAATTTTTTAGATGTGACTACTGGTAATTTTAATTTCGTAATCTTGTATGAATTACTTTTTAAATTTTCAGATGGAGTCTTATTACCAGCGGAAGTCCGTCAAATTTTAACAAAAAACAATGAACTGATGATTCATAATTTGCATAAAACTAGAGATAGCGGAATCTACAAATGCAAAATTCAAAATGAAAATGCAGTTGTTTCCGGAGAGGTTGAATTGGCAGTGATGGGTAAGTTCCATGTTGTTTACTTTAAATGTATATAATACAGCGAAATTAGAATATTCTGCTTATTGAAATGATCGGTAACGTTTTTTAATGTGGAATGTTTATTGAAAATTAATAAATACTGTCAAGCTTTCGAGTATTTTTCAGGCTACCTTTAAAACAGAGAGGGTTCGGGAAGCATTAAAATTTATTAGTATTCTATATTCTTTTTCATTATTGTCACCTTAATTCAATATAATGTTCATTAACATTAACATTTATCAAGCTCCTTTAACTTCTGCAATCTCCTTTAACTTTTAAATTTCAGCATGATCCTTATTTCATAAATAGTTCTGTATCATTTCATATTTCAGAAGACTTCATATGATAAATTTTTTCCCGCCTTGTTAGAAAAAGCAGGAATTCATCAGGTTTCATAGTGAAACTCAGAGTTTCGTCTGGATTGGCAATTTCATTATATAATTTTTTTAAATTTGAAAATGATCAATACCTGTTAATCCTTCAGAAAAAAGCGTATTTAAAAAATACATTTCCAAGCTGGAATTGGGAAATATATAGTGATTTAACCCATTATATCTGTGGTGTGAAATCATATAAGGTTAATGGCATCTCATGATTTTAATTTTATCCAGGAAGGTAGGCATATTATCGCGATTATAGTGAAAAATACAAGAAAGATTCTAATTTAATAAGTCGGGCATGTACTTTGATCGGAAATTAAGTGTATACGATTAGGTTCTGAAAAAAAGGAGACTATTATCTCTCTGACTTAACTTCTTTGTAACTATGAGCTTACCTACGTATTTAAAAATAAGAACCATTCTCTTTTATCTAGTAAGATCAAATTTTTATTTCATTTTCATCATATTTTTTAACTTTCTTTTCAAAAAAAATTCTTTAATGAATTCTACGACTATAGACAAGGCCTTGCATGAAGTAGTGAATTATAAGATTTTATTCATGTGTTGAAAAGTGTCAGTAAAGAAGAGTTAAAAATCTTTACTTTAAACTACCAGTTATCAATATTGTGATATGCAGGGTGTTTCCGAACTTATGTTACAGAATAATATCGTAAATAGAGGGTACGAAAACAAACAGTTTTCATTAATTAATGTTTGTCCGGTCTAGCACCGATACGACAGCACAGTCGTTTTAGTGTTGTGACTGTTGGCCTCCACCATCGCTGGAACTTTACTTCTTCTTCTTTGATCATGTACAGAGCCTCGTGCAAGCCACACATGTTGATACAGTCGATGAAATGCGCCAAGGAGCCTACAACACCATCCATACTATACCTGGCATTTTTGAACGAGTGCGGCTTTCAATGCTCCGGCGATGCCACTATTGTGTAGAACCAGAGGGACATCACTTTTAACATCTTCCGTAATGCACAACACTCCAAATAGATGGTGACAATGGCCCTTCCACGTATCAGCCACAACACTAAAACGACTGTAGCGCCGTAAATTTACAAGAACATACACACATTACTTGTTTGTTTTTGTACCCTCTATCTATCATATTCATCTGTAATATAAGTTCGGAAATAACCTGTGTAATAAATTAAAAGTTAAATATCTTAGAGTAATATCACTTTTTGTTCGCCATTCTAAATCAGAGTTCATTTAAAATTTAATTCAACAACACTATATTATTTCAACCACGTAAGTGAATATGGAGCAATACAAGAAATATGTGCTATTGATATGAATAATTTCCGAATACAGACTGATAATTAAGCTCGTTTGGCGTACTTCATGTTAGGTTTAATTAAATTCATCATTGTTTACATTCCAGTTCCTCCGAAAATTGCTCCATTCTCTTTCCAAGATGAGTTGGTGAGAGAAGGAATGAGAGGCAGACTTCAGTGCGTTGTATTAGAAGGAGATCTTCCATTGACAATCTCATGGGAGAAAGACGCCAAACAAGTCCCTGAAGGAGTTACAATAAGAAACATTGATGATTTTTCAACCATTTTGACTATACAGGCAATCACCCCTCGACATAATGGAGCTTATACTTGTATTGCAACCAATGCAGCAGCTACAGTTCGTCATACAGCTCATCTGTCTGTCAACGGTAAATAACATATTTATTTCTTTTCTCCTTTTCCAGTTCCTCCTAAGATCCTGCCATTTACTTTCCAAGATGATCAGTTCTTCAAAGGAATGAGAGCTTATATAGTCTGTGCTGTAAGTCAAGGAGACTTACCAATTCAATTGGAATGGCTAAAGGATGGACAGAAGATACCAAAGGATATAGGTGTCGTAACCCGTAATATTGATGGCCATGCTAATTCATTAAGCATTGAAAGTGTTACATCTATTCATTCTGGTAACTACACTTGCATTGCAAGAAATGAAGCTGCCATTGTATCCCATACAGCACAACTGTTAGTTTATGGTAATCAATAGTTTATGAAGATTTCCTTTACTCTTACCAAAAATTGGATGAATATTTAATTTGGAAATATGGCTTGTGAATTTAAAACATCGTTTATTTTAAAAATCTTTAAAATTTTAGTATTAATTTTCAACTAATTCCTGGTAAGAAAATAACAAGTTCCATACAAATAACAAGGTTTCACAGGCGGTTCAGGAAAAGCTACATCGTAAATTTCAGTTAGTTTTTGTTCTAAACTTTTTTAAAAAGTATAGGATTTTTAAAAATAAAATACAAGCTTAGTTTTGAGCTAAGTATTATGTGTTATTTCTTTTATTTTGTTAGAAAACAATTAATTTTTTTTTCAGTATCACCCAAGATTATCCCATTTTCATTTCAAGATGTGAATGTAATTGAAGGAGTTTTGGCTCGAGTTTCGTGTGTTGTTTATCAAGGAGATCTTCCCATTGACATTCAGTGGAATAAAGATGGTTTAGCAATCTCAGCTTCTATGGGCATTGCTGTGAGAAAAATTGATGAATATTCCAGTATTTTAACTATTGAAAAAGTTGAAATGAAACACACTGGGAATTACACATGTGTTGCAAGCAATGCAGCAGCCACAATAACACACTCAGCTCAGCTAATTGTTAATGGTAATTCCTATAGTTTTTTTTAATATAATAATATAAAAATGTAATTGTATTCTTTCAGTGCCGCCACAGATAGTGCCATTTACTTTTCAAGATGAGTCTTTGTTAGAAGGCATGGTTGTCAGAGTATCGTGTGTTGTCAGTCGTGGAGATTTGCCGTTAACTATAACGTGGTTAAAGGATGGCCATGAAATTCCACCGGAATTAAATGTTAAACTTCGAGAATTTGATGAATACTCCAGTATTCTGTCAATAGATCCAGTAATGGCTAAACACAGCGGAAACTATTCTTGTATTGCAACAAACAATGCTGCATCCAGTATCCATTCAGCTCGTCTGATGGTTCAGGGTAAATATTGATTTTTTTAATGAAAAGTGCTTTACTTGAAAGGATTTCATACTGTTACATTGTCTTCTTACGTAAAATCTCAACCTTCGATTACATTGCTACAACGGATCTATAAACAATCAAATTTAATGTTGGCAGATCCTCCTTTTTGATCTCCGAGGTTAATAGTGGTTACAAAGAAAATTATGATATGAAATGATACATTTATTTATACGTATGTTGAAAACATGAAAGTATAAATCTGATTTAATCATTATAAAAGAAAATATTTCTTTTTTCCAAAAAAATAATGAATTTCATGAGTTTAAATTTTATAAGCAATTTGAATAAACAATTTATGTTAGTAGAAAAATTAAAAACGAATTTTGGAGTTACTTAACTTTAGAAAATGTGTTTTTCAATGTTTTATTTAGTATTTGAATTATTTTCGTTCTTTTGCTCAATTAAATAGAAGATTGAAATGATAGTTAAATATATCTTAATAGCTGCTAGTCAAAGAATCCTAATAGTGTAAAAGCTAAGTTTTCCTATTCAGTCATGATCTCGCCCTTTTGAATAATATGCTTAGTAACCTAAGCATCTTTGCGGTAAATTCAGAAAGTTCAAGCACTTCAAAAATAATATAATTATATTTATATATATGTACACAATAAGTGTGGATGCAGTAACATAGTTTAGCTTTAGGCGATACTCGGTGGTTGAGGCGCTGTGCTCAGCACTGGAGGAGTCCGGGTTCAATTCCCATAAGTGGTTGGAGATTTTTCCACGGTTGTTTCTCTTTCAGACGCTCCCTAGTATTTACCTAGTCTTCTGACAAAAGGGACCGGATTAAAAGTAGATGAGGGTCGAACTGACCATTCGACATCAAGTAGTCCCGTTGGTCCAGAATCGCTGGAAGCCTAAACTTCCCTAATCTGCAGTAGAATATCTTAAGCTTTTTATACAATAATTACCTGTTATCATGTAATAAGTAGGAAAACCATTTCGATATGAACGAGACGAGTGAATGCATGTTTATGTACGTCAGAAAATAGCAATCAAACTTTTAGATAATCGAAAATTTGCCACCTCGATGGGAAGAGAGTAACAACACAATGAATTGAGGATTTATCACACAAATGTAATTCAATAAGAATAAAATAAGCAATAAAGTGGTTTTTTTTTTCCACGACAGCAACATTTTTCGTGTGAATGATTCAATGATTGAATCCTTCGAATCCTCTACAGTTTGCAATAAAAAATTTAATAAAAATGCGAAATTAAATAAGTTCCTTTAATTTAATGTATTCATATTTAAAAGATATAATAAAAAATACACCTACATAAATAATTGAAAAATTATTTAATTTTTAATAGTTTATTTAAGCTTTTTTACTAATTTCACTCTTATACGATTTCAATACGATTTCAATAATTTAATTCAATAATTTGATTCACCCAGCATTTTCTACCGAATTTCTTTTAATAATTCATTATCTTTTTTTCGAAAGATATCTTTTTTTTTTCTAACGAATTTTTACCATAGATAATGAAATTAGAATGTTTTATTTTTTTAATATCAGCGTTTGTTTTTATCTTTTAATAATATTAAATATTGTAATCATTTAGTGCCTCCCAAATGGATAACCGAACCCACTGATACTATTGCTAACATAGATGATGATATTTATCTTCACTGTGAAACAGAAGGATATCCAAAGCCAGAAGTACAGTGGTTGAGAGTAGAAGGTTAGTTTTGAAATAATCAATGAATGCTTAATTACAGTATTTCTTCAAACATGATTAATAGCAGTGAGATTTTATGTAAGCGTCATCTGTTTAACTTCTGCCAATCACGAAATAACATATTTAAAAGATAGAATTCATGTATAGAAAGATAGAATGAAAAGATATGTTTATAACCTAGTGCCTTATTCCCTTTTTTTTTTAATTCAATGACGCGAAAATCAGCAAATAGTTCTTTTAAAAGTTAAATAAAGAAAGACTGTTCAAACTCAGTTTCGATCTAAGAAAACATGAAATATAAAAGTGTAAAACGTATATTGCAGAATGTACCAACATGCCTCCCTATAAACCAAGTATGATATGGTACAATTAATATTTCTGATACTGTCCACAATGAATTTCGCAGTTCAGTGGATAAGTCTCATTACAAATACGTTATCGTATTACAAAGTATCAATCCCAACAATAGAACAAATTTTTGTAAGATTAATTACAACTCCTTTACAAGTACTCCTTTACAAAGAGTGAATGAAATTAATAATTAATAATCAACTCAGATCGTTTAATAACGTTTCAAAATAATTTTAATGACTAAATGGACAAAAAAGTAGATGAACTTGTTAAAATATTTGAGAAAATATTTAATAATTAAATTTTTCTGTAATTTACGGAACTGTTCCGTATAGTTCACCTTTATGTGATTAGTTTTTTTATGATTTCTTGATATTCTTGATTTTTCAAAAAATTTATTTAATTCTGAAATATTTTTTAATAATTTAGGAGCTGATCTGAGCAGTGACAGGATTTCTTTATACAATGATACTAAAACTGTTATTTTCGGCAATGGAACTTTATATCTAAAAGAAGTAAAGAAAAATCTTGAAGGATATTTCTATTGCATTTCGTCAAACGACGTTGGAGTACCTATCAGCAAATCAGTTTTCCTGACAATAAATGGTAAGATATATAAATTAGCTAGAAGATTTCCTTTCTCAATTTATTAATTACATTCAGAGATTTAAAGATTCATATTAAGTTTGCTTATTGGTACATTTCAATTAAATTTTAATTAAAGTTTTAATTGAAGGTTTCAATTTCGTTTTAGTGGGCAGAGTTTGTCAGATTTTTTCCCAAAAAATATTATAAAAAGATTTTTGGTTTCCAAATTTTTACTGCACTTCAGTATCTATTCCCAGGATATCGTATAGATCCTTTTAGAAGTACACCACGATGGGAACCATGATCGTTCACCATGATCCACAGGACATATTCCTCCGTAACCGAGATCATAATGGAAAGTGAAAGTGAAAACCCGAAATTGCCAGAAACCAATATCTTTTCTGTTCAGGAGAGCTTTTCGCCTTACACAGTACATTAGAAATATCACTAAACCTAAACAACATATCACTAGCAGACATTTTATCATTCTTAGCATCTTTAAATAAAATATTTAGAATATCAGACTGCAAAATTTAGTGCCTCCGCTTCATCCTATCTCCTTCTTTCAGAACATCTACTTTTGAAAGGAAACAAAACGTCCTTTCAAAGTTTTATAACGCAAAAATATTTTTATTTCAAATTTTTAATGGTTTAAGCTGAAAGCTTTCAGATTACTACATTTTAGAAAAATAATAAAAATAATTGTTATTGTGAACATTTATAATATATAAAAATTTATATATTATAAATATATAATTTCTGACTTTAAAATATATAAAATTTTTAGGTCAATCTTATTACGGATCACCCTGTATCTCAGAGAGGATATACAAAACAGAGTAATTAATTAATGCAATCGGAAGCCTACACCCATAAAGATAGGTGATGAAAATAAAACTTAGCTTATGGAACCGCTGGGCCCAATTTAATTCCACAGCCAAAATCAGTTAAATATAATACCAAAAGAGAAGTAAAGAAAGGATAAACAACTCAGATGTATCAAACAACAAAATGTATTTGAAATGAGCTTAATATCATACAATCACACACAACAAATCAAGACCAATGCAACTGAAATTACACATCAATATAAAAGTATATAATAATAATAATACACAAAGCATTGTTCATAAATTCGGCAATTCCAACAGATTACAAATTAAATCAAAATTATTCAAGTTGGTAATTATCAAATATTAATTCACAATAAGCTTATCTATGCAATTTAACAAAAGTATAAATTTAAAACATATTCTCACAAACAGTTCGAGTCACTCTATAAGCAAAGTCTGATCGAAAATTGTTTATGAAACAGACTTTCGTATTAGAGATTATGTCTGAAGAGTTCACTCCTTGATTTAACTTTCCAAAAGAAATGTTACTCACAGGTTCGGCGATCTGTCTTGTTTATACTGGCACAAAATCTAGGATAGCTCCGACAATATTCACTGTTCATGTCAAAGTATCCACAAATACAAATGGCGAACAGCACATTCTTTCACACTACACGAACGTTCCTTTATAATAATGGCTGCTCACTGTAACTGAATAATCCTGAGGGTATATGGCCTTTCTTAATACTTGACTGAAATCCAAGAAGCCGACGCCATCAAGAAGCACAAATCTCAAAAGTATCCAGAGATATTCGCACCACAGGATGAGATATAAGTCTTGCCATTAACCGTGTATAGGTAGAAAAGAAAAACACAGCTGTTCTTCACCTCCTCCGCCCTTCCAAGACGGAAGAGAAAAAATACGTGTGCCTCGTTCGAGCTACATCGTGAGAAGTGACTCTGAAGTTTCAAGAATGCATCTCATTGGGATGGTGACGTAAACAACGTTTTACCAATGGCCCTTCAAGAAATAAGGGGTGACTTGAAACCCCAAAATGACATCACTACAATCCCCGTATAAAAACAAAATGGCTGCACCTTTTCACAGCACAAAATCTCGTTCTAAATAAAAGCAAAATTACATATAATAATCTATATCATCATTAATAGATAACAATTATAAAAGTTACATAAGGTGGTAGGGTTCAAGAATATATAAAAAAAAAGCTAAATAAAAAGTTTTAATGTGGGAAACCTGCCATTTCACGATTAATTAGAAAACAGAGAGAAGAGATAAAAAAATATGGCGGATCCTGCGAGAAAAGATAAACAAGGCAAAGGTCACTTTTCCCCAACTAAGTGACATAACCACACAGAATCGCGTCATAGAAAGTAGGAGAAGAAAAATAAAATAAGGAAAATTAAAAAGACCGTAACAATCCCTCCCCACTCAAATCGCCAAAGTCGGCCTAACCCAAATGGAAAATTATGTCATAAAATATATCTGACCGATTGAATTTCCAATACAACACCAAATAACAGACAACTCCAAAAGAATATGTTTACCTGCGGCTATGAAGGGAAATTTGGCCTATCCTCGGAACGTCAAATGAAAATAGCAGAACGCCCACACACTAAACATGGAGGGGACTGATATACTAGCTATAAAATCAAAATATCATCCTGGAAATTAGTTGCTAAGGCAAAACACAAGTGAAAACCATTACTCTCTTGGTGTATCATTTTGGCCAGCCTAGAGCAAACAAATCCATATTAACATGGCGAAGGAAAAAGGAAACCGAAACGCATGGTCCATGATTCTAACGTAAGCACATGTTATATGATGAAAATAACGAACCGAAATTAACAACGGCCAAGAAATTCTCCGAATTTACATATTAAACCGAGAGAAAAGAATGAAGATAGCCCACTAGCAATTCACACACTGATCGACACAGGCACAGGATCGGGTGCGGATGCCCGTCCGAAATCCAAGATGGCCGATCAGGGGACCACTTCAACTAAACAATAACACCTTCAAATTACAGCCCAAAGATAAACACCAATTCAAACGGCCGCTCAAAACATACATGTAAAAAACTACTCTAGATACATCAACGCCATAGCTCCAACAAGGTTGTAACCATCAAAGTGCTTCTCCTTCCTTGTTATATACATAATAATACATAAAGAACCAATAATAATACACAATGAAAAATACAATAAGCCAAAAACAAGCAATCGAAATAGAAATCCACACGATAAATATAAAGCAGAACAATAAATGAATCTATTACTACAACCCTCAATGAAAAGGTTCAATCATCTCCACCTGAACTTCCAACAACATCAAATACACTCTCTTCCTCCTCTTGCAAAACAATCAAAGTTTCTTCGATATTCGAATTCCACACTGAAGCAAAGACAACCATAATAATTCACCTACATCCCATTGTTAGAATCTAAACCTCGAGAACGAACTAATTCCTATGCCAGCTACAGCTTGGCGAGTTTCGTTCCCAGACTTCTCTCCACCATCCATAATGCAAAAACGACACAATAACATATTAGAATAAGTTATGTATTGGATCAAAAGATAAATATAAATAGAAACCATAATTAGAACAATAGAACCAAATCTCCGTCGTGGGCAAAGGGATAGCCACAACACAAATTCCACCAAAACGACTAAATTAACCAGGGTCCGAACTTCTGAGGGACATCAAAAACTGAATACGCTATTATCAATAAATGCGCCAGTTTAACCAACCACGCTCGGCTACCAGGTGTTACAGATCACCCAGTATATCAGAGACGATACGCAAAATAGAGAAATAAATTAATGCAATCGGAAGCCTACACCCATAAAGATAGGTGATGAAAA
>JAFIDM010014012.1:31293250-31306746 GCA_023159025.1 Thereuonema tuberculata
ATGAGGGGTTGGAATGTGAAAGTTACAGATTTCTTAATTTTTTTGTTCTTTGTGTGCTAATCCTAACCTGCATACCAAATTTCAGCTTTCTAGGACTTCAGGAAGTACCTAGAGGTTTTGATGATCATGAGTCAGTCAGTCATTCAGTCAGTGAGTGACGGAATCGACGTATTTTAGGTATTAATAAAATCCAAAGTATAAAAGCTAAATAAATGAAACTTAGCGTATTTCATTAGTCTGGTAACTGCATCATATTCTGAAAATTTGAGCTCTCTAGTATTATCTAGGCCGAAGCTATGAGGGTTCGAAAATACGACGAAACACTTCCAGAAAAGGTACGTAGTGCCCTTCCTGCCTTCGGCTCGTCTTGGCGGGGGCACTGCCGTGACCCCAGATGCTTGCGGTAATTTTTGATTGTTGTAGATGGCAGGAGATATGGAGAAAGGAAAAAAAACAGTAAAAATTTAATGCTTCAGGAGTTGTATGGAAATAAGCTTAAATTCTTTTACTAATGTTTTCAAATCCTTGTATTTTGTATAAGCCAGTGTTTTTCTATTTTTTTTGTTTCATGGCATACGTAAATATTTACCAAGAATTTGTGGCACACTCAGCATTCTTCATTGACTCCAATAGATTAGGCTGTTTTAAGTATTTCAAAATACCCTAAAATACTTTTTTAGATGATTGGAATGTGTTAATACTTTTTTAACCTTAATTTATTAAAACGAAACAGAATGTAATTTAAATTTATGTTTGCCTGGATTTTTTAGGGGGAAGCTTAGAATTTTGTGTAAATTAGAAGTTTTTGGTTATATATGCACTCTCGGAATTTTCTTAGGGCACAGTAGGTTTTCTGTGTATGAGCTGAAAACATTTTGGTAGATTTTGCATTGAAAGAATAGTTTCTCTTTATTGTTTTCTTCTTATTGCTACAACTGTATTGACTCCCGTCTTAGTGAAATTTAAGTTTGTAAATAGTTTATGAAAAATTTAATAAGCAATTTCTAGTAAATAAGATGGAGGATGAAGAATTAATACAGAATGAATAGCTTACAGGTAAGTGAATGTTATAATTCGTCGTTGAAATTGAACAAGAGCCGAATCATTGAGTTCATTTTATGTAAGTTGTGTAATATATTAATTATTACGAATTGGGATTATATAGGAACTATACGCCTTGTAGTTCAGTCATGTTGGATATTTTCAATTTAATTTATGAGAATTTATAAAATTATGGTCAGTTCTTTCTCAAGAATTTCTAAAAATTTGGGATAATTTTAATTTTACGAAATAAAAAAGCGAGGAAAAGATGTTTATTGAGTGAAGGGAACCATTACAATTACATATTACGTATAACCTGTTCATTAAAAAAAGCTAAAATGAATTAAAAATCTACTTATGTCGTATTCTAAACAATTTATAAATATTTGTGAATTCTTTGTAAATAGAAACATGATGCGGTAGGATTTCGTGAAGTACAACCCCACATGCAGACACTTGCAAATGGATTGTTTGTAACTGAAAAAGCTTGTTTATATTGCCTATATCTACATTCAATTAAAAAAAGGTGTTGTTCTTGCCTATCTAAATTTCAATAGAATGTCATTGATTAGTAAACATCTCAAGACAGCTTGTTCACGCTAACTTGGCGATCATCAGTTGAGAGTAGTCAGAATAAACAAGCAGATCTCATAACGAAGATGAATTGACGTGGCAATGGGACGACTAATGGAACAATCACAAATCTGAACTAAAAACAATAATATACATTAAAAATAAAGAAAAAGAAAATTCATGTGCTGGGCTGATTCAATGAATTTTTAATACGAATTTAAATGATTAAAAAGGGCGTATTAAAATTTGAGACCAATGTTCATTTTTGACATCTCAAGACAGCCTGTTTCTAACTTGATCGCCAAGTTAGCGTGAAACAGGCTGAAACTGTAACATAAGAAATAATCAACAACTGAAATTTAATTGATTAACCAACAAAATATCAGCAAATTATTTCCTTTTATATGTTTCTCAATTATAACATTAGAAAAATCTTAAACTAATTTTAAAAAATATCAATATGGGTGTATACTATTGGAAATCTGATTTCTTTTGAGACGGAGGCCACTATTATATGAGTAACTTTGAAAAGATAAAATATTATATATAAAATTGAAGTTAAACGTTTCAGTTACATCCAAGCAGTAAAGATGTTTTTTTTTTATTTAATATCAGGAAAAGAATGAAAATAGACAAAACAATATTAGAAATACTTTTCATGCTCAGCGGCCTGCCTGGAATGCAGCTTTTAACCTGAGTTCGAACACCAGCGAGGGCTTGGATATTTCTTTTTTTTTCCTGTATGAGTAATTTTTATATTCAAAGAGTTAGCCTTATTTCATTCGTTGTTCCAAGCGCAGATAAGCCTCTGTCGCTCTTGTGCCATTAGAAATCGTTCAATACAAAGATTACAAATGAGGAAATAACAGGAAATCTTCGAACCTTTAACCAAAACTTATTTTCAAATAAATTATGAATATTTATATTCCATGTGTGAGTAACAAAGACGTGGGCCGCGCGGTCGGCGTTGTCGCTATGACATCGGCCTCTCACCTCTGAGTACCGGGGTCCGCTTCTCATGTGGGTTTCGTGATGGTGAACGATCCTCGCTGGGTAGGTTTTCTCGGGGTTCTCCCGTTTCCCTGCACTTTATCCACCTTACTTTCTCGGGTTTATCTCCATCTGTCCTTATTTCCGTGGGATAGTACAATAGACCTCCGGTCGCAGTGCTTGGTTTCTCTGCTACCCACATTCACTACTGTTTGTCCACGAACAGTTGAGCCTTGGCCACGCCTAGTCACGTGGTAGGCGAAGAGTTCAAGAAGTGATTTGAGGGGTCAGTGTGATAGTGTTTTTCAATCAGAGAAATTTTTTTTTTTACTTTGAGAAACTTTCTCTTTATTTGGGGATAAAACTTTTATCTTAAACGTGTACTTAACACTTAACCAAATAGACTTGGACACAAGGATAAAAACAAAATAACATTTTATTTCTTTGACGGAGCTAATCCGTTTACAGATCAAATACTTCGCTGGGACTAATATCTTTTGATTAACACTTGTATGATAATAAATTACTTTGCATTTAAATATTAACTCAAATGTCCATTCGTTAATATTTATATAGACTAAGAGTTCTTTAGCTCTTTACTATTTTCATAGTTCTTTAACTTTACATTAATCCTTTCTTTCGAACTACTTTATATTGGACTTCACTCTTGAACTTAACTTTGAACTTTTCGTCCGAAATACTTTGATATCTTTTAACTTGAACTGCTACTGTTAACCTTTAACTTTTCATAGTATATATTCACTAATCCTATATTCTAAGGTCAGAAACTTCGGACAGAAAAATACAGTCTATATCCTTGTTAAAACTTTTACTCAAAACCTTTAATGCTTTAATCTTTATTTATTCATCTATGAATCCTCGATTAATATCTTTTTCAATTAAAGCCCTTTGATGATTCCTTAATCTATATTATTTCTAGATCACAGATAAATCTTTAGCCCTATCTTATTTATTGCGACTAATATTTTATCTTTCAAAGTCTTCCTATACTGGATTAATCTTCATTGCTTTTATGCTGTGTTAAACTTTAACAACTTTAACCCTTTAACGATTTTACTTCTATCGTCAGGAATATATCACCGCAACTATTAATGGAAAAGAAATAAATACCTTACATTATTTCCCAGTAAAGAAAAGTAGATTCTAAACATCATAGCATATCCTTCTTTAGATCAAAACTCTTCGAACGTTGGTTGCTAAGCAACATGAAAATTCCTGGAAGAAACATTGGAAAAGAGGGTTAATGACTTGAGCCTTTCAAAGTTGAAATCCTTACTTTAACTTTGAGTAAACCATCGTAATTATTCAGAATACAATACTGAAACATCTGTCGAATAAAAACGGCGTGTCCTTTTTAATAATCCTTGATAATCCAGTCAAATAGAAATCATCGTGACATCAGGTAATCTTTGAAACGGAGCATCCTCTCTCCGCCAAATCGGAACACACATCTCAATATGGAGCAGCCCATACAATCACTTCACTGTGATGTCCACGTAAACTCATATCATTGTCACTTTTAACAATGAGTCGTAGACCAAGAAGTTTCGCTCGAACCTTCCAGTCGCTGATTGTTGTTTAAACAGTCGGTCACTACAATGAACGTGTTCCGCTGTAATAATTGCCTCTTCTAATCTATTTATACAACAATCCTTCCCTCCAATTATTACAGGGGATGTACTAAAAAAAAATATATAAAAATCATTCTACTAGGCTGAAATGTTCAATTTCTTTCTTAACTCTTCGCATCTTGTTTTACCTACCACTTTAGTAAGCAAGTCAGCTTCGTTGCTTTCACTTGGAATATACTTGATATTAATTTCGCCCTTTCTTATATAATCTTTTATGACGTAATACTTCAAGTCAATGTGCTTACTTCTCGATTGGTTGTACTGATCATACACCATTTGGATCGTGGGTTGATTGTCGCACATCAGATCACTGCCTGGTTCCGTCAAATCTTTGAATTTTAATTCCTGTAAAATTCTCTTGAAGTTTAAAATTCCTCTGGCACATTCGCACACTGATACTAGTTCACTTTCCTGGGAAGAATAGGCCACGAGGCTTTGTTTCTTGCAGGCCCACGATACTGCACATTTTCCGATGTAAATAACATACCCTGTGGTCGATCTTCCTTTCGACCTATTTCCAAGGCTCGCATCGGAAACACCATATAAATGTTTCTCATCCTTATAAAACATTAATTTGAGATCCTTCGTTCCTTGAAGGTACCTCAATATTCTCTCCACTTTTCTCATGTCATTATCATTTGGAGAGTTATTCTTTTCGGAGCATTTGCTCACAGCGAATGCAATGTCGGGACGAGTACAATTACTCACATAACTTAAGCTTCCAACAATGCTTCGATACCTTAAATGATCTTCTTTACTTAGAGGGGTTACTTCTTCTTCAGCTGCTAGTAGTTTTCTCGATTCTTCTACAGCTGGTGTGTCCACAGGCTTACTTCCCTCCATTTGATACTTCCTTAATATGTCTTCAATAAACTTTGATTGGGAGATACAACCCTTTTCTCGTTTGTATTCTACATTTAAACCGAGGTAATTCTTAATTACACCAAGATCTTTAACACCAAACATTTGGTTCAAAGAGACCTTTAAATCCCCAATGATTTCTGCATTCTTGCCGATGATGAGCATATCGTCCACATAAACCAGTATAAAATATCTTTCTTTTTCGACCCTTTTGACGAATATACATGGTTCAGTTCTAAGACCCTCAAAACCGTTTTCCTTTAATTTTCGGTGAAGTGTTTCGAACCAATTTCTCCCTGCTTGCTTTAGTCCATAGAGGGATTTGTTGAGTTTCAATCCATTACAATTCTTGTCCTTGAGATTAACACCTTCAGGGATTTCAATGTAAATGTCATTATCGATAACCCCGTTGAGATAGGCGCCATTTACATCACATTGGTGTATCTCAAGATTGTCTTGTACCGCTAAAGCCAGTAAGAGCCTAATATTTGAAAAGCTTGGGGTTGGGGCGTATGTTCTCTCATAATTAATGCCCTTTCTTTGCAAGTAGCCGTTTACTACTAATCTGCCCTTATACTTGTATGGTTTTCCAGTTTCGTCCTTTTTTATTTTAAATACCCATTGAGTCGACAAAGGATTTACGTGATCAGGAACCTCTGATTCGGTCCACGTATTGTGTTGTTCCAAGTTCCTGTTTTATTGTTTTATTTAACAATTAATTGCTGACAGTTAAAAAAAAAGCAAAACTTGAACTCAAAACTTCCTTTATTTCATCACACATCTCTAATGCGATATTTCGAAAATCCTGATCGGATTTTCTTTTTCAAGCATTAAATAAAATACATTAAGGGAAAAAGAATCAGCTTCCTTCTTTCCCAAAAAACAGAAAATAAATGACAATCAGAATTTTAGATTCTCAAACAATACAAACGCGACACGCTCATCATAAAATGCTTCAAGCGTTCAGCATTATTATAATAATTTTTTTTTTTTAATACCTTTAAATTCATTAATTTAATGTGCGTTTGATGATTTCGTATATAAAAGCAAAACTTGTTTAAAAACAATTCCGTAAAGTTCCACAGAACATTTACAAATATCCAAATTAAGAACATTGGCACTTGTACTAAAAGATTAAAAATAGAATTAGATTGACAATAATAATAATAACTGCATGAATTACAATGCAAGTTTTGATATAATGGAAATGAAAACAAAACTAAAATAATATAACATTGTTTGTAATAATAATAGTCAATCAAAACACCAAAATAAAATTGTTAGAATAAACAACAATATTGCAGGTGATGATTTAAATTTTTAATAATGAAAGATCGTCACTGTTTTTAACGAAATTACAAACACTAATTCTTGACTTTTTGCCAGAAATAAATGTAATCATCAATCAAAAAAAAAAAAAAAAAAAAGAAAAAGCTTGTTTAAAAACAATCCCGTAAAGATCCTCAGAACATTTACAAATATACAAATTAAGACCATTGGCAATATAGTTAAATATACTCAATATTCTCAAATTATAAATGTTATTCATAATTATTTTATAAATAATTTTTTTCTTTAATAGTAAATATTTTAAAAAAAAATTTCCTAATCTTGTTTTTTTTTTTTTTCCCAAATTTTTCTTTTACAACCCTCACCCCTATTGTGAAATGTCTTCTTCGTTTGAAGAGGCGTGGCGAAGGCTCAAGTTATGCTGGACAAACAGTACATAGCATGACATAACATAACATAACATGACATAACATAACAAAGACGTGAATAATGAAAGTATAAAGAAATTAAACTTTCAATTTAAGAATAAAAAAAAGATAAAAATAAGCAAATAATATGGTTTGTGATTCATATTAATGCATGAATAATTATAAATATAATTGTAAATACCCGAAAGAAAAATTAGTGTTAGTCAGAATTTTTATGGCCCACGACAACTGTATCTGTTCAGTGTTGATAACATCAGTACATATTGATAATTTTTGCTTCGATGTAAATAAAATGTGTAATACATATCATTTGACAAAATGGTTAACATCAAATGAAAGCCTGGGATGTTCTCTTCATTACCAAGTAGTTAATTTTCTACATTGTCACCACTACAGCAATACACGTGCACCAACAATGAACTAGTTATTTCATTCGGTTGGTGTAGAACTCGGGTTTTTTGGAGTGGAACCAACGGCGAACAGCAGCCTCAGTTTTTGCACCGGAGCTGTAGCGAATGATCTTCAGGTTTTCTTCAACTTTGGAAGCAAAAAAATCGCTGAGCGCAAGATCTGGGCTGTACGTCAGATGATGAAGTACTGGAATTTGTAGCCTTTAAATAGCATTCACAGTGCAATGGCTAGTGTGAAGCCTAGTGTTGTCATGGAGAAGAATGACATCTATTCCTGGGCACACTCTCTGCAGTCGTGCCCGCAACCTCTGCAGTGTCCACATACATCTCGGAATTTAGTTTTGCGACTGGTCAGGAACTTCATGTGCACAACACCTTCGACAGCCCGCAACAGAAGACCTCCAGCAACACTTTCCCTGCTGTTGCCACAGTCTTCGCATTTTTGGGTGGTGGGAAACCATTGGCCGTACTCCATCTGACTGACACCTCGCTTCCGGGTCGTAATGGTGTGCATACGACTCGTCCCCCGTGGCGATTTTCGCCAGAAACGCATCACCTTCGTATCGGTCCAGCAGTTATTGACAAATTCTTCACCCCTAGCTGCTTCAACCGCACATCCATCGTTGCTGCCATGTTTACTGTTACTGTGTTCACACAGTGTTCATACTGGCGTCATCTCTAAATACCTTCTCGAACTACCTGCGAAAATATTACTGAGGAGGCAAAAATTATCAGCATTCCTTCGTAGTTTATTAACTTTGTGTTGTCAGGTTTATTAAGAAAAAGGTAAAAGTCAGATGAATTACTTTGATGTATGTAAAAATTAATTAACAACAGAGGAATTAACTCCAATTGTGGAGTTTTTTCACAATAAAGAAAATAAACAAAAAACATAGTGGAGTCGACAAGTCATTCCAACCGTAAAAAGAGTTAAATTCATCTTTTTGAATCAAAAAATAATTTTATCTATTTAGGTAAAAAAAATGGAAAACCATAGTTAAAAGCAGAAAGTTTTCAAGATATTCTCCGAATGGAACCCTAAAATATTTTTAAATGTCATAAACCATTAAAAGTTAAAAAATTATTATATGGTAGAATTGATCCAAGAGTTCAGTTAGAATTGATTTAACAGTAATTAATAGATTTTATAAAATTCTCTAAATTTAATAATTTTTAGTACGTATTTTGTAAGTAGGCCTACACAATTTTTTACTGGGCGTGGTGCATTTTTTGATTATTTACATAGACTTGATGTTACCGATTCGTTTTTGTGTGCATGTTGTTAGAATAAACAAACATTTGTATGCTGTTGGTTGTTACTCCTCCACCTGGGGTTGTAAACAAAAGAATAATATTCCATGTTAATGTTGAATGAACAGGAAAACTTCGGCAAAGACTAGATATGTACAGTCCAGTATTTTGATCAATATTATTTAAATTCGATTCCTCGACTAGTCTCATATCATCACTGATATAATTTCCCTTTACGTTCACGCTCTCATCGAGGACCGACAGCCGGCAGTCCTTTACCTCCGTTTATATTTTCCTTCTCTGTCTGTTCTACGTTCGATTTCTTCCTCTATTGTTGTTTCGCCATATATGGTTTTTATACTTGTTTAGCCAATCTAAGCAGAAAACAATTCATAATAATGTTCAAAGGACTGCTTTTTTCGCAGTTCAATGTGGAAACAAGCCTATTTACAGGTATTTCTTCATTGCCACAATAACATTGATCAAACTTAGCAACTAAAAATATTAATAATTTCACTTTAAAATTATAAATTGAAAAATTTGTAGAATATGAAATAAAAAGTTCCATCAGAAACTATTTTGCAAACTTAAAATAGGTAATGTTATGCCTGCGGAACGCGTGTTCTTGATTTACATGAGTGGAAAATACAAAAGTTTCAGAATGTAGCATAAATTTCAAATTATACTTCTCTTTCTTTGCTACGTTGTTAGAAAATAAGAATGAAGTTCAATAAAAGAATCTTTTGTTAAGAAGAGTTGCTATTACAAGAAGTCCCAATGAAACAATATTTTATGATTTCAAGTAAAGGAGTTTTTTTAAAGTTAAAGTAAATGATACAGGATGGCGCACATAAAACCGTCAGCAAAATAATAATACAATACAAAACGAATTGCCTACTGAGGCCAGTTTTATATGGCCACTCTGTATAATAATGGTTTTCAAAATGGCCTCACTCCATTATTAAAACTAAAAAATGTCAGTTGACTGATATCTTCAAAATGATTTCTTTTTTGAAACAGCGGGAAATACTACATCACGAGAAGTTAAAGATTTCGTAATCTTTTATAATTGGCCATTTCGTAAGTAATCTGAATTTTGTAAAGATAAGCATCTGGTAAGTTCCAACTTTAAGGAATCCCCCAAAAAATTACAATTTCTAAAAATTTTAAATTTACTAAAAAAAAAAAAAATACTGAAATTGGATTTGAATACACGGAATGCTTTATTTTTATTAATACTTAGAAAATTACAATGATTTGAAGAAAGCTAACTAACTAAGGTAACAGGAAGAACATCACAAGTAAATAGTAACTGTATTATTTGTTCCTAATCTAATGGAATCATGATTACTGTTACTAGCTTTCTTTCTCTAAATACAACATTCCATACAATATTAGGTATTCAACTTTAGATGCAGCAATTAATTGAGGATTGATTGGCAAGCATAAAAATTTAATTGACACAACGATTATGGCTTAAATACTAAATATCAGTGTAAAAATGGACTAGTTGTAAAGACACGGATTCCTTTATTTACGAAAATCGGTAAACGGAATGCAAATGCAATTACATTCCAAATGGTGGAGGATCATATCCACTTCCTTCGACATCACTTCTCTTCTTCATTGGGGTTGTGAAAGACGGATGATTCATATTGCCAGGAAACATAAATGTTGTCTCTTGAAATCTACAACAAAAAATAACAAAAAATGGAAATTTTACCTCTTCTGATAAAAATCAAGGTATTGACTTTCATTTCTAGCCTTGCATTAAAAAGAAATATAACGGTACAGTATCATTTTCTTATTTAATGGCATTCGAGAGATATGAATTTCAACCAAAGAAGAAATATCATCTAAACACATTTCTTTGTCATGAAATTTTGTGTTATCTTACATATATAAAATGCTTGCAGTAAAAGAGCAGAAAATAGAATATGAAACTTCGGATTAATTAACAGTTTACCTATTTAGGTCCTCAGGAGCCCAATTTCCAGCAGAGTTTCGTGCGCCATCAGCAGAATTCCCAGGATAACAATCAAGAACACGTGAAGTTGCATAGGGACTGGGATCTGAGAAGAATATGAATAAATAAATAACAGATAATAAACAATAATATTCTTTTGAGCTATTTATTACTTTTTAAATAAAATTTAAATAATAGAAACCCATTAAATTTATAAATTATTCTGTTAATATATAAAAAAGAAATTAAGTTAATGATAAAAAACCTGCTCTTGCATAATTCAATAGCATAATTAACTAATTAGAATACAAGAATCGAATGTTACTCAGATTCTTAATTTATACTTATTTATTTTTTTTTGTACCTTCTTTTGCATTCCTTGATATTGTTGCATAACCATCAGGATGAATAAAGACATTACCCCCAGGATGTCTCATTGTCCTACCCCAAGTATTCATAGTGGAACCATCAGAGTAGATTACTGTGAAAAATAAAACAACTTTTTATTTACTCCAAGAATTCATTGTGAGCCATGTTAATAAACAAATTTCCCATACCACGAAACTTAAACTTGTGAAAAAGTTTATTTTCATTTTTCTTTTATTATAAGTATTATAATTCCTTCCATTACCTGACTTTCCCTAAAATGTTCCAAGAAATTCTTATTATTTAAATTGCGTTAGTTGATATACTCTATAGTTAAAAGCACATATATAGAACTTAAGTAGCAACTTGACTTACCTTCATCTTCGATAAACTAATGTTTTTAGTTAGTTGGTAGTTAGTTTTAGATACATGAGCATATCACAGGCGCTTCAGACGCTAGCATGAGACCCCGCAGATATAAGGGACCCCAAAAGGGAATTTTGCAAAAGGTTTTTAAGAACTTAAGAATTTACATTAAAAAAAATAAACATTTAGACATATAATACAATAAACATTAGACTATGAAGATCAAATTAGATACTTGAATAGATTACATGAATGAAGATCAAAACAATACTTTACATGGGCTATATAGTAATTGCATTAGAATAATGCATTTTTTGTAATTTCTTGTCTAATTGAGGATCCTGCGACGTAATAGCGTGTCGAGCCCCCGCGAAAAATCAGTACTGTACATACGATATTACGATAATATCGCAAATTTCTTAAATGTGCCGCTTGCTTTAAAATCATTGAAAAAATACTAAAAAATTTAAATTGCTTAAAACTTTAAAAAAAATTGGAAAGTAATTGAAATTTATTTATAATTTTGTAGTTACACCGTAATCAGATATCTTTCAAAAAAAATTTTTCAAGAGTTATTCAAAAATATCTACAAATCTGTGACTTATTTAGAAGAATGTTAACTCATAGATTACTTATTCAATTTTACAATTCCGAGCTTTACTGAATCTTAATAATGGATCTCAGTGATAAAATCTTAGATTAAAATTAAAAATTAATTATTAATTACATGAAAAATCTCAGTAATTATAATAATTCCTAAAACGGGAAGTAATATTTTTTTATTTACATAAGTGACTTCAATAAGTCCACTCTTCTTATAATACAGTCCATCCGTAATTGCGTCTCAAATTTTACAGCAAAATCTAAAATATCATTATCGTGAAAAAGGTAGAAAAATCGAAAATAAGATGGCGAACGGAAGAAAATAATTTTCAAATTCCAATAGTTACATTATTTATTTTCTATTTTATATAATAATATATAATATTATAAAAAAGCCTTCTGGTTATTCCAGAACATTTATGAATTTCTGATGAAAAATATAGTCATTTTTTTAAATTTTACATTGTTATTTATTATGGTATCTAAACCAATGAATTAACAATGATTCCCCGGAAATTGTTTTTTTTTTAAATGTTATTAAAATAAATCAGAAATTTCATTTTATAATCTTTTGCAGTACAATAAAAGAAAACTTTTATATAATCTTTACTGTCTTTCAGAAATTTCAGCCTATCGCCTTTAGCCTATCGCCTTTCGTTATTCTTTCAATGTAGGAAGTGAATTCAATCCCAGGCGGCGGTCGAGAATTTTTCTCAGGATGTTTCTCCTCCAAAGGGATCCTAGAAAATATGGTCCTGGATTCTTTATCCAAGGGTTAACGTTCGTGCGAGCTTTATTGACTAGTTGGACACTGCAAAATTAGTGTCTTTAAGTTCAGAGCACCCATGATACATTACAGGCTCAAGTGAAAACACACATCGACATATCGAACAATTTTTTACTCATTTAATTACTCAAAATACACAAATTTTGTACACGACATACCTCCAAATTAATTGAAAATTGATTTCACAATAAATTATAAAACAGTTTCCAGTGATTGTCTTTACATTTTACGATAATTCCCGCAATAATTCGAAAGTTATCTGAACTCCAAATAAACGTTATTTTTTAAATCTTTGTTTAAAATTTACCTGAGGGTGCTCCACCACTTCCATTTCGTCTTTTGAAACAAATACAAACAGTTACTGAAGCAACGATAACAACAATCAATAGAGCCACAGCAGGAATAAAAATATAAGGATCCAAATAGAATAAATATACAGGCTGAATATCCTCTTCAAAGATCTCTGGTGCAATGGTACCTATATTAAAATGAAAATATTACTTAGCTATTGAAATGCATATATGAATTGAATAGCTAATTTCATTATATATTTTTTTACAGACTTAGACATATCTTAGTTTCATAAATATAAGTTACTTAAAATAGGTTACAAATCATTGCGTAAAATAAATATTTAAAAGGTTAACAGAAAACCAAATGTTGTATTATTATGAAAACTTCATAATTTTCAAAAATATAGATAAATTACTGCCGGCACTTTTCTTTCACAAATTTTATTGTATTGTTGTAAAATATTTCTTACATTAAAATAATTTGTATTCTTCGCCTACAGTATTGAGAAGATTATTTTGGAATAAACTACGGACGTGAAGCTCAGAAACTTAAATAGTTGCTACTTTTTTGCGGATATTCATTCTTACTCTAACTGCGTAAGTAAAAATATTGATTACT
>JAFIDM010014012.1:31308974-31327433 GCA_023159025.1 Thereuonema tuberculata
AAAAAAAAAAAAGTTTTATTCACTATAACAATAAAATGTTTTGTTTTCCTAATGTTTATAATCTTAACTTTTATTTTATACTATTAATTATACCTCTACTTTTTCTTATTTATTTATTTTTTTGTTTTATCTTTTCGGCCATTAATACCGTATTATTGAAACATTCACGGCACTGAAGTTTTCTTAAGATGTTAGTGAAATATATAGATACAAATCCCTAAATAAAATCTGAAATTAATAAGGAAATTTAATCTGTTACATTTTTTTTTGGTTCATTTTTAGTTTGTTTTCCCCCGTGACACGTTTTTTTCTCCTCAACCCACATTTTGGTGTTGGGCCGTCGCGTGGGCAGGGGGGGCGCCGCAGCAACGGTAAAATGAGATTCAGTTTTTTTTTTGGTTGTTAAATTGGAGATTGAGGGGCACCTGATGAAATCTTGCCTAGGGCGCCGCGGCTAGGGGGGCGCCGCGGCACGGCAACAGGAGTTTCGTTCCGAGATCGGAACCAGGGATAGTTTTTTTAATGGGGGGTCGACGGGGGACCTGTAGAATCTTTTCCCTGGGGGCGCCCGGCAAAGGTAAACGGTGGTTTTTTTTTTTTTTTTTGGTTGTTGAATCGTTTTATTTTAGTTGTGGAACCTGGAGATTCGTTGTGTTTGAATGTGTTAATACTTTTCTAAGCTTAATTTATTAAAACGAAACAGAATGTAATTTAAATTTATGTTTGCCTGGATTTTTTTTGGGAAGCTTAGAATTTAGTGTAAATTAAAAGTTTTTGGCTACATATGCACTCTCGGAACTTTCTTAGGGCACAGCAGCTTTTCTGTGCATGTGCTGAAAACATTTTGCTAGATTTTGCATTGAAATAATAGTTCCTCTTCATTGTTTTCTTCTGCTACACCTGTATTGATTCCCGTCTTAGTGAAATTTAAGTTTGTAAATAGTTTAAAAAAAAACTATTTAAATTTAATTAGCAATTGCTAGTAAATAAGATGGAGGTTTAAGAATTATTAGAGAATGAATAGCTTACAGGTAAGTGAATGTTTTAATTCGCCGTTGAAATTGAACAGGAGCCGAGTCATTGAGTCTATTTTATGTAACACCAGTGGACTTGGACATTTCTTTCTTTTTCCTGTATGTGTTATTTTTCTATTCAAAGAGTCAACCTTCATTCGTTGTTCCAAGCGCAGCTAAGCCTCTGTCGCTCTTCCGCCATTAGAAATCGTTCAATACAAAGATTAGAAATGAGGAAAGAACAGAAAATCTTCGAATCTTTAACCGAAGATTTGCAAAAATTTATTTGCAAAATAAATGATGAAGATTTATATTGGATGTGTGAGTAACAAAGATGCGAATAACTAAATTATATAGAAATTAAACTTTTTTTTTTCAATTTAAGAATGAAAAAAAAAACGATAAAAATAAGCAAATAATATGGTTTGTGAGGTCTCACATTTGCCGATAATGTTATTTCATGAATAATTATAAATAAATAAATTGTAAATACCTGAAAGAAAAATTAAAAAATACCTGAAAAAAAGAATTACTTAGACTTAACACTGCAATTGGTGTTACCAGAGGATCCAGGTAAGTATCGGAATATCATGTTTGATATACGGTTCGCTTAATCTTCGTGCTTCATTGTACTACCATAAATGAAACGATTCAGTAAGTAAAAGTTCAACTTCGTCAAGGAATCAATAAGTAATATACAGCATATTTATTTTTCTAATCTGCAGCCTCACTGAATCTTGTAATCTGAATTTTGTGTAGATAAGCATGTGGTAAGTTCCAACTTTAAGGAATCCCCAAAAAAATTACAATTTGTAAAAAACTTTATTAGAAAATTTAATAAAAGAATAAGAACTAAAAAGAAAATACTGAAATTGGATTTGAATACACGGAATGCTTTTTTTATTAACACTTAGAAAATTACAATGACTAGTTGAAACATAGCTAGGGTAAAAGGAAGAACATCGTAAGTAAATAGTAACTGTATTATTTGTTCCTAATATAATGGAATCATGATTACTTTTACTATTTTCTTTCTCTAAATACAACATTACATACAATATTAGGTATTCAACTTTAAATACAGCAATTAATTCAGGATTGATCGGGAGCATAAAAATTTAATTGACACAACGATTATGGCTTAAATACTAAATGTCAGTGTAATAATGGACTGGTTGTAAAGACACCGATTTTCGTAAATAAAGACGAAAATCGGTAAACGGAATGCAAATGCAATTACATTCCAAACGGTGGGGGATCATATCCATTACCTTCGGCATCAGTTCTCTTCTTCATTGGGGTTGTGAAAGAAGGATGATTCATATTGCCAGGAAACATAAATGTTGTCTCTTGAAATCTACAACAAAAAATAACAAAAAAAGGACATTTTACCTCTTCTGATAAAAATCAAGGTATTGACTTTCATTTCTAGCCTTCCATTAAAAAGAAACATAACGGTGCAGTATCATTTTCTTATTTAATGGCATTCGAGAGACATAATTTCAACCAAAGGAGAAATAGCATCTCAATACATTTCTTTGTCATGAAATTTTGTGTTATCTTACATATATAAAATGCTTGCAGTAAAAGAGCAGAAAATAGAATATGAAACTTCGGGTTAATTAACAGTTTACCTATTCAGGTCCTCAGGAGCCCAATTTCCAGCAGAGTTTCGTGCGCCATCAGCAGAATTCCCAGGATAACAATCAAGAACACGTGAAGTGGCGTAAGGACTGGGATCTGAGAAGAATATGAATAAATAATAAGAAAAATTATAAACAATAATATTCTTTTGAGCTATTTAATACTTTTTAGATAAAATTTAAATAATAGAAATCCATTAAATTTATAAATTATTTTGTTAATATATAAAAAAAGAAATTAAGCACTTGATGAAAACCTGCTCTTGAATAATTCAATAGCATAATTAACTAATTAGAATACAAGAAGCGAATGTTACTCAGATTCTTAATTTATAATTATTTATTTTTTGTACCTTCTTTTGCATTCCTTGATATTGTTGCATATCCATCAGGATGAATAAAGACATTACCACCAGGATGTCTCATTGTCCTACCCCAAGTATTCATAGTGGAACCATCAGAGTAGATTACTGTCAAAAATAAAACAATTTTTTATTTGCTCCAAGAATTCATTGCGAGCCATGTTAATAAACAAATTTCACATACCACGAAACTCAAACTTGTGAAAAAGTTTATTTTCATTTTTCTTTTATTATAAGTATTATATTTCCTCCCATTATCTGACTTTCCCTAAAATGTTCCAAGGAATTCTTATTATTTAAATTGCGTTAGTTGATATGCTTTGTAGTTAAAAGCACATATATAGAACTTAAGTAGCAACTTGACTTACCTTCATCTTCGATAAACTAATGTTTTTAGTTTGTTGATAGTTAGTTTTAGATACATGAACATATCACAGGCGCTTCAGACGCTAGCATGAGACCCCGCAGATATAAGGGACCCCAAAAGTGAATTTTGCAAAAGGTTTTTAAGAACTTACGAATTTACATTAAAAAAAAAAAATAAACATTTAGAAATATAATACAATAAACATTAGACTATGAAGATCAAATTAGGACTATGAAGATCAATAGATTACATGAATGAAGATCAAAACAATACTTTACATGGGCTATAGTAATTACATTACAATAACGGGTTTTTTGTAATTTCTTGTCTAATTGAGGATCCTGCGACGTAATAGCGTGTCGAGCCCCCGAGAAGAATCAATACTATACATATGATATTATGATAATATCGCAACTTTCTTAAATGTGCCTCTTGCTTTAGAATCATTGAAAAAATACTAAAAAATTTAAATTGCTGAAAACTTTTAAAAAAATTTTGAAAATAATTGAAATTTCTTTATAATTTTGTTTTTACACTATAATCAGATATCTTTCAAAAAAAAATATTTCAAGAGAAGTCATTCAAAAATATGCTGAAAACCTGCAAATCTGTGACTTATTTAGAAGAACGTTAACTCGTAGATTACTTATTGAATTTTACAATTCCGAGCTTTACTAAATCTCAATAATGGATCTCAGTGATAAAGTCTTAAAATCTTAAATTAAAATTAAAAATTAATCATTAATTAAATCAAAAATCTCAATAATAATAATAATTCCTAAAACGGCAAATAGTATTTTTTTTATTTACATAAATGACTTCAATAAGTCCACTCTTCTTATAATACAGTCCATCTGTAATTGCGTCTCAAATTTTACAACAAAATCTAAAATATCATTATTGTAAAGAAGGTAGAAAAATCGAAAATAAGATGGCGAACGGAAGAAAATAATTTTCAAATTCCATAGTTACATTATTTATTTTCTATTTTATATAATAATATATAATATTACAAAAAAGCCTTCTGGTTATTCCAGAACATTTATGAATTTCTGATGAAAAATATAGTCATTTTTTTAAGAAATTCAAATAACAATGTAAAATTGATGACAGATATAAAGTCATTTTTTTAAATTTTACATTGTTATTTATTATGGTATCTAAACCAATGAATTATCAATGATTCCCCGGAAATTGTTTTTTTTTTTTAAATGTTATTAAAATAAATCAGAAATTTCATTTTATAATCTTTTGCAGTACAATAAAATAAAACTTTTATATAATCTTTACTGTCTTTCAGAAATTTCAGCCTATCGCCTTTAGCCTATCGCCTTTCGTTATTCTTTCAATGTAGGAGGTGAATTCAATCCCAGGCGGCGGTCGAGAATTTTTCTCAGGATGTTTCTCCTCAAAGGGATCCTAGAAAATATGGTCCTGGATTCTTTATCCAAGGGTTAACGTTCGGGCGAGCTTTATTGACTAGTTGGACACTGCAAAATTAGTGTCTTTAATTTCAGAGCACCCATGATACATTAGAGGCTCAAGTGAAAACACACACCGACATATCTAACAATTTTTTACTCATTTAATTTCTCCAAATACACAAATTTTGCACACGACGTACCTCCAAATTAATTGAAAACTGATTTCACAATAAATTATAAAACAGTCTCCAGTGATTGTCTTTACATTTTACGATAATTCCCGCAATAATTCGAAAGTTATCTGAACTCCAAATAAACGTTATTTTTTTAATCTTTGTTCAGAATTACCTGAGGGTGATCCACCACTTCCATTTCGTCTTTTGAAGCAAATACAAACAGTCACTGAAGCAACGATAACAACAATCAATAGAGCCACAGCAGGAATAAAAATATAAGGATCCAAATAGAATAAATACACAGGCTGAATATCCTCTTCAAAGATCTCTGGTGCAATGGTACCTATATTAAAATGAAAAATATTACTTAGCTATTGAAATGCATATATGAATTGAATAGCTAATTTCATTATATATTTTTTTACAGACTTAGACATATCTTAGTTTCATAAATGTACTTAAAATAGGTTACAAATCATTGTTTAAAATAAATATTAAAAAGGTTAACAGAAAACCAAATGTTGTATTATTATGAAAACTTCATAATTTTCAAAAATATAGATAAATTACTACCGGCACTTTTCTTTCACAAATTTTATTGTATTCTTGTAAAATATTTCTTACATTAAAATAATTTGTATTCTTCGCCTACAGTATTGAGAAGATTATTTTGGAATAAAATACGGACGTGAAGCTCAGAAACTTAAATAGTTGCTACTTTTTTGGGGATATTCATTCTTACTCTAACTGCGTAAGTAAAAATATTGATTACTAACCTCCATTGGGTGTATGAGTGGCAAACTTATATTCTGTTGTTGATACGCCGCCACTTGTATGAGCAGACAAACGAAGAATATACCATGTTGAAGTAGAAAGACCAGGAATTACTAGTTTCTTCTGTGAAGGTAAAATATTAGTAGAAACCACAGTCCAGTCTTTTGCTGAATGTTGCTTGAATTCAATTCCAAAATGTTCAATTAGACAACCATTAGTAGGCCAAGTATCTAAATTCACTGTAATGAATGTTGTACCTTCTCGAATCAAATCATCTTTATGAGGAGGAGCGATTTCTGTAGAAAATTAATAAAATGGCAAATGTAATGTAAGACAGAAATCCCCCAAAACACTATTTTTCAATCAAGTAAATAAAAATATTGTAATATAAACTGTGATAACGATTTCTGTTATGAAATACTGATAAAATTGATAAATAATATATTCATTATGAAAAAAAACGACGCAACTAGAAGGAGTTGTCCGATTGTGATGAAATTTCGTATGTAAAGACATTGGGACCGCTCATGCAAATGATTAAACTTTGGTGTCCAATGAATGAATAGCGAGAGCTACAGCGCATCGGAACTACGCACTTAGCAGGTGTATATAAGAAGCGATTCTCAATCTGATGGTCAAAATTTCTTTTGCATTGCGAGTTAGGATACCTTTCAACGACTGAAAAAATGCATCGCCGCAGGATTCGAGCTCATTACGTGCAACTGTCAGAGTTTTGAAAGAGGTCGTATAAATGGATTGAAAGAGATAGGTTGGGCAAATCGGAGAATCGCTCGTCATATGGGTCGAAGTGATGCGGCGATTAGAAGATGCTGGCAGGAATGGGTGGATAAAGGCAGATTTCAGCGTCATGAAGGTATCGGTCGCCCTAGGGCCACAGCAGAGCGGGAGGATAGGGTGATTGTCAGATCAGCTGTCACAGCGCCTGAATCATCGTTATCAACCATCAGACGTGTGACCCGCACACGAGTGTCCACCATGACCATTCACAGACGGCTGAGAGAGCGACACCTAAGCTCGTACCGGCCGCTACGCCACCTGCCACTCACGTCTGCACACCGTCGGGCCAGATTACAGTGGTGCTTGGCTCAATCCGGTTGGAATGATGCTGACTGGGGACGTATAGTGTTTAGCGACGAATCCCGCTTCCAACTGTGTCCTAACGATCGTCGCAGACGTGTCTGGAGACGCCCAGGGCAGCGTGCCGATCCTGCTTTCATTATTGCAAGCCACACAGGCCTTCAACCAGGAGTTATGGTCTGGGGTACCATTTCCCTTGATAGCCGGACCCCTTTGGTTGTCATTAGCGGCACACTTACAGCACAGCGGTACGTCGACTACATTCTGAGACCTGTTTTGCTACCCTTCCTTTTGCAGTACCCTGGCCTTATTTTTCAGCAAGATAATGCCAGACCACATATGGCACGTGTTCCTATGACCTGTCTTGCAGCTTGTGAAACACTTCTTTGCCAGCCAGATCCCCAGATCTCTCTCCAATCGAGCATGTCTGGGATATGATGGGAAGGCGACTGCATCCACCAGGGAATGTGGATGACCTAGCCCGACAATTGAAGCAAATTTGGCAAGAAATACCGCAGGAGACCATCAGGGAGCTTTATCACTCTATGCCACGTCGGGTGGCAGCTTGCATTCAGGGTAAAGGTGGCTCAATACCTTATTGAACTCGTTACTTTATAGCTCTGTAGCTCTGAAATAACTCATTCAATTTGTCTGAAAGTTTAATCATTTTCTATTCTATACATAATCTTCCTCTCCACCAATTTTTGTCTCCATCGGACAACTCCTTTTAGGCATGTTCTTTTGTTAATGAGCGTATTACAATAAATGGAAATGATTCTAATGGATATTAATATGTGTTTTCTTTTTCAAAGAATATCTCAGGGGAAGACTTCCCCTTAATATAAACACAAAAGTTTGAGATTGATGAATTAAAAGTTATTACGATAATTTTTATGAAGCAAAATAAAATGATTCTCATAAGTGAAATATTTGTAAAATTTTCAACGCTCAATATTTGTATTGAAATTAACTGAAAATATTGTAGCCGTTTAAAAAAATGTGAAAAATTGTAGAATATAACATAGATAATAATATTTGTTTTCATGAATGCTATAGACAATGTAACGTGAGTATAGGTTTGCAAAGTTAGCAATCATTGTCTATGGGTAAGAATCCGAATCGATAAGAATCTATCTTCTCGCATCAGATCATCTTTATGAGAAGGAGTGATCTCTATGAGAACGGAAAAACGTTACATCAACAAGAATATAGAGAAGACAAGATAACTTTTTGTTCTGAAACTTTAAAATATATATAATAATAAATTACATTTCTGAAAAGTAGTTCATAACATTGTTAAGTAACTTTTTTAAATTTTAAAAACTTGATAATTTAGTTAACTAAAAACTCGGTGCAACAAGAAAGATCTCTGATCTAGTAAAATAGAAACATAAAATTATCAATCTAATGATTCTGAAAGACTATGAAAATACCTGCTCCTTCCGTGTTTACTGTTAAAATATCACAAGGGGCTCCAATTCCAATTGAATTAAAGGCTTCGATGTAAATTTGATATGTACTTCCACAAGCCAGTCCATCTAAAGTATAAACATTTCGGTCTGGTTTAAGCTCCTTTGTTTCCCAGATGCCTGATTCTCTTCGGTAATGAAGAACATATCCTAGAAGTGCAACAGTGTTGAATTAGAATAGTATCATTAAAATCGTCTTTCAAAGAATTGCTTTCTTAATTTGAACTTTTATTTATCATGAATTTACCTTGAATTGAATGTTTGAATGTTTTTTCAGTAGAAACTGTGATATTCTTGTAAACAAGTTAATGGATTGAAATTCATCAAATTCCTTCTAAAATTTAACCCGATTTCCTGCCGTGTAAGACTATTTATTAGAGATTAAACTAGCATTGAATACTCCAAATTTCGCCAAGACGTCTACACAATAGACTGATCTACTTTGATTTCGTTATTGAGACTTTGTTGAGTTCTTTACAGAAGTTCGCTGATGTTGTGTTTAATTAACTTTCTCTGAAGTCTATCTTCAGTTTTGTGATTAGTATGACATCGTACGCCTTCATAAATTGTAGAGAAATGTAGAGAAGTGTAATTTTCTTCCTACAGTAATTTTTTTTTCTCATGTTACCTTCAAACCGTATCTGAAAATTTTAATATTATTATTTTTCCCTGAATATGATCTAGAATTTATCAAAAAAGTTGGATGGTGAATGATTAAACTTCATCCATTTTGTTTTTTGTTTTTTTCAGATTAACATTTTTAAGACAGATGAGAAGCAGGTCCAACTCAACATCAGAACCGAGCAGTAGTTTTATCAATATTTCCTTTTTCTTTCTTTTGATGAATTGACTTTCAAGTGCAAGGTCAAAGAACCAAACATCAAGTGCAAGAACCTTACAACCAAACATCAGCCGGATATCTGATGTCTTATTTTTCAAACTAGATTATTACTGTTGTACATCATGGTTTTTTTTTTCAATAAATCGATTATATTACATAATTAATTAATAAATAAGTTTGCAGATTCATTTATCGGAGTAATTCTAGTGAAATTTTATATCAGATTTGGAATTTCTGAATTCGTGACTAACTGAGATTTAAACACAAATTATCTCAAAATATATGTGAGTGGTTGAAAATCAAAAGCATCTAACTTTACTACAGTTAATAGTTTGAAACAGTTAATTGCTTCACTATTTTATGTCATATACATTCTCGTATACATATATCACATATATACACAGTATGATTTTGTTTTACGATAGTCTTTACTTTAGTGAATATTGAATCGATCAAGTTTCTTCCTTCAACAACTATATTTTACACTGTTCTCAAATGCCTTCCTGGCATACTTTTATGTTTATGTTCTAATTTTCTTTATATAATTAGGAACACAGATATTATTGTAAATATCATATTTCTTATTTAGAATGACATGAATATCACAGGAAAATGACGTAAGCAATGGATGCGAATCTATTCATAAGATTTTGAAAAATATTTACAAGCCTATTTTCGGGGTCTACACCTTTAATTTCACCAAAAATTAAAAAAAAACGACAACACATAAACATTAATAAAAAAAAATCAATCGAATTTAGTTGATGTGATATCAGACTCACATTTTCAAATTTCAAAACCGAAAATAAATATTTGAAAGCATTTGACATTTTGATTAATTCATGACAACTTTTGCGTTCATACTTTGAAATATTTTTTTCTCACAAAACATAAAGATTAAATTTTGAATTTAAGGTTTGTTTTGGGGAGAATCGTTACTATAGAATATTGTTATAAAAGGACATCTTGTGAAATGAGATAATTTGATTGTAAAACATGATAATTCAAGGCTCAAATCTTTTGGAAAGCCTTTCTGTTGGACAGCTCTACAAACCTCTAATTCTATCTCCTCCATTTGGTCCTGGTTTCCATTGAAGTTGAATCGTTGTTTTTGACTTCGATATGATATCAAGAATAGGGGTTGAAGGGGGCACTGAAATATAGAAATATTATAAATTACTTTTATTGCAGCAGTTTTGCTTTCTGTATTAATTTATTTTTCTAAATGTAATGAAATATAAATTTTGAGATATCATAACCTATTTACCTTGAACTTTAAGGGAATATTTCACTTCATCTTTTCCGTATTCATTATAAATGGAACAAGTGTAATTTCCAGAATCTTCATCCACAACCCTATTAATTATTAACGTACCATCTGATAAGAAAGTGACTCTTCCTGCAGATTCCAAAGGAACATTTCTAATAAGAAAAGTAAAACAAAGTAATTTGAGAATATTATTTATGAGAAAAGCAGATATTTAATAATAATTCTCATTGAATACCCAAAAGGAAAGCAATGTAAATTAGTCCATTATTCAGAGCATTTCAGTTAGTTTTGGAAGATAGAGGAAATATCTATCTTTACTCTTTTCCTGAACAAAATCCTTTATCTGTAAAAAAAAAAGTCTAATTTTTCGATTTTTATGACAAGTGATATTAACTAAATTTCCTTATAAAGGATTATGAAATAAAACAAGAAAATTTCCTTATAAGGATTATGAAATTAAATTATAACAATTCTAACAATTGAATGTAACATAAAATGTCTAGTAAACATTAGGACATGAAAGCTACGGTATATTTTTTAATGAAAACATTAGGTTATTTAAATAAAAATTATACGGCTGTCATTGGTTGATGACACAAATCACTGCTAAAGAAATTGCCTGGAATTCTATTTTTTTTAAAAAAAATATTTTAATTCAAACTCTTCATCGTAACTTCTACTATATAATATATCTGATTGTATACAATATTTTGGCGCACTTTCAGTTATTTCTTAAGCCTTATTTACACTTCAAAAATCCATAACACAAGGTAATAATAACAAAGTTCAATAGTAAACAATAAAGAAAATGGTAATATATTTCCAAATCTACAACACGAGATAACAATAACCAAATTCAATTAAATAAAATTTTAATTTGTTGTAAAAGCAATAGCAATTTTTTGGAAATTTTCTAATGTATAGCTATTAACAACAAATCCTTTGTATTTATTTATATATTTTAATGAATGGATCATGCATGCTGCTTTATAAGCCGTGCTTTGTCATCCTTGAATTTATAGGATTTTTTTGCGGATGAATCCGGATCATGCTGTAAAGAAAAACAATGCTATTGTTGATAATGATTTTCATTTTCTATGAATTTTAGTTTCATTTCTTTGATCTTTCCTCAGATTACGTATTATTTATTAATATAATTTAATATAATTCCTCTTTTTACACTCTTTGTATGCGCCGAGTGAAAATGTAATAGATAATTACTGTTATGTTCCTTCTCGAAATGTTCATATGTTACGTTGCTATCTTCGTTAATAATATGCAAATCTAAAAATGTTTATCTTCCGTCTTTTTCTAATTCGTTATAAAACTTTATTTGCTAATCAGCCTATGAAATAGTTCCGAAATTGCCTCATGGATTTGGATATACCACGAGGGTATCATCGGCGTATCTGTAATACGTAAAATTGATGTTTTGCCATCTTAGGGTTTGCATGTTCTAATTTGTTCCAGATATAGGATTTCCCATTAAGAATCCATTAACTTGTTTATAAACTTGATCTTCAGATATAAAAAAGAATTACAGCATACTCTAAAAATGTCATAAATAGAAATATGACATTTTTTTTTCAATATCTCATTATCTCCATCCTCTTTGCACATATCACTAATTATTTTTAAAGTATTTCTTACTGGTATTGAGGTATAAATAGAGGAATATGTCTAAGGAAAAAAAAGACTGATTTTCTTTCCTTTATTTTGATTTATAGTTTATCAATTGCTTACTGCTTTGGATAATAACATTTGGTTCATATAAGGGACATTGTTTCAGAATATTATCTAAATACTTTGCTAAACTCTGCAGTTGGGATCAGGATGAGTTTATTACGGGTCTTAATGGTACTCCTGATTTGGGAATCTTCGATCGTGGGATGAAGGTTAGGCTAGTGCATATGTTTACTGTCGACTTTTTAAATTGTGTGAAATTTATGTTTCCATTTATCTTCATATCTTAGATTATTATTTTCACTTTTTGATACAACGGAAATGTTGGATTATTACGACATTTTTGAAATTCAGGGGATTCTAACATTGTCTTTATTTTACGCAATAGTCTGTATTCTTCATAAAAACTATGTGATTCTCATAGAAGTTATGATGAAGAGTTTGAATTAAAAAATTAATTTAAGGACTTTTCGTGTATGAATTCTCTCTCATGAAAAACAAATACAATTAATTTATAAATTAGCAATAAAAATACTAATATTTGTATTAAGTTACCTAAAATACCATTTCTTTTGCGGTGCTGGTACCCCGACAGCTTTGCAGGTCAAAACAATATCTTTCTTCCAGGGTGAATGTATGTTATCATCGAATGATGCCGCTTTAGGAGGAACTGTAATTAAAAATTGGTTAAGAAAGCCATTGGTCTTTCTTTAGTTACAAGGCATAACCAGCACTTATTAATATATATTCAAATAAGATATAAAAATAATATACTAAATACGTTAAGAAATTAAAATAATCATAGTACCAACTGCATCTGCCACTGTCTGAGCCATAATTTTAGAAATTGGTCCTTCTCCTATTACAGAAGAAGCAGTTACCCAGAAGGCGTATTTCTTGTTTTTCTGTAATCCTTTAACTTCAAAGAATTGGGAATCCGATGAAGTGGAATGAATATTTGTGTCTTTCATCAATTCACTTGCTGCTAGTGAAGAATCTCCAATCAACTGCTTTTCCAAATCCATCTGTTGAAATTGAAATACCACCATATTTAATAATACTCTGATTTTATACATAAAGTATGTAAGATGATTTTAAACAATTTAACTAAGTAAAAACACTTTGAAATTAATGAGAAATTAAAAATATAACTTTTTGAGGAAAACCAGAATTCTCTAATTTAATTTTGTGTTAAGGATACTATTAAATGCTTAATATATTTGTTTTTGTTTTTTGATGATAAATACATTTCATGTTAATTTAATTTAAATTTTATGTGAAAGTAAGTGAGTTATTAACTTCTTGTCCGTCTTCCAAAGGTTTATAATAAATATTGTACTTGGTGACAGATCCAGCAGACTTTTTGGCAGGTTTCCAGGAAATCATTACAGAATCCGACGATGAAGGCAGAGCTTTAATGGCTGTTGGGGCATCTGGCACTAAATTTAGAATTAAGACTTTTTAATGAATTATTTTTCTAAATAAAAAAATCTTTTTTTCTAAAAATAATACTTTGGATAATTAAAAGTGAAATGATCTAAGTGAATATTAACGTGAATTGCTTATGGTGTTAATTTTTTTTTTTTAGCTAGCGATTTGTGTAAAACAGAATATTGAAAATTATTAATGTGGCGTGTTTCAATAAAAAGCACCTCAGGAATTTACGTATGATCTTTAATCGTTATCTGAATTCTTAATACAAAGTTCTAAAGTAAAGGTAAGTAAAAATAAAAAAAATTAAAATGTAATTTATATGTGTCAGTATATTTCTTAATTTTAAAAGGTAATACAAAATTAGAGCTTAAATAAATGAATATGCAATATTTCTCAGAATTTTTGTTTAGATAAAAATGATATAAACTTTTAAAAAAAATAAAATAACATTTAAAAAGATTGTAAGTTATTTATTTTTAGTGAATATAAGTACAGTAGAACCTCATTATAACGGACATCGCTTATAACGGACAGGTTTTTAAAAAAAATGTAATAATAATAAAGGATGCATATGTTTATCTGAGAGTTTTACATTTCCAAGCAAGCGATTAAACATCGATCATTTAATGAAAAAAAAAATTTAACGTGCCCGATGATTCAAAGAATTGAGTAAGCAAACGAAGGCACAACGCTACAAGGAAGGATTCGCAACTTTGTAGCGTTGTTCCTTCGTTTGCTTAATCAATTCTATCGATCATTTAATTTCGTTATTGTCTGAAATTCCACAAATTGCCGCACACACTCATCAGTTTTTATTCAGTAACCTTTGAGTCATGTCGTTAAGTACTTTTTATAGTTAACTATTGTCCTTTCATTGATGTACACCCTGATGCATTACACCGATATAGAATTATTTGTTAAAAACCCGACTTTCATTAAAACGGACAACCTTCAGCCCCAATTAGTCCGTTATAATGAGGTTCTACTGTATTGTCCTGAAAGTAGTATTCATTGTCACTGCTAATTTATTAGGTTATATCGTTACTCACATCTGCAGTCAAGATTAAGGAAATTTTTATGTTACTGCTTTACACTATATCATTGAACAAGATTTTAAGATCAAGCAAATTTAAAGATGTGTTATTTAATTCTCATTAAACTTAAGCAGATTTGTAGATTTTTTTAAAGGAAACTCCATTAGCATTGGGGCTTTGCAAACCTACTGTACAATTCTAAACGAAGAGAAACCTATACTGAAGACAGAGAGAAACATGCAAACCCTTGCTTCGATTCAACCTACATTAGGCGTATCAGACGTATGACCGGATATCACCTTTTTACCGTTCGGAAATTATTAAAATACTAGCTTAAAGTATCCGGCGTTGCCCGGGAATGGGGTGGTGAGAAGTTGGTGTGGGGAGTCCTGCTTCTTCCCTTCTCCACAATCCTACTACATCAAACCTTCCCCTGTTGTAGTAGAACAACATTTGTGTACTTCCCATTTGTCGCCACCAGGTGCATATGTGGTGCTATTTCAGAGAGTTCACCCATTTTTCACCCCATTGGGGGTGGTTAACCGGGTTCCAAGGTAATCTACATTTTCCGCAGGGTAGTGCAAAATTTAGGTCCGATTAGTCAAACTGTGTAAAATTGTATAAAGAACATACAAACTTATAAAAATACAAACTATGACTTTTATGTACGTATAGTATATGTACAGATATACAGTACATATAGTTGTATAGAATGTATAGATATAGATATATAAGAAAAAATAATTATGCTTTTACAGTTATCATGTTGTTGTTTTTTTTCAAAAATAGACTATATTGCAATATGAAACATACCTTGAAAACGCAATTACGCTAAACCTTTATTGTCTTCAAACAAAAATCATATTTTCTGGGTACTTTCATCGATGAAATCCTGATAAATTTACAAATAAATATCAGGCTATTGAAATTATCACGACTCTCAGAGAAATGCAGAAATAAAAATAGTGTGAATGTTGATCATCAGCATTTGTCTTATGCTCTGTATAAACAGTTATTGTGGTTTTGTGATATTATGGTTAATCTGAGATGAGATGGATGTTAATCAAGTCCGTTAATGTATTCAAAACAAAATATTTTGCAATTGCGGAATGTGAGAATAATGTTTAATTAACAATAGTGAAAGTTAATGCTTCTGAAGCAGAGTAAATGGGAACCATTAGAGTGGAAATTTGAACAATAAAATTAGGATCCCAGTATAATTTTTTATACGATCAATAAAAGTGGCATTCCAATTAAGCTCCCTTCTGTAATTTTCTGTAAAATCTATTCCGAGTACAATACACGCATCAAATTTAAATGTTTTACTGTACTTTTTTTCTTAAATAAGACAGAAATGCTGGTTTTAATAAGTTAATGTTTTTTTCGAACTTTTATGATTCGAACAATGATAAAAAAAGAAATAAAATCAACAAAGTTGGACTCTCTGTCTTACAACTCAACCTTGTTTATAATTATAAAAAAAAATTTGAAATAACCCAAAATGATACCGCAAAGATATTCTGCGAATCCTTTCCAACTTATTTAACATGATTTTTGTGAAAAATGTTTTTGAAATAAACAGCTAATGTATAAAACTACTGAAATTTAGAAAAATATGGGATATTTGTTTAATATGAAAACTTACAATAACGAAAGTCACAAACAGTGAGTGCTTCAACCTTCATGCTTTCGTTATTAATTTATTCCAATTTCATCATTTGTTCACTGACTGACAATCTAAATAATTAAAGATATCTTTGGAACTATTTACCATCTTCATGTGTTTTGCAAAAAATTGGAAGACTTCTGGGACCATCTCCTACTTTTGTGAATGCTACCAATTGAATACTGTAATTTGTATTTGGCATCAGTTCATTCAATGTTAATTTAGTAGTCAGTGTAACTTTTGAATGTCTTTCGGCATCTGTAAATAGAAGATTATCATATATTTTAAACAATCGAAAACGTAATTTCTTACTATATGTATAAATAATACGGTTAAACTTAAGAACACGGTACCAGCTCACGTTGAACTATTTCCAAGATGTTCGTTAAGGACCCGTCCGCCTTCGATTTCGGGACATAGTACTTTCAAAATGTTTTCAATATAAACATCCTGGAGTGGTTGATACCTCAATTTACCTAACCTTTAGGTTATCGGCACACACGCTTCCCTCGGGGGCTGTTCGCACCAACAAACTTAACAACGCTATTAGTTAACAATAGTTATCAAACTTAACAATTTTCCCCTTGCGGTGAAGTGGTAGCAATGCCGTCGGCGATGTATCCTTGTGCGCCTTACTGTATTCTCAAGTTTAACCAAAAATACTACAATTTTTTTTGCGCTTTTCTTTTTTACATACCATACCATTCCTCTGCAGGCTTGTATAGAACTTTGTATCCACGAAGAATGCCATTGACAGAGTCAACCTTTGGTGCTTCCCAAAGAACATAAATACTTTTAGCAGACAACGCAGAACAGCGAACATCTTCAGGAGATTCAGCAGGGACTAGAAAACAAAACAAACAAAAATAATATTTTTATTTTAAGCCCTTTCAAAAAGCCCTCATCGTAATAAACATGCTGCAGCACAGAAAATAAGGTAATTAGATTGCTTACAAAGTACTTACCATCTTCTGATGTCATTGCAAGTACTTCTTCTGAGCTTGGTCCTGCTCCTTTTGAATTATAAGCTTGAATAATAATGCCGTATTGAGTGAACATTTTCAAATTCATTAACTGAAAGATAAGATCTTCTGTATAATCTTCAGGTACTTCTAAAGTAGTAAAAGTAAAAGGGTCACCAGATCCATGAACTCTATATCCAATATTATATCCTCGAATAGCACCGTTCCATAGACTCTTCTTCGGAGGCTGCAGAATAATGGGAAAAATCATTCTTGTTTTATAATCAACTGTATATTCTAACTAGCTTGAATATCAGACAGAAGAACAATTCTGTCTGACAATTTCGACAATTAATATTTTTATATATAGTTATGGAATACTTTGATATTAGTGTATTTTAAAACTAATAGAATATTTTTAAATAAGATTTGTTAAATGCCATGATTCTGAAAAACTTACTTTCCATGTTAAACGTAATGTGTGAGTATCAGTTGATTCCACTTCAATATACTGAGGAGCGCCAGAAGGAACTGAAAAAAAATTCACGAGTATATACTTTCAACCAAAAAAAATATAAATTAAAAGTGTTTTAGATTATGAATTGATGAATTATCAATAATAGAAAATTTGTAATTGCTATTAAAAGATGACTTTTTGAAACTACAGAACACAGATTTGCTTGAGTTTGTTTTATGTAATACTAGCGGAAAGATCCGTTCTTCGCTCGGGTTACAAAAAACAATGTCCAAATGTGGATGATAAAGAAATTGCAATTGCGAGATCATTTCGAAACTTTCCCAGTTGGTATAAAAGCAAAACAAAAAACAACAACAACTCAAAAGGTCTGATCTCATTACAAATCTATAGCTATCCCGAATCCCTCGTAGAAGTATCTTTGAACCATGTTTGCTCATCCACTCACCGTCCTCCCAGTGTACGCTCCAAGTTCCATGTTATTTGAATTTTGTAAGTCGACATTCATAGATATGAAAATAATATAGAGATGGAAAATATAAGATTTCTCACCTCTTTCTCTGTCCCGTTTATACCCCTAGTTCGAGATTATTCGAATTTTGTAACATCATAATCCTATCACGTCAGACCTTTTCTAGTTCGTAAAAATTCATCTGATTATTATTATTATTTTATCGAAAAAGTTTCAAACCATGGGATTCCCCAGCAAAGACAATATGGCGGGTCAAGGACCAAAGCACATATTGCCAAGTGTATTAAAAAAAAAAT
>JAFIDM010014012.1:31328684-31345620 GCA_023159025.1 Thereuonema tuberculata
AAATAATATCGGTGTCTTGTTAGGTAGAAGTTATTTAAAAGTGTTTAATTTTTCTAAATGCTTTTATCTTTTCCATTTTTTACTGTTAATTTCCATCACTTAAAATTTTCTGTCGTACATTACGTTTATCATTTTATTAATTTTCTGCAGAAATCGCTCCTCCTTATAAAGATGATTTGATTCGAGAAGGTACAACATTCATTACAGTGAATTTAGATACTTGGCCTACTAATGGTTATCCAATTGAACATTTTGGAATTGAATTCAAACAACATTCAGCTAAAGGATGGACTGTTGTATCAAGTAATATTTTGCCTTCACAGAAGAAACTAGTAATTCCTTTCTTCTTCTTTCTTTCTTCGAATTTGGCCGACTATGGACCACGTGAAATAACTCATGATTATTTTTCTACTTTCTTTCTTCTCTTCCAGTATTCTTTCATTCTTTCACTATGTTGTTTCCTTCTTTCTTCCGTCCATTTTGCTCCCGTCTTCTTCTTTGCCTTTTCTTGAAAACCCTTGAATCCCCTGATCTTTTTTCTGAATTCTTCTCTTCTCTCCACCTCTTCTCCATCTATTTTCATTTCTTCCATGTCTTTTCTGACCTCCTTGATCCATGTCATCTGAGTCTTGGGGTTTCTGTCGAAGAAGGTGAATAATCTCTTCGTCAGTCTACCTTCACTCATTCTTTAAATGTGTCCGTAGAAAGCCACTCTTCTTTTCCTCATTGTGTCAGTTATTTTTTCTGTTTTTGCGTAGATTTCTTTGTTGTTTCTCAGTTTCCATTTTCCATCTTCATATTTTGGTCCCAGGATTTTCCGTAAGATCTTTCTTTCCTTTTTTTCTACCTCGTCTAATTGTCTGGCTGTGTTTAGTGCAAGGCATTCTGAGGCGTAGAGGCCTTCTGGCTTAATGACTGTATTGTAGTGCCTAATTTTAGCATTTATAGATATGGACTTCTTGTTGTATATATTTTTTGTCAAATGGAATGACAGTTCCATTTTTCTTGCTCTTGCTAGGACCGCTTCTTTGTCAAGGGCGTTTGGTTGAATTATTTCTCCCAGGTATTTGAATTTATTAACCCTCTTGATTTTCCCATACTTTGTTGTGATCTGTCTTGGTGCATCTTTTCTATTGGTCATGTATTCCGTCTTTTCATAAGATAGTAATTCCTTTATTATTACAATAAATATGAAATTAAAAAATATACTACACCCTTTACGCATTAATGATGAGCGTGTCACTTTTGTATTGTTATTTTAGAATCTAAAATTCTGATTGTCATTTATTTTCTGGTTTTTGGGAGAGAAGGAAGCTGTTCCTTTTCTCTTAATGTATTTCATTTAAAGCTTGAGACAGATAATCCGATCAGGATTATCGAAATATCGCAGGGAAGATGTTTGAAGAAATAAAAGAAGTTTTTGATTTTCATTAATTTAAAGTGTTTTTAATGATTTTGTATATAATTTCAAGAGTTGAGTCTTTGGGATAGAGGATTATGAAGATCAGGATTTTACTTCAAAGCTAAGAAATTTGAACATAACTTCACAGATAAGAAATTTGAGTACTACTTCAAAAGTAAGAAATTTAGACACTGCTTAGAAGATTAGATAGAGATTCGGACATTGTTTCAGAAATAAGAAGATTTGGATATTTTATAAGAAATTTGGACATTGCTTTCAAAAATAAGAAATTCAAAAAGCTTAAAAATATTTTTTAATTTCATATTTATTGTAATAATACTGCACGCTTTACGCATTTATGATGAGCGTGTCACTTTTGTATTGTTATTTTAGAATCTAAAATTCTGATTGTCATTTATTTTCTGGTTTTTGGGAGAAGAAGGAAGCTGTTCCTTTTCTCTTAATGTATTTCATTTAAAGCTTGAGAAAGATAATCCGATCAGGATTATCGAAATATCGCAGGGAAGATGTTTGAAGAAATAAAAGAAGTTTTTGATTTTCATTAATTAGAATTGTTTGGGAAAACAGTCTTACAGAACAGAATGTAATTTAAATTTCTGTTTACCCGGATTTTTTTGATGTCTAGAATGTAGTTTAAAGTGTACTATCAAAATTTTCTTACGTCATGGCAAGGGTAGCCTCACGGCACATCAATGCATTAGGGTTAAGAAGTATATGTCTGGTATATACAAAACATATACCAGACATATACCAGACATACCAAATATAGTCTACCTTTCAGCTTTTCTATGTATGAGCTTAAAACTAACCATCTGGTTGTCTTTGCATTGAAAGGATTGTTCCCTTTGTCTTGTATTCGTCTGCTACAGCTATACTGATTGCCGTCTTACTGAAATTTAAGATTTGAAAGTAATTTATGGAAGATTTTATCAACAATTGCTAATTAATAACAATTGGAGCATTAAGAATTAATAGAGAATGAAAAGATTGGTAAGTTGGTGAAAATCTTAATTCATCAAACATTGAGTCATTGAGTCTAAATCCATTTTATTTAAGCTGTAACGTATTAAGTACGAGTTCGAATTAAATATTAAATAAACTTCTTATAGTTGTTGTACTTTTTGTAGTCATTGTGGATATTTTAAATTTCAATTTATTATAATTCATAAAATTATGATCAATTCTTTCTCAGAAATTTCCAAATATTGGTGATTCTTTTAATTTAAAGAAATATATTGAAATAAAATGAAACGTGGGATAGATTTTTATTATAATGAAGGAACTAAAGCCATTACGTATTAGGAAGTCTGGTAATCTGTTTACCAGCAAAAACAACAGTGAATTAAAAAAATTTCCTGATACGTCGTATTCCACAGTTTACAATTATGTATGATTTCCTTATAAATAGAAGCATGATAAGCTAGGATTTACTGAAATACATGATATTTACATCTTCAGGAATCCGATTAATTATCATAAGAAAAATCTTGTAAACTTAATAAAACGAGTTAAACTAAAAATCGAGTAATTTAGGACTTTTTACAGAAAAATTCATATCAGACACTTGCAAATGGATTGATTATAATTGAAAAATGCAAATCTATGTACATTTCATTAGTAAACTAAATCAGTAATTACTTATTTAGTTTACGTAGATTCGGGGAAGATAGCATGGGCACTAGTATTGATTAATACTAGCTTATCATCTTTAAAACAGTAAAACTAACTTGTAAAATGCAAATTAGTTAAAAATAATTTTAAAAGCATGTTCCGATTTTGAATACTGAAAATTATTTTTACATGACTTTCAAATTTTAGTAAGTTAATACTTCTACCAAACTTCGTGTTTATATTTTACTAATTTAAATATTACTCAACAAAGATGACGTATAGATGTAGCTAATAAACATTTTGTGGAAAATTTTATTGGAAAAAATAAAGAAAAATTATTGATAAAATTAATTCAGAAAAGCTCATTCAGCTCATTCAGAAAATAACTTTATTTGATGTAATAAATAAATCCTGAAACAAGTTTCCTTAGAACTACCTGAAGATTTTATCTGTAAATTCAAGAAAATAAAATTAAATCTACTGTAGATGACCGCTCTGTCACCATGAGTTTGTGATGCTGATTATCACAAAGTCGAGAAGGAACCAACAGTGCTCCGAGGTCAGCAAACAGAAATTTCAAATGTCGACAAATCCCCGCAGCAATTCAAGCTAAATGGTCCAAACATTTTTCTTTCTGTCTTTCGAAGAAAATAATTCAAAACATTTACCCTGAAGTACTTGAGATAGAGTCTTTATTCTAATATATTTCAATGTAGGGGAATGTGTTGTACCTTTGACCGATTGTACCTTTGACCACCCTTGATTGTGATGTCATCTATGAGCATACTTTAAAAGCTTTTCTGTTTAATGTGTAATTTTCCCACTATTTGCGACTTTAAACCTTCAGTAGCATTAGATCTTTAACTTGCAAGGAGTGATAAATGTTTTTATAATTCCATCACCGAAAAGTAAGTATTTTGCAAGTGAATGTTTCTTTAATAACATTGTTTGTTTTCTTTTGATTGTTATTTTAACAATAATGAGTAATACATCTATGCCTATAGATTCATTGTTAGGTCTTTTAATATGACTGGATTAACCTAAAAATTGTAGAATGGCGTGAAACGTAAGTTCCACTGATGTGTACCTTTGACCACAGCAGGGTGTTGTTCCTCTGACCAGGTTAAAGGTACAACATTACTTAATAATATGTAAATGTTTTTACTTACAGTCATTTTAGCATTATGTAAGATAGAAATTTAAATATTTTTTGCCAAATTTTAATTTTTTTACCAAATCTTATCCAAAGATAGTAAACAATCGATTGTTTGTCCACACTTTGAGTCTGATGTTGAATATTCATCAGGGGAAAGTGTTTTCGATCTTTCAGATGAATGCCATGAGTTGGAGAAGGAATTAAACTTTGAAAAAGAAGATTTAGTTGAAGAAAATTATGTCCTTGTCAAGCTGCCAAAAAAAAAACAAAAAAAAAACAAGAAATACTTTGTAGTCTAAATAAAGGAAGCAGCATGTGATTATTTTAAGTTAAATATGGCAAAATTCATCCAAGAAAATAACCAGCTCTACGACATAGATCTTACAAGATATTGTGGCCAGGCAACCAAATCCAACCACAGCTGGCGGCAGAGCCAGCTCGACTAAAAGAATGTATTATCTTTTGGAGTTGATTTTTCATTGTATAATGTAGAGTAAACGGGCAGTTAATAATACTTAAGCTATTAGAACTTATTTCATGTTTTATTATTCTACTTTGAATTGCATATATTTGCCAAATGTATACATTTCTGAATAAAAATGTTAATTAAATAACTTGTATCTAACTGTCAGTTTCGACTACCACCTGGTCAAAGGTACAATACCCTCCGGTCAAAGGTACAACACGTAGTTGAACCTTTGACCAGAAGGTATAGTTTTTTTCTAAAATAAAAATAAAATACTTATTCTCAAAATATAACATATAAAACGCATGCAGTTGATGGCAAGATGAGTGAAGATCACATAAATCCATTCAGGTTAGGATTTACTTGAGTACAAAAAATTAGAAAATTCATTTCGTGAAAACTGGTCAAAGGTACAACACCTTCCCCTAAATATGTTGAAAATATATATTTAAAACCATTCAAAAAGCTAACTGATACAGTTTCATCTGAAGGCCTAATAGCAATAGTGTTTAAATCTCCAATATTAATTTCAACCAAAAAGAAGTTCATAAAGATCTGATCAAAAATCTTTTTTTTTTATTGGCAATATACTTGAATCTATGGTACAGTCTCGTTAGGGAAGTTAATTTCCCTGTCAATAGTTGCTGGGTTTTGTATTAAACTATACAGTACATATGTAAAAAAAATAATTAAAAATATCTAAAACTAAAAATAAAACAGATTTTTCGCCAGGTGAAAAAGCGATTACAATGAAAACAATTCATATAATAAGATACGCAAATACAGCAAAATAAAATAAATATTTCCTATTTACATTTACATAAGGATTTTCATTATTACATATCTACATTTATTTAGTTACAGACTAACATACATATAGGTTACCTCATGATTCCTAGGGGTTTTTTTCCTAAGATAACATATATAGAGTATTTCTAGAGAAAAACAAACACATACATAAATATATGATTACATTCACGTATACACACACACACATACATATACACAGAAGTATATAGATAGAGTGACTTAATATATTATTATACAATCTTCTGGTGATTTTTTTCAATATTATTAATTTCTTATTAATAATTTACTATTAATTTTCTGTTTCTAGAACAGAATTCCACTTGTGGTGCTTGTAAATGTCCGAGAAAGATATATAAGTGAAAAAAAAAATCTGTCAATGTATTGTCAGAGAACTTTCTTATTTTTTCATTATTATAAGGAAATTAATTTCTTTGAGTAACGAAAACTTTTTTGTGAAAGCTAACGTATTAAGGCAAGATAAATTTTATTATTCATAGCTTATATTATTATATTTTTATTCATAACTAATATTTCATTAGTCTTTACACTTGAGAGTAGGACGAAATTACGAGTTATTAAACTTTCGAACGAGGAGGATCTGAAACAAGCTTGAAAACGCCACGTGCTCCGTAGTACTACGGTGAATGAATCGATTCAGTTAATCAGATGGTAATTCAACCACTGGCATCAATGAACAACGAAACCATTGCTATCTTCCAACCCATTCTTAAAAATGGTTGTTTCTGAATGAGCCAATCACGTTCTCCTTTATTTCGGAGCGTGATTTTAAATCCCATAAACTATTTTGGCATTTGGTTCTAGTATTACAATGTTAAATATTTTAACATTCTTTATATTTAGTCATAATAATGAGGCCTAAGGAATTGTTTTTCTTATTTTTTCTGTCATTGATGTAAAGAAAATAAGTTCCTAAAAGACCTTGAATTTTAGTTTCCTTAAAACGTTGATTTTTGTTTTTTTTTTGTTTTTTATTTCGTCAAAATAATAAAAAATGAATGAGTTAAATATTAAATATTAATATAAATATTAATTTTTTAATATTTGCTGAATACAAATAGTATATTTTTTTTTCATTTTCAATCGCATTGGATATTTAAGTTGTTTCAATTCAATTGACTGCAATCACATCAAAGAACAGTAAAGGATTCATAACCATTGTTGTTTTGATGCTAATGTTTTTCTTTGAGAATTTGTCTATTGCAATAGCGTGAAATGTTTGTTCACTCCCTAATTTCTTACCACCCGGAAATGTCTTAGAATATTGGCAGGCGAAGAGCAGGACTACGACATCTGGTGGCGAAAAAAAAAAGCTGTTCGGGTTGATAAGAGATTCTACAGTCAATTGATTTCCTATACAGAAATCAATATATCTCGTTGTTTCTTGCGAATTTATCATTCGAATTCTTTTGTTTTTGGAATATTTTGTGAATTTGTGATTCCCAAAAAGAGTATATACCTCTAAGAAGTAATCCAGAAGCCGTTTCCTAAAGAAAATTGAAGCGAAATCGAAGTTTTATCGGCGTGTGGTTACAATGACTACAGAGAAGAAACGGATTAAATGTCTGTTTTATTTTGTATAGATAAAAAAGATAGCTTATTTCAATAGTCTATATTTAAATTTACTAAATAATGATAAAAATTCATTTTCTAATGTGATCGAAAAAGAACCATAATAATTCGTTTCTATGCCTTTACATTCTTTTGTAGTTAATACAAGCTTGTCTGAAATGTAAGCAAATGCATTTGCTTTTCTTTTTTGATTTTTACTAATGAAATATTTTCGAAAAAAATAATATTTCAATAAAAATAAAGATAAAATTTTATTATTATTGTGACATTTTTTCCCCTCTAATGTTCCAGGGTCTCAGTGAAGTGATTTATATTATTTTGAGTATCTACATGTAACGTTGTCAGCCTCGTGGTCTGTTTGTAAAACTATTGATTTCTTGCATGAAATAATAATGCAGCATAAATATTTTTCATTAAAAATTGTTTCTTTAAGACTTACTTTTACTATTGACATAAAGTGTAAAAATAAATGTTCAACAAAATAACCGAAAAAAAAAATACAGTTAATAACAGTATTGTACTTTCAAAAAACATTTTTAACTTTTAAAACATAGGACCAAAAAAATTAAAAAAAAAATTACTTTTTACAATAATAGTGAATAAATACTTTTAAAATGTTTAAAATAAATATTTAATGAACTACTCTATTCAACTTGGCTTTTCAAATATAAGACGAAAACAAGTAATGTAGGTTTCGGAATAACTTACGATGATTCATATACTATTTAATTTAAATTATTCTTAAAACCAAAATAATGAATGAAGCAAATTATTATTATAATTTTTATAGCTTTAAGCTTCCGTATAAAGAAAATGGATAAATAGGTTTAAAATATTTTAAGCTAGATAGCTATTTTCTGAATCATGTGTTTACGATTCGAAATCGTTTGCCTTTAAGAACTAAAGAAAAAACATGAGTTGGTTATTCTGTATTTTATTAATACTACTTAATTTTTCTCTGAATACAAGACCTAAGACATGGATTTAAATATACAAAAAACTGAAATTTTACAAATTTAGCTTATTGTCAACGTTAGTAACAATTACGACGAAACATAACATTTGCGTGTTGAAAAAATTCAGTCCCATGCTAACGGCTTGTTTGCAATAAATAAAACTAACGTCGAAAGATTTAGGAGAACTTCCTAAACGATTTTTTTTTAAAGAAATTGCCTGCCTGTTGTATCAGAAAGTCTTTCTTTCTGAAATGATTGCTGTAAATCTGAAGGTTTTTTTCCGAAGCGAATTTCACCCACAATGCTTTTTTTAAAGCTATGTCATTCGGAAAAGAATGAAAACTTATATTGTTATTACATCCAGAAACCTTATTAAAGCAATGTGTAACACATCAAGTCCTTCCACCTCACTTTTTCTTGATTTTTCCCTCGGACATATACGCACGTGGTTGCTCAGCTGGGCGACTGATCAACCACACGACGTTGACTATAGCGCCATCTACATTTCATTTTGCTTCCCAATAGAACCAAAGCTATGAGCCATGTATACACATACGAATCGACAGACTGATTCGATCAGTCTTACTTTTCAAATAAAGTCGGCTGAAAATTAGAAAATCTAATTAAAAAATTAGAAAGTTCAATCTCGATCAAAAATAGGAATCTATTGTTATTCATTATATCTCTGAAGACACGTGACAACTCCATATATGGTAAACAATTGAGCATTAGTTACTCCGCATACTTCCGTTTTGAACATGGTTCTGAACATGGCGGCTACTGAACGCACACCGTTGTTCATTTGTGCGAACAAAACTTCAAGATCAATCGAGAGGAATCATTTGGAATGTTATTATTTATTTCAAGTTGTCTATCTCTATCGTAAAGCGACTGAAGCAACAGTACTTCATCTCAGTCAGTGTTCAATATTGTTAAGGAAACAGAAGCCTCGCTTATGATTAAGTCTAGCCCATTGTTTGAAACGCCGGGAATGAAAAGAGAGCAGTCGGCATTAATAACTGAAATGGACGACTAAAAACAAACTTTTTATGAAATTGAAAATAAGTAAATAAAAAGAAAATTCTTAATATTGGAAAACCAACAAAAATAATAATAAAAAAAAACATTGTAGGACGAGGACAAATAGGATATAAACACCGGAAGTAACTTACAACGACATTCCAGACGCGACCAAGCAGTAACTCCAGTGAAGAAAGGAAATGATAATGATTACTTAATTGAGATCACGTGTCTTCAGAGATAAAATGAATTGACTAGACTTACAAACATAATATACTCAGATTAGTTATGTTGTCCCTTTTTCCCTTCTAACGAATTCTCTTTATTTTACATTTACAGAAATTTAATGTCTAGGTAAATCAGAAATATCAGGAGTTGCGGATTTTTTAAGCAAATTTGTAACAAGATATTTCCTTTAGTCAGCTGAAATGTTTAAAAGATCTCAAACTCTTACATTTCGGGAGTAAAAAGCGCAAAAATTATCCTAAATTCCCTTAACATAAAATTCGAGAAAGTGACAGAATTATTGTTAATAATGAATTGATGATAAGCCAGTTAAGTTTTCAACATTTTTTTTTTAATATTTGTATACTTTCATTTAATAAACATCTAAATCCAACCTAATAATCCAACATATTAGGATACTAATGACAATTAAACTATAAATATTTAACAATATACCTGCAATATTTAACAGCATTACATCACAAAAATACCGGTCACAATATAATGGTAAACAATCCCGTCATCTATGGAATTAAGAAGGATTTTTAAGTTAAAGTTGCGATAAGGCCCAGAGGACCGCGCAATGCAGCTGGAGGGTAGGCTCCAGTGTTCAGAAACCTACGGGACAAAGTTGAGACGGGGGGTCGGCCCGTCGCTCGCCCGCCTTTAACTCCCGGGAAAGAAACCCGGTACCCATTCTATAGAGGGCTGGGTAGACCCTAGGGCCCGTTTGGAGGAGAAAGAAGCGTGGGAAAATTCCCGTCCTCCGCCGAGGCCGGGAACCGAACCCGCCACCTCCAACCCGCAGCCAAGCGCCCTTACCCACTCGGCTACCGGGCCCACAAGAAGGATTTTTACTTACGTAAATTTCACGAATCATTGTTAATTAAATCTAAACACTGTTGAAATGCTGAAGTATCAATTAAGAACGCTCTACAATATAATTTACGATAGATTACTTATATGTTACATTTGCAAGTTGTGATTTTATTGTTATCCAAAATTCTTGTTACATTTAAATTTTAAATTTCAAATTCAGAGCCTTGTTTTCCTTTTCATGTATTTATTTATTTAATATCATCTGACGAAGGAAGTGTACCTTCGCAACATGTCATGAAATTATTTATTATTTACATCTCTATTATTTTTGTGTGTTTGATCCTTTGTATTAATGGATAATATATAAACTATAAATTCTCTGCGCTAAATAAAAACCATAGAAATTATTACAGAGATGTTTTAGTTTCAACGAAAACTCGCCTACACTGGTATACTGGACATATATCTAAATTGAAATAAACTAAAAAAAATTAGATAACTAAATATTCGATTCCTTTAACCGCCATTTGACATCACCAATATTAGTTTTTTCTTCTAATATCTATTCTTTCTTAATACTCCAGGTTCTCTTAACTAGTATTTAAATAAGAAATGGAAGGAAGGAATAAGAGTAATACTCCGAAGAATATAACACTACACAATTAAAGGTAAATAGCCGTGTCGGGCGTTGTCTAGTAGATTAGACTGCAGTTATCGTCAGGCAGATGTGTCGACACCTGGGTTCGAATTCCGGCGTCGGCTTACATGTTTACTTTGTTGCCTGTGTTTGTCTGCTTTTTCTTATTCCGGTGTCTATGGCATTGAAGGGTGCGAATGTCAGGATTTAAAAATGAAAAAAAAAAAAAATCTTCACAATTTCTGACCATTGTAGGGTTAGTGCGAAGGATGAAATCATACGTGGGATTTGCCCTATGCCACAGTAAAAATATATATAATTACTACATAATTATTAGTTATAAAATATTAAAGTAGTTATAGTTATTAAAGTAGGAGTTATTTGAAATTTTAGTAATGTTGCCTGCTGTTTGCAGCACAGTTGTGCTGCTCTTACAGCTCTATATTTGAAATAACCTATAAAATAGAACTGCATTTATGTCTGAACTTCTTTAAGATTCTGTCACTGACTCTTACAGTGTAAGAATTTACCGTAATTTTCACAGTCATCTAGGGTAAAAAAAAACAGTATCCGCCGTGTTTTTCTCCGTGCTGGTTAAATTTTCCTGTGGACATTTTATAAGTATTTGGTAAATAAATATTTAATATATACTGAAAGGTATGTTTTGAGGTATTCAATAGGTTGTCATTCAGTATTCTAATACATGTACTATGTTCAATGTAATGTTTGGTTCCGACAGATTTCTGGTTAAATTTGAATATATTCTGGAAATTTAAAATTGTAATGTTTAAAAAAACATAAAAATTAAATATAAAAATTATGTTTAATCAAAATTCCTCCTTTTGTAAAGCTCAGAAAACTTTCTTGCTTGTTTTTGGTTACTGTAATATTCGATGTTGCCTATAATTTTTATTGGTTTTATCTGTTCTAACTTATTTTAGTAATTCCTTGTTCTGCTAATATTATACAATGTTTTAAAGCAATCTTTTGGTTTTGTCTACCTTATTATTGTTCCCAGAAGCAAAATGGATCGAGTAGCAGGACAGATAAAAGATATTCTTCCAGGGTTGAGTGACATTATGGTTTCAAATGTAATAGACACATTAGTGGCTTGTGGTGTGGAAGGAATAGAAGATCTTCGCTACGTACAGGAAAATGACCTCACTAACATTTTAAAGCCTATTCAAGTGAGGAAACTTCTGCAGTGTTGGAAAAATGAAGGTAAATTTTAAATCCCTGTAATTTTATTTATTTTTTTCAAATAAGCTGTACTTTGAATTTTTGCTTTTCTTTATATTCAAGAACTAATTACAATTGCCATTAATGAAATTTTTATACTGCAATTGCGTAAATTACTGTGTAGAAAAGTGTTAAGAATGGCAATATGTCAATTTTAATTATTAATATTCTTTCTTATTTCAGAAAATAGTGCACCACTACCAGTACAAAGCGTGTCTTCTGAAGCCTCCATATCTTCAGAAGTTCTTCCAGCTATTCAAAGTGGAGAACAGTCATCTTCTCTTGCCAATGTATGCCCAGAATGGGCTCATACATTTCAAATTCCCTGGGAAGCAATGCCGCCGAAGCTTCTTACGTGTTTAAAAAAGCAGAAAGGCCCAATCCAAAGTGTCGAAGAGACATGGTACGAATACTCGTACATCATATACAGAAGGTGTGTAAGAGGCCTCTAAAGAAACATATGGAATTAACAGCCAAGAAGGTGATATATAAATATCCAGAGTCTTTCCTGGATAAATTTGATGATATTGTCGTAGGAACTGGCTATTATTCCCTTGTGAAACAACTAGTTACAAGAGCTGCGAATTTAAATAGAAGTTCTGATCTTGTGAAACGTTTAATACCAAGAGACATCGAGGATGCTTCTAGGCCAAATAAAATATCAAGGGACAGTTACGGATGTGTGAGTTGGCAACCTGAAGAATCTCATCCTGATGATCCAGGATATTCTTTTTATCAACAAAGATACTTAATAAATTCAGGATCATCAATAAAGGATATTCAAACAAAATATCCAGAATTATTCACGGAGACAGGAATAGATCTCCTTTCTGCTTTAACAGAAAGAATTGCTTCGAAAGGAGAGAGAATTTTTAAGTTCTTTGAAAATTACAAAAAATGAAAAGATATACAACATATCGTGCGTAAAAGACAAACTATTGAGAAAATGGTGAGCAGTAAATTTTGTGAAAACCCTGGAACGATTATTTCATTACTCCAATGTTACTTTGAGGAAGATAATATGCTCTTCAAATTTGTTGAGGTATGATTTTGTTTTAAAAGTAACTGTTATTTGCAAAGAGCAGTCCTTAGTATATCTACAATATAATGATGTTATTGGTTAATTGTTTTTTTTTAACAGTTTTATCTTCAAATAACTGTTATAATCAAAGAACTAATTAATAGTACTTTCAGTTATTTTTAGTTTTAATTTTTTTATTTTGAACCTTTATAACTTACTATCCCACTAGCAATTAATTATAAATTAAGAGTCTTTTTCATTTATTCACTGATCGCTTTACTAAATATTAACCAACATTATTTATCCTTTAATTAGGAGACAACACTTCTTCAGGAAGTTCAAAATGATGTGCTGCCCATGACACCTTCCATTATTGTTTATGGTAAATGTTACTTTTTACTTAATTGAAAGAGTCAAAAATTTACATATTCTTTTTATTTTAGTTCTTGAAAAGAGCTGTGCATTTGACAAATTAATAAATAGAAAAGAAATGTATTAATCCATTTTTCTTCTTTTCAGGGTCATTGCCATTGAGCAATTCTTTTTCTATTGCTGTTGATGGAACTATCACATTAACAAGAATTGAGAGTTTCATTTCGGCTGAAGCAATTGTTTTTGCAACTTTCTATGTTTTTAACATAGAATATCCAGAGGGTGCCTGCAAAACTCTGGAATTTATTCGGAGGTAAATTATCAATAATATATCTGTAAGTATTGCCAATAATTATTCCTTTTTACAATAATGTATTTACTTTCAGTCCTGAAAATTTGAAAGTTTTCTTATTCCATTAATTATTTATGAAAATTAATGCAGTTTTTTTTTTACTTGCAGGTGCTTTGTCGGCATTAACCCAGGAGAGGGGACGAAAACAAACAAAGGGAAAAACAAAATTGGAGATATTTTCCAAAATTCTTAAATTAGTAAATGCCATTTCTAATTATGAATGGCTAGTTTGAAAATGTTAATTGAATGTTATATATTGTTATTAAAACATTTTTAAGAGTTATTGAATTTCTTTTTTTTTTTCGAATTTGGGCTTAACACATCCTGATATATAAAAAAACATGAGATTAAAAAAAAAGGCAACAATGTGTTCAAATATGTTCAACTATTCTGAAAAACAAAAATGCCAGTACTTTCATATATATTATTAATACACACTGAATACTTTAATTTAAGTAACAGAAAGAAAAAAATATTAGTAATATTTTCAGAATGTTAAGTGCATGAAATATATATATTCAAATTAATGAATTAGTAAATGCGTACAATACATAATAAAATATTGGAGATGGGATGAAAATTGTCACTGTATTTGTAACAGTTTACAGCGGTGATTTTATTTTTGCTAAAACGGCAGAAACCTGTTGCAATTACGGTGACAATTTTTTTTAACGGTGCTGCTCATTAATAATACGGTATCTTACTTAGAAACATAACGGTCAATGTACAAACTACGGTAATCTACTGTTCAAAAAACGATAGGCTTACATGATATATTACATGATATAAAAATTACGGTAGTCTACCATTAAAAATACGGTGCCTGTTCTTATAAATATAACGGTTACTGTACAAATTACAGTAATGCACTGTTAAAAATACGGTGACCGTTTTTGCAAAATTTTACGGTGACCATAATATTAACGGTAAAATTTCGGCAGCCATAATTGACGATAAACTACCGTTTTTTCAACGGTCAACTTCTTACAGTGAAGAAAATCATTCGCAAAGTGGTCAATATTTCTTCAAAGTTATATTATTAAAAAGGCAGAGAGCGCTTCTTTTATGAGCAAGAATAGATTATTAGTATCTTTTAATGTAGCACTATGATGTATTAGAATTTGAAACTATGGCATATTTGCCTAAATATTCATTTGAAATTGAGAAATTTTATAAATAAATGAACTTAAAAAGAGAATTCAACGATAAACCTAATTTCATGAAAACAGCAAAATCTAATTTCATATCGAACTTATGAATTACGGTTATTCTCCCTAAAAACTAATTATCTGTAACATTACCATCAGCAACTAAAATCAAAGCAAATCTGAGAACTAGTAAATTTAATTAAAAAGTAACAACAAAATTATAACTTTATTAAAGGCAATATTTTCTTATAACTGATAATAGAAAATTTAATGAAAATTTTCCTTAATGTTCATGATTAAAAACATTGGAATTTTCTCCCTAACCATTTTATCCATGACTGGATAATTTCTGTCTTACCGCAGTTATTCTATTTATATATAAAAAAAAAAAATCAATACGAACAACTAAATTCTGGAAATCTTTATTTGTACATACAGCATTACATTACATCACAATAATATAATTCAAATAAAGAAAATAGCACATTATAACTTATGAGAAGATGATTTCAAATGTAATCTTGATTTCATAAATTTAAAAATTACATAATAATATAAGACAGCATTTTTTGGGAATATATTTTTGAAAGAATGATTTACTACTATATCTAACGCCGATTATTTCTATGGTATATTGCTACCGGCGTTTGGGGCAATGGTTCTAAAGCCCACAATACTCCGGTGGCAAGGGGGGAGGGATTTTTACGATAGGAGATTTGATCCTTCACCTCAGTGTATCTTTATTGAAACAAACTAAGTCTTTTAAACGTAAACTAAAAGTTCGTGGGGAGCTGCATCGACATCGTCCCGTGTCCCACGGGTGTCACTGGGGCTTCGCTGCAGTCTTCACAGGTACTCGCTCCTCGTAGAACCCAGGGCTTCTGGACCGGCGGCAATTGCTGCGGTGGCATCGGCTGGAGATCGCTTCTCTCACAGTCGTTCCCCTTGGTCTTCGGACGTCCCTGTCGTCTTCGGTAAACGAAGCGTTTTCAACGGCCGAAGGAATTCTTCTCCCGGCGTTGACTTCCTGAAGCTGCGGCTGCGGCTTCCTCACTTCACTCGGCAGACGGGTTACTTCTCCCCGACTGGGTAGTCTTCGTTACCGTAAGCCACTCGCTGACTTCGCTTAGGCTTACTCTCAGCTCCGGTCTCTGGCTAAGCTCCGCCGTCTTCTCTGGTCGACTGGACTCAGCTTCAATGGCTCCGGTTGGAGTCCCTACTCTCGCGGCTCCTGGCCGCCTAAACGACTTCGGCTCCGGGGGAGGGAGAGCCTACTTCTGCGGCTCCTGGCCGCCTAAACGGCTCCGACTCCGGCTCCGGCTCCGGCGGAGGGAGAGCCTACTCCTGCGGCTCCTGCCGCCCAAACGACTGCTTGAATACGGCTCTGCAGCTCCATAAATACCCATAGGCTGCCTCGCATTCAGTCCTGGAACGGTCAACTCCTTCCAGGGATGACAGGTTGGGCGAGTCGATTCACCCGATGGGAAGGTGACCCAATCCACTGGTAACAATATGTCTATCTTTGTCTAAATATTCAATATTGAAAAATCTGAAGAACAGCTATGTAAGAAATTTGAAAGCCTGTTTCGTTTAAAACCATTTTAATCTTCGATTCAATAGAGATGCATTTACATTCCAAAACGGCAGGGGATCATACCCATTTCCTTCGGTATCACTGCTCCTTTTTTTGGGGGTTATGAAAGATGGATGATTGACATTACCAGGAAACATAAATGTTGTTTCTTGAAATCTAATAAAAAAGAATTACTTTAAATAAATAACTTTAAATAACTTGTACATTATAGAAGATTTTTTTTTCTAAATAGGAATGTGAATTCTAAAAATAAACTCTTCTGCTCTTATTTTGGCAGACGTATATTCCCATTTGATATGAAAAACGATAAAACATTGTAAAAATATTTCATGCGCTATTAATTTTACATTCAACTATCTGCAAAAACAACTTTTATAAATTTTATATGCTTCGAATTCTCCATTAGTATTATTATAAATTATGTAATATTATCATTAAAAAATGCATGGGAACAAGTAAATAGATATTTCTTTTAGATGTTAAGTAATTAACCTGTT
>JAFIDM010014012.1:31350947-31371917 GCA_023159025.1 Thereuonema tuberculata
CTTTCTTGAGCCTCTTTTTTTTATTTCCATTGATACTTTACAGTAGTTTTTGAGTTAGAAATAGTGATTGTTTTTGAGTAACGAATAGCGATTTTTCAGTATTCTACCTAATAGAAATAGTGATTATTTTTTTTTCTGTTCTTTTTTATCCAATTCCAATTGATACTTTTCAGTGGTTTTTGAGTTACAAATAGTGAAAATTATCTATATCTATTAGCTAGGCCATCAGATTGTTCGATATAGATATTTGAAGAACAGATTTCAGATGGACGTTAGTTGATATAGATGATAAATGAAGATCATAGCTTGTATACGAAATTCTTCGCAACAAATTGATTGTGAGTATTCTTTAGAGTGAAGATAACCAAATTCTGTTGAATTGTGACTCAAAGACCTAAAGTTGTATGTGAGTTAAGACAACGTTTTCCAATTATATGGCAACTTTATTTAGAGTTTGTCCTTGAGCTTTATTGATAAATATCGCATAAGAAGGTCTGATCGGAAATTGTTTTCTTGTGAAAGTGAATGGAAGTAGATTACCGCATGGTTCCATAGACATCGTATGGATGAAAACAAAAACTTTGTGAGTTCTGTTATAATTTTGGTTTCTATGAGATCATTATCGAATGAACAGCATTTAAGTTGAGTTCCATTTCAGTATGCAAAATTGGGATTGATTTTCGCAACAATATTATTGGAGATCCAATCTTCAATGACAAACGATGTTGAGGAATTCCGCTGAGATTCAATGCGTTCAGACACTTGGGCATATAGAGATGTTCGTGTGATGGATTATCAGCAGTGTCAATTTTATTTGCACTTGTATTGTATGCTCTGTAGTCTCTCCTTGTATTCTTAGACTTATCATTCGATTGATGTTATCGACACTCTCGTTCATCTCGTTTATCCAATTCCAATTGATACTTTTCAGTGGTTTTTAAGTTACAAATACTGATTTCTCAGTATTCTATCTAATGACGTACTGCGTCTTTCTTTTTTGACTTTCTTTTTAATTACAATTGTTACTTTTCAGTCAAAGTCAGTTCAGTTTTGACAGATAAGTCAAAAAAGCAATAAGGAGAGAGTTGAAGTTCCCATGGCCTAATGGGTAAGATGTCTGACTTCGGATCAGAAGGTTGCAGGTTCGATTCCTGTCACGGATGTTTCATTGATAAAATTCTTTCTATTTTTCATTCTCACAGAAAACTGCGCCGGACAGACAGACAGAGAAATAAAAGATTTTAGTAATATAGATTATTTTAAAAGCATTGAACGATTTGTGCTTATAATTCAAAAAAACATAACCGCAAAACATAAAGTAAATTATCCCCACACACATATACTTTAATACTACCCATGAATAGTATCTAGATATAACCTTTATTTTCATTATTATTTTTAAAAGCTATCTAAAATGGTTGTCCTTCAAGTATTACATTTCACAAAAGAATATTTCGAAGGAAAATATTCTGATTTAAGTATTTTTTTTTCAGATGGTTCCTAAGAGAAGACGATGAAGAAAGTAAAAAACTTGAATTGAATAAACGGAAATTCCAAGTGTCTGGATCTCTTCTAATTAAAAATGTCCGTCAATCTGAGTCTGGACTCTATTCCTGCGTTGCATCTAATAATGCAGGAGAAGTAAAGAAAGAAACAGAATTGATAGTTGCAGGTAAAAGAAGCAATTCTTCTGAAAGTTTTTCATCATATCTTTTAGAGAAAAGTTTAGCTTTTCTTATCTTCGATAATGCTATTTTTCTAGATTAAAAATGTTCTTCAAGATAGAAAAATTGATTTATATTCATCGAAAAAAAAATCTCTTATTAAACAATTAACATTAGTATAACTGATAACGAACAATTTCTGTATTGGCGATTTTTAAAATCTGAATAATTTTCAAACCAATTTCAGTTCCATTATCAGTAACCATTCAGCCAGCATCTGCAGTTGTTGATCTGGAAAAGTCCGTCACTCTCACTTGTCAAATATCCGGATATCCAGTGAATAGAATTTCTTGGCTGAAAGATGGTCAACCAATTACCGATGAATCAATTCGATTTATTAATAACGAAACGTTACAAATTAATAAAATGACAACAAGCAATAAAGGTATTTACCAATGTTTTGCCAGCAATGAAATGGAATCTGCGTTTGGAAAAGCCTACTTAGAGATTGGAGGTAAGTTAAACTATTTTACAGTTTTAGTTATAGAGCAGAAATTTTAAAATACCAGTATCAATAAGTATTAATAAAAATAAAGTTAAATTTCCATAAATTGCAGTGCTTTAACTATCAACAGAAAACTTTGCCAGATATTTTCGACCAATAAATAGCTGAAATTTTATTTGAAATATCGAATATTTTAGCTTTTAATGATTATTTACATGCAATAAAACATATTTATTTTCAGATATAACACCTTCGTTCACTGAAACTTTTACTGAAAAAATTCTTCATCCTGAACAAGATTTGCTGATCAAATGCGCTGTTGTAGGCAATCCAAACCCTGAAATTTCTTGGACTTTAGACGATATGGATCTACCTAAAGAAAGAAGGATTTTTATTTCTGAATCAATTGAAGAGAAAAGACTAATTATAAGCACATTGTCCATTACAAAAATTAGGACAGAAGATGGTGGATTATATAGTTGCACTGCTACTAATAAAGCTGGAATAACAAAATATGCAGCAAGAGTTAATGTTTATGGTAAGTGATCAGTTATTAGTGTTAGCTATTTTTGTTAGAAAATAAAATAATCAACTTCTGCAAAATAAATTAAAAACTTAAGGAAGACTTAACGTAAATTTTTGTTATGTAATGGTTGAACCTATGTTAAAAGGAATATTTTAAATCTATAGTTTAGGTCGTCAAAATTTTCTATATCTCGTATGATCCTGATGCCAAAAAAAATCAAATGCTTCTCGCTTTGAAGAATTCAGAATTATCAGTGTAATTCCGCGTACATCCTGTAGATTACGAGAAAGCCTTTGAAAAAATTGTTTGAAATAAACTCTTCCAAATGCTTGCATCAACTGAAATAGATCCAAAGATTTTCAAATTAATAAGAGAACTATATCTAAACCAAAAAGCAATCATATGGACAGGAGAAAGTTTAACAGAGCCCATAATTATCAGAAAAGGAGTGAGACAAGGCTGCCTCTTATCACCAGATTTCTTCAATTTAATAACAAAGAAATTTAACGGACTGGGGGAATATTTGAATGAGAAAAAGAAAATAGCATCTGAACAAAAGAAGAAATTGCCTTTCTGATTTTACATTACGGGAAGGCGAGGATTGGGCTGATGAGTCCGTAGCAGGGCGAAACGGCCGTTCCCAATTCCTTCCCGTAATCTAAAATTTGAAAGGCAATTTCTTCTTTTGTGCAGGTGCTGTTTTCTTTTTCTTATTCTTCAATTTATTTGCAGAAATTATGATGGTTCACGCATTAATAAACTGTAAAGGAGGAGTAAAAATTGGAGGAGAAAAATACGAAACAATAAAATTCGCTGTACACGATCAGGCTAAACCAGCAGAGAATGATAACGACATGCAAGAGATGTTAGACAGAATAAATCGAACAATAGAAACATTTGGAATGAAAATAAACATTAAGAAAACCAAAGTTATGGTAATATCAAAACGAGAGAAACAATTAAATGTAACCAAATGTTGGAAGTGCTTCGATTTGTGGGTCCATCTATAAAAAGGTGAGTAAATTCTCAACAGTAAAGTTGAAGATAATGTACCAACCAATATTTAGAGAGACAGCTCACTTATCGTCGGTATGCATACTTTTATTACTATTCAAAGTGTATTGTATAAGAATTTACATCTTTGTCACGGTCTTAAAGTTATGAATTCTAAGACTTGTTTTATTGTTATAACTTTTGTATTCTACTTTTCATAATTCATAAAAATTAATTATTTTTTTTAAATTTTTTTCCCCTTAAATGGTTTTTTTCTTAAAAAAAATCAGCAAAAAAAAAATCTCTTGAATTTTATTGTTTGAAATCCTATGACCTTTATCAAAGGAATTTACAATTCATACAAACTTTCAAAATTTTCACTTCATTTTCACTAAATGCAATTTAGTGAAAAGATTTACAGATATATTAAATACATTAATGTAGAATTGTTAATAATAATTGCAGTATATTAATGTAGAGTAATTTAAATTAATTGTAAATAATAATACAGCGATGTAATTACAAAATTTTACTTAACAATTTTTTATTCCATTTCTATGATTTTTATAGGTAAACTCGGTTCAAGAAAAAGACCCAGAGTTTCGGCAGTCAGTTCTGGTAGTGTCACTCTCTCCTGCCCTGTATATGGGTATCCTTTTCGTAAAATTTCATGGGAAAGAAGTAATTGTTGTTTTTTTATTTATTAATTCTAGTAATTATTAAATTGATATATAAATATTAGGTTTCCAATTAAGGCAGATAGCAGACTGTCTCAGATCAGCTTAGATCAGATCAGAACATCCGCTCAGATCAGATAATTTTCCACACAGTCCATCCACTCCGCTCAGAATGCACTGGCACACTCCGAATGCCAGTGACGCCCAAGTCACAACACTGCCTTTAAAAGTTGACTTGATTAGGAGATTCTGATTTTGTAGGTTTTCTTAGATTAGTGATTATAAAACTTCTTTATGTAAAAAGTTTTTCAGGCATAAAGGCCTAATTTTTTTGTTATTAAGTAATATCATGACATATTTTTTATCTCTTATTTATTAAGTAATTACTCAGTATGTGATACAGATCAGTTAAGGAGACTATAAAATTATACATCAATACTAGCAGGAGTATAGATTAATTTACACTTAAAATAGACATCAGTAGGCCTATTTAAAGTTTTGATTAATACTTTGGTTCATTATTGTATTATTTCTTTGATGTTTTACATGTTATTTCTTGTAATTTTATCATTATCTACAGTACATTATTACTACTTCGGTCACAGTGAAGCATCTAAATGCATTCAGTTTAATGATTTAAAATGTACGAGTTTATTATAATATAAATACTTGTAGGCCACATCTAAATAACTGAAAATGATAAAAGTTTATGTTTAGAAGAAAACAACTAGATTTTTAAAACCGTTTGATGCAGTCAAATAATATACATTTAATTTTATTGATTTTATTCTGTGCAATCACTTCTAAAATATTTAATGACTCAGTTATCACTTCGATTCAAATTTGTTGGATTTTCCTCCCAAATTGTTTTCTTCAATGAAATGTTATAGTAATCTTTGTTACTAAGGTCGTTGAGTACTGGATAGTGTTGAACCATAGCAATACGCTTTTCATCTAAAGACATATCGAAAGAAATCCACTTCAAAACGTAAGATAAAGGTGTCACAATAGCTGAGAGGAACTCTCCTACGCATGCGCATCCTTTCAGAACGCTTCGGAATCAGAACAAAATTGCTCGACGAGCGAAAAATTCCGACACGTTCTGATCTGAGCGGAAGCAGTGTGTGGGGTTACATTGAAAAGCATGGCTTTCAAAGTTTTCGGTATACGTTCCGAGCTGATCTGAGGCAGTGTGTGACCACATGATGTATTGCTTAACAAAGATGAAAAAAATAGTATTTCCATTAACACGAGCATTTTTTAAAATATGTTTAAGGAGATGAGGCAATCTGGAAGCAATTGTTTCTAACACAGTTGCTTTCATTCTTAAAATTTGGATGAAAGGTTATTTTCTATACATGATACCTTTGAGAAGATTTACCTTTAGTCAGATGTTATACTAATTGGTTCTTAGATTAGTATACAGTTTTAGCTTCAATTTGAAAAATTTTATTTGAGATTGGTATTTTCATCCCAAGCCATGACTACATCCTACATTTTGAAACAAATGTATTTTTGGAAAACTTATTCAATTCATCTCAGTCCAAAATCATACATTAGGATTTCTAGCATAATACGGTACCTTTCAGAAATCACGGAGCCACTTGATGGCAAATTACTCAATTAGCTCAAGCGTCAGAAAGACTAGTGCTGTAGTTAAAATCTTGCAAAGCCAGTCTTTAAGTTCATAACCTCTTACCTGTCGAACAAAATCATAGATTATATCATGTTTTGCAGTGAGAAACTATCACTCAAGTCAAAATAATAAAAGCCGTTATTTCACAGGCAGTCGTTAAGGTGACTCGTATTATTGTAACACATAATATGATATTATTGTATGAATGACAAAAACTGAAATGTTAATTGATATTGCAATGGATGGCGCATTCTACGGTTTAAGAGTGTTAATAGTCAAGAAATTGCCATATTTAGAGCCATTTTCGGATTTCTGTAGATTATAGTATATCGACGAAAGGTCCTCCAAAAGAGCAATATTCTGAGAAAGGATATGTCCCCGTACCTTAATAATTGCAGTAAAAGTAGATTGTGCCTGTATTGTGCAATACATCACCAAATTATAACAAAAGTCTAACAGTTGAGTTTCTTAGATTGCAATTCAATGAATCCTTCTCCGTAAGTACTTGCGATATTAGCCTTAAGGCAAAGTAGTAATCTTTACTGTAATTATAAGCACTAGCCTACATGTGAGATGGGTTATTGGATCATTGAGAAAATTAATAAACTATGGATATGTCCACTTATGCTGTGAGAATTGCAGATGAAGGTTAGGTCAAAAATTTGAAGGCGTTTTACATGAAGGATGTAATCCTGGGAGCCGTAATACTAGGTCTTAAATGTATTTTGAATATAGCGAGGTATCCATCAAAAGTTATTAATGAAATACATCCAGTCGTTATGATTAACCAGTAAGTAATTGCAGGTTATTGAATAACCGACAGTAGACCAGAGAGCTTCGCGGAAAACGACTATAATTCGTGACAGAATGATGATTATTAACTTTCACGGACTGAAGCCAATAGAGTACATTTCACATTCATCAATCATCTTGCGTTGATTCCTCTGGACACTTTCTTTATGAGATGCTTCATCCACTGCAAAGAATATCTAAGAGTTCATTGCTACTCCTCGAACCGACAGTTCTGAAAACAAAGGATGAAGGAAGATGGTCACTAATTTTTTTATAGAAAAATATATGTTTACTTTTAGTGAAACAGTTTATTTTTGAAAGAAACTAAAATAATCACTAGTTTTGAAAGTATGATCTTTAAGACAATAATGTTATCATTACGGGAGAGTGTTGTACCAACACAATAGTGTACCTTGGACCAATTTCAATATGTGGGACATGCTGTGACCTAGTGATCTCTCACAGAACTAACGTTTAAAGATTTTTTATATTTCTATTGCAAGAGTGAAAATTCTAAGAACTGTACTGAAAGTTAGTTTAAGGTGTGCTGTTATGAAAAAGTGAATTTAAAATTAGTGACATTTCAAATTCTTTCTGTAATAACCCAGTTTTGAAAAGCAGTGAATCCATTACACCCTTCATGAACATATTTCACAGACTCATGTCAGGAATTCGATTTTTTTTTGCATAAGTTACAGAACTAGTTTTCTTGTCTACTTTTTGTGTGCCATTCGAGATGGCAGATTCAAGATGATTTTTCACGGAAGGTTGAATACATTTTCTTTTCTTAGCTTTCCTTACGCCCAAACCTTTCGTGTTGATTGTAATCTTCTCTGTATGTCCTTTTGCAGCTTTAACTAATTTAGTCGACTGTTTGTCTTGAAATAATGGACTAGTTATCTCAACTGCTTGGTAATTAAGGGCTTTTCTTCGCGTGTTTGTATTTTGTTTCTGTACTTTAGGAGTACGAAGAAAATCCTTAAATGAAGTTTCTAATATCTCTCCATCATCACTAGATTCAGGAGAAAAGTCAGTAGATTCCTCATGAAGAGAAAGGTTCTCACTTGTTGTGGAACTTGAGCCACTTGATTCATTTTATTTTGAAGCTCTTTCCGAGTTAATGCCTTAATTTGAATTGGCTGCTGTTACGGTAATGGGGATGTCGACTAAGATTGTAAAGGGTTTTGTTTAGCTGTTTCTCTTCAGAAGAAGCAAAGGCACTCTCATGGATAGCATGAGGGTAGAAAGGATAAATTCCCACTAAAGCAAAATTCAACATCCCCATGCCTACGCTGGCTTCCTTTTCTCTCTTTCTCCTCTCTTTCCCTCATCCTATTAAGTTTTCGCATCTATAGATACAATCGTTTCCTAACCCAGAAAACAAAATTTTAAAAGTTTTCACATTTCACTTCCTCAAATTCCTCTAACAAAACTTCAGTCGTTTCCTAACCCAGAAAACAAAACTTTAAAACTCTCCCCTACTCCACTTATGTAACCCATTCAATCTAAGTTGAAAAATCTTAAAACTCGTCACCAATTGCTTATTTCAAAGATTTCCCCATAAGATTTTTAGCAATAACAACCAAAATATTTGTCAGGAATAAATTTCCAAAATTTTACATCTTAAGAATAATATTAAGCTCTAAATTATTAATTAATTAATAATTAATTTATAAAATGGTGAATTTAAAACAAGCTTTGATGATTATTTTATATTTTTTCTCATTGTATTTAATTGTAGAATGTGCTTATGAGACTCATAATAATAAAAACGATAATTGATGTTCCAAATAAGACCCACGGGCCTTGTTTGGTTCGTCAGAGGAGTGCCTTATTTGGAGCTCCCTGTTAAACCACTCTTTCATTCATTGTTTTACCATAAAGTATTAAATGCACGTTAACCGGAAAATATCAAATACCGTAGCTTATTCTACTCATTGAATACTTTAAAATGACATAAAACATGCTCATGCATGTTAAGTTGCCAAAAAATGAAGACGATGTATCAAATTAACTTGAAATCTTAGTAGCGACAAAAGCTTCGAACGACTTTTACTGCTGAACTGAAACAAACATGATGGAATAGTCCACTACAACGGACCTAATTTTCGGTGTAGCCGCTAGAAGCCAGGACCTGAAACATTACTAATCTTGTGAAATTGTCAACATTCTATTATTTAAGTGAAAGATGTTTACCTTATTTAGATACCGGGCCTTATTTGTCGTAAGTACCTTAATAGAGAAATTCTATTTTTCTGAAAATGACATTTAAGAAATCGTAGTATCTTCGAGCCATTAATTTACTACATATCAGTGCTGATTTTATAAGAAAAATAAGAATACACATTATGTACTTCGATTTCTTTTTCAAATTGAAATAAATCTTATTAGATGTGACTACTGGTAATTTTAATTTCGTAATCTTGTATCAGTTATTTTTTATATTTTCAGATGGAGTCTTATTACCAGCGGAATTCCGTCAAATTTTAACAAAAAACAATGAACTGATGATTCATAATTTGCATAAAACTAGAGATAGCGGACTATACAAATGCAAAATTCAAAATGAAAATGCAGTTGTTACAGGAGAGGTTGAATTGGCAGTGATGGGTAAGTTACATGTTCTTTTCTTTAAATGTATATATTGCAGCGAAATTAGAAAATTCTGCTTATTGAAATGATCGGTGAGCTTTTTTAATGTGGAATATTTATTGAAAAATTAATAATTATTGTCAAGCTTCCGAGTATTTTTCAGGCTACCTTTAAGCCAGAGAGATTCGGGAAGCATTAAAATATGTAAGCATTTTATATTCTTTTTAATTTTTCAAAATTTTCATCTTAATTCAATATAATTTTCATTAACATTTAACATTTATCAACTTCTGCAATCTCCTTTAACTTTTAAATTTCTGCATGATCCTTATTTCATAAATAGTTACATATATCATTTCATATTTCAGAAGACTTCATAAACTATTTCCCGCCTTGTTAAAAAAAGCTGGAATTCATCAGGTTTCATAGTGAAACACAGAGTTTCGTCTGGATTGGCAATATCATTATATAATTTTTTTCAAATTAGAAACTGAACTTTTTCCTTCAGAAAAAAGCGTAATAAAAAAATACATTTACAAGCTGGAATTGGGAAATATATAGTGATATAACTCATCATATCTGTGGTGTGAAATCATATAAAGTTAATGCCATCTCATGATTTTAATTTTATCCAGGAAGATTTAATTTTATCGCCATTATAGTGAAAAATACAAGAATGATTCTAATTTAATAAGACGGGCATGTACTTTGATCGGAAATTAAGTGTATACGATTAGGTTCTGAAAAAAAAAGGAGACTATTATCTCTCTAACTTAACTTCATTCTAACTACGACCTTACCTACGTATTTAAAAATAAGAACCATTCTCTTCTATCTAGTAAGATCAAATTTTTATTTTATTTTCATCATGTTTTTTAACTTGTTTTTCAAAAAAAAATATTTAATTAGTTCTACGACTGTCGACAAGGCCTTCCGTGAAGTAGTGAATTATAAGATTTGATTTACTCTATCATGTGTTGAAAAGTGTCAGTAAAGAATAGTTAAAATTTTTACTTTAAACTACCAGTTATCAATATTGTGGTATGCAGGGCGTTTCCGAACTGATGTTACAGAATAATATCGTAGATAGAAGGTACGAAAACAGTTTTCATTAATTAATGTTTGTCCGGTCTTCAACTGACATAACACTACAGTCGTTTTAGTGTTGCGACTGTTGGCCTCCACCATCGCCGGAACTTGACTTCTTCTGTTTTGGTCATGTAAAGAGCCTCGTGCAAGGCACACCTGTCGATACAGTCGATGAAATGCGCCAAGGAATTGTCGCAGCCTACAACACCATCCATACTACCCTTAGCATTTTTGAACGAGTGCGGCTTTCAATGCTCCGGCGGTGCCATTATTGTGTAGAACAAGAGGGACGTCACTTTCAACATCTTCTGAAATGCACAGCACTCCAAATAGAAGGTGACAATGGCCCTTCCACGTATCAGCCACAACACTAAACCGTCTGTAGCGCCGTAAATGTACAAGAACATACACACATTACTTGTTTGTTTTTGTACCCTCTATCTACCATATTCATCTGTAGGCTAAAATAAGTTCGGAAATAACCAGTATAATAAATTAAAAGTTAAACATCTTAGAATAATATCACTTTTTGCTCGCCATTCTAAATCACAGTTCATTTAAAATTTAATTCAACAACACTATATTATTTTTTGTTAACTATGTAAGTGAATATGGAGCAATACAAGAAATACGTGCTATTGATATGAATAATTTCCGAACACAGACTGATAATTAAGCTCGTTTGGCGTAATTCATGTTAGGTTTAATTAAATTCATCATTGTTTACATTCCAGTTCCTCCGAAAATTGCTCCATTCTCATTCCAAGATGAGTTGGTGAGAGAAGGAATGAGAGGCAGACTTCAATGTGTTATATTAGAAGGAGATCTTCCATTGACAATCTCTTGGGAGAAAGACGGCAAACAAGTCCCTGAAGGAGTTACAATTAGAAATATTGATGATTTTTCAACCATTCTAACTATACAGGCAATCACCCCTCGACATAATGGAGCTTATACTTGTATTGCCAAGAATGCAGCAGCTACAGTTCGTCATACAGCTCATCTGTCTGTCAACGGTAAATAACATATTTATTTCTTTTCTCCTTTTCCAGTTCCTCCTAAGATCCTGCCATTTACTTTCCAAGATGATCAGTTCTTCAAAGGAATGAGAGCTTATATAGTCTGTGCTGTAAGTCAAGGAGACTTACCAATTCAATTGGAATGGCTAAAGGATGGACAGAAGATACCAAAGGATATAGGTGTCATAACTCGCAATATTGATGGCCATGCCAACTCATTAAGCATTGAAAGTGTTACATCTATTCATTCTGGTAACTACACTTGCATTGCAAGAAATGAAGCTGCCATTGTAACCCATACAGCACAACTGTTAGTTTATGGTAATCAATAGTTGTTTATGAAGATTTCCTTTATTCTTACCAAAAATTAGATGAATTTTTAATTTCGAATTTGGCTTGGGAATTTAAAACATCGTTTATTTTAAAAATCTTTAAAATTTTAGTATTAATTTTCAACTAATTCCTGGTAAGAAAATAACAATTTCTATATATTTGGTTTCACAGGCGGTTCAGGAAAAGCTACATCGTAAATTTCAGTTAGTTTTTATTCTAAAATTTTTTAAAAAGTGTAGGATTTTTAAAAATAAAATGCAAGCTTAGTTTGGAGCTAAGTATTATGTGTTATTTCTTTTATTTTGTTAGAAAACAATTCATTTTTTCTTTCAGTATCACCCAAGATTATCCCATTTTCATTTCAAGATGTGAATGTAGTTGAAGGAGTTTTGGCTCGAGTTTCGTGTGTTGTTTATCAAGGAGATCTTCCCATTGACATTCAGTGGAATAAAGATGGTTTAGCAATCTCAGCTTCTATGGGCATTGCTGTGAGAAAAATTGATGAATATTCCAGTATTTTAACTATTGAAAAAGTTGAAATGAAACACACTGGGAATTACACATGCGTTGCAAACAATGCAGCAGCCACAATAACACACTCAGCTCAGCTAATTGTTAATGGTAATTCCTATAGTTTTTTAATATAATAATATAAAATGTAATTGTATTCTTTCAGTGCCTCCACAGATAGTGCCATTTACTTTTCAAGATGAGTCTTTGTTAGAAGGCATGGTTGTCAGAGTATCGTGTGTTGTCAGTCGTGGAGATTTGCCATTAACTATAACGTGGTTAAAGGATGACCATGAAATTCCACCGGAATTAAATGTAAAAGTTCGAGAATTTGATGAATACTCCAGTATTCTATCAATAGACCCAGTAATGGCTAAACACAGCGGAAACTATTCTTGTATTGCAACAAATAATGCTGCATCCAGTATCCATTCAGCTCGTCTGATGGTTCAGGGTAAATATTATTTTTTTAATTACAAGTGCTTTACTTGAAAGGATTTAATATTGTTACACTGTCTTCTTACGTAAAATCTCAACCTTCGATCACATTGCTACAACGGATCTATAAATAAACAAGCTTTATGTTGGCAGATCCTCCTCTTGATCTCCGAGGTTAATAGTGGTCACAAAGAAAATTATGTTATAAATGATACATTTGTTTATACGTATGTTGAAAACATGAAAGTATAAGTCTGATTTAATCATTATGAAAGAAAATATTTCTTTTTTCCAAAAAAACTAATGAATTTCATCAGTTTAAATTTTATAAATAAGCAATTTGAATAAACAATTTATGGTAGTAGAAAAATTAAAACGAATTTTGGAGTTACTTAAAATTAGAAAATGTTTTTCAATATTTTATTTAATATTTTGAATTATTTTCGTTCGTTTGCTTAATTTAATAGAAGATTGAAATGACAGTTAAATATACCTTAATAGCTGGTAGTTAAAGAATCCTAATAGTGTAAAAGCTAAGTGTTCCTATTCAAACATGATCTCGCCCTTTCGAATGGCAGTAACCTAAGTTAAGTAACCTTAGGTTACTGGAACATTTATCTTTCCGGTGAATTCAGAAACTTTAAGCACTTCAAAAATAATATATATAATTATATATATGTACACAATAAGTGTGGATGCAGTAACATAGTTTAGCTTTAGGCGATACTCGGTGGTTGAGGCGCTGTGCTCAGCACTGGGGAGTCCGGGTTCAATTCCCGTAAGTGGTTGGAGATTTTTCCATGGTTGTTTCTCTTTCAGACGCTTCCTAGTATTTACCTAGTCTTCTGCCAAAAGGGACCGGATTAAAAGTAGATGAGCGTCGAACAGACCATTCGACATCAGCTACTCCCGTTGGTCCAGAATCGCTGGAAGCCTACACTTCCCTAATCTGCAGTAGAATACCTTAAGCTTGCAATAATTACCTGTAATCATGTAATAAGTAGGAAAATCCTTTTCGATACGAACGAGTCGAGTGAATGCATGTTTACTTACTATAGAAAATAGCAAACAAACTTTTAGATAATCGAAAATTTGCCACATCAATGGGAAGAGAGACAATAGTAACAAACACAATGAATTGAGGATTTATCACACAAACATATTTCAATAACAATAAAATAAGCGATAAAGTGTTTTTTTTCTTCCACGACAGCTACATTTTTCGTGTGAATGATTCAGTGATTGAGTCCTTCGAATCCTCTACAGTTTGCAATAAGAAATTTAATAAAAATGCGAAATTAAATAAGTTCCTTTAATTTAATGTATTCATATATATAAGGTATAATAAAAAATACATATACATAAATAATTGAAAAATTATTTAATTTTTAATAGTTTATTTAAGCATTTTTTTACTAATTTCACTCTTATACGATTTCAATATGATTCAATAATTTAATTCAATAATTTGATTCACCCTGCATTTTCTACCGAATTTCTCTTAATAATTCATCATCTTTTTTTCGAAAGATATCTTTTTTCTAACGAATTTTTACCATACATAATGAAATCAGAATGTTTTGTTTTTTTAATATCAGCGTTTGTTTTTATCTGTGTTTGTTTTAATAATATTAAATATTGTAATCATTTAGTGCCTCCCAAATGGATAACAGAACCCACTGATACTATTGCTAACATAGATGAGGATGTTTATCTCCATTGCGAAACAGAAGGATATCCAAAGACAGAAGTACAGTGGTTTAGAATAGAAGGTTAGTTATGGAATAATCAAAGAATGCTTAATTACAGTATTTCTTCAAACATGATTAATAGCAGTGAGATTTTTTTCTGCTCTGCTGTAAGCGTCATCTGTTTAACTTCTGCCAATCAAGAAATAACATATTTAAAAGATAGAATTCATCTATAGAAGATAGAATGAAAAGATATGTTTATAACCTAGTGCCTTATTCCTTTTTTTTTAATTCAATGACGCGAAAATCAGTAAATAGTTCTTTTAAAAGTTAAATAAAGAAAGACTGTTCAAACTCAGTTTCGATCTAAGAAAATACGAAAGATAAAAGCGTAAAACGTTTATCGGAGAATGCACCAACATGCCCCCCTTTAAACCAAGTATGATATGGTACAATTCGTTTTTCTGATACTGTCTACAATGAATTTCTCAGTTCAGTGGATAAGTCTCATTACAAATACGATATCTTATTACAAAGGATCAATCCCAACATTAGAATAAATTTTTGTAAGATTAATTACAACTCCTTTACAAGTACTCCTTTACAAAGAGTGAAGTGAAATTATTAATTAAAAATCAACTCAGATCGTTTAATAACGTTTCAAAATAATTTTAATGACTAAATGGACAAAAAAGTAGATGAACTTGTTAAAATATTTGAGAAAATATTTAATAATTAAATTTTTCTGTAATTTACGGAACTGTTCCGTATAGTTCACCTTTATGTGATTAGTTTTTTTATGATTTCTTGATATTCTTGATTTTTCAAAAAATTTATTTAATTCTGAAATATTTTTTAATAATTTAGGAGCTGATCTGAGCAGTGACAGGATTTCTTTATACAATGATACTAAAACTGTTATTTTCGGCAATGGAACTTTATATCTAAAAGAAGTAAAGAAAAATCTTGAAGGATATTTCTATTGCATTTCGTCAAACGACGTTGGAGTACCTATCAGCAAATCAGTTTTCCTGACAATAAATGGTAAGATATATAAATTAGCTAGAAGATTTCCTTTCTCAATTTATTAATTACATTCAGAGATTTAAAGATTCATATTAAGTTTGCTTATTGGTACCTTCCAATTAAATTTTCATGAAAGTTTTAGGTTTGTTTTTAATTGTAGGTTTCAATTTAGTTTTAGTGGGCAGAATTTGTCAGATTTTTTTCCCAAAAAATATTAGAAAAAGATTTTTAATTTCCAGATTTTTACTGCACCTCAGTATCTATTCCCAGGATATCCTATAGATCCTTTTAGGAGTACATCATGATGGGAACCATGATCGTTCACCATGATCCACAGGACGTATTCCTCCGTAACCGAGATCGTAATGGACGAGTTTCTTCCAAAGTGAAAACCCGAAATTGCCAGAAACAAATATCTTTTCTGTTCAGGAGAGCTTTTCGCCTTACACAGTACATTAGAAATATCACTAAACCTAAACAACATATCACTAGCAGACATTTTATCATTCTTAGCATCTTTAAATAAAATATTTAGAATATCAGACTGCAAAATTTAGTGCCTCCGCTTCATCCTATCTCCTTCTTTCAGAACATCTACTTTTGAAAGGAAACAAAACGTCCTTTCAAAGTTTTATAACGCAAAAATATTTTTATTTCAAATTTTTAATGGTTTAAGCTGAAAGCTTTCAGATTACTACATTTTAGAAAAATAATAAAAATAATTGTTATTGTGAACATTTATAATATATAAAAATTTATATATTATAAATATATAATTTCCGACTTTTTAAAATATATAAAAATTTTAGGTCAATCTTTAAAACAATTATTAGTATTGAAATTATTTTAGTTCAATATTTATTACTTTTTTAGCATGATTGTTTTGTAAGATGAAACCTACAACACTTGTGCACCAAAATAATGAATAAGCGTTAGTATCTTGTAAAAGAATTATGAATTTGATTAACATAGATTATTAAACTTTACTTCACCAAAAAACCATAATTAATAAAGGCAAATTTTTGAAATCTGAATAGTCATTTCTTTATCAAGGCAAAAATTCCAAACAAAAATGCCAATAACAGAAAAGAAAACATGAATACGTAAAAAAAAATATAGTGAAAAGGAGAAATACAACAATAATTTGAAGGGAAAATATAATTGAAATAAATACAATAATATAACTGCTTACTAAAACTTAATACATCTCATGTGGGTTTCATGATGGTGGACGATCCGCACTGGGCAGGCATTCTCGGGGTTCTCCCATTTCCCCTGCGAGCCTTCCACCATGCTTTCTCAGTCTTTCTCTCCATCTGTCCTCATTTCCGTGTGTTCGCACAATAGATCTACTGATCACGGTGCTTGGCTTCCTGCCGCCCACATTCATCCCATTCTAATCTAATCTAAAATCTTAATACAACGTTGTGCATTATTTAAATGACGAATTCTCTTTCTTGCTAAAAATGTAAATATAGTATCAAATGTAAAACCTTGATTTCTGTTGATGCAATCTAAAATCCAAATGCATAGAGATTCTACAGGGTGGCGCACATAAAACCGGCCCCAATAAGTTTCAAGGTAGTACGTTTGCTATAGACAGTTTTCAATGCTAATGATTATGCGCATGGGATGATATCGGCATGTGATATTGTTCGCCATAATCGCACATGCGCGATGAATATTGTTTAAATGTTTGTCGGGCTGCGAATGAGTAATGGCGTATTAAATTCCACTACGCGTGTTTATTGTAGATGTGTATGGTTGGCGTAAATTCACAAATTATGGTTTGTGAACGTTGTCAAGCAAAAATATCCTGGTGACAAAGTTCCAGCTAATGCAACGATTCAGGATTTAGATAAAAAATGGTGGGGACCTGGTTCGATGATCAACGCAACGAGAGTGAAATAATCATAATCATTTGGGACCGGTTTTATGTGCGCCACCCTTACAATTTTCCTCTTTTATCATTCGATTCAAAATAAAGAATTTGAAAATCTTTTACAGGATTATAACAAAATGTTAGCCAATGTTCTACTAATTCACTTTATTTTATTTAATTATTTTCTTTTTCTTTCGAAATATTATTGTTGTATTATATTTCTGTTTTTCGCTTTATCCTATTTGTTACGTATTCATGTTTTCTTTTCTCTTTTCTTTTCAACTGTAACATGTAGTCTCCTCATTCATCCTCCTTTTCCTAACTGTCTCATCAAAACACAATAACCAAGCAATTGATGTTAGCTATTGAATATCCTATTGAGACAAAACTTTGTACTTGCCTGATGATTTAACAAATAATTTTGTAAGTGCATATTTCTAACTTTACGTAATGCATTTGTAAGGCTTCTGTCATAAACTCTGAGATATTTCAATCTAATTTTTTATTTCAATGAAAAATAATTACGAAGCTATACTGATTATCGAAAGTGATCAGATATCAAAAGAATATTGCTATTAAAATTATCAAATTAACTTTACAGCCAGAAAATTCTTTAACATCAACAAAATTATTTTCCTTTTTATTTGCTAGGACTTGGATAGGTCAATAAATCTTATTCATGTAAACAGATTTTGACATTTTATTAGTGACTAAAATGGAGTGTATAAAAAGACCAATTTGTATCAAATTATATATTTTGGCTTTGGATTTGATCCACTAATTTTTATAAGCTTTTCTATTTATATGCTTATAGTATCTTATTAAATATCTTTGGTTAATTAAATATATATAGGTTATACAGTTAGACATATAGTTATTTCCCATTAGCTTTTTATAAATCACCATCGATATTTATTAACTAAACCTAAACTAACCTAATTTACAATATACCTAATCTTATTATAATTTATAAAGGTTATCAATGTTCATTTACTATAATCTCTATATAAAAGTAGATATCAACTTTTCTTAAAATGTATGACTTCATCTATTATTCTTTAGGAAACTCTGCACGAATTTTCACTGCAGTAAAACAATAACTAAAGATCATTAAGATACTAAAAAAAAAAAAAAAAAAAGTAATAAAAGACTCTTCGACATACACAGTTCTTACGTTGACTTTCGTTAACTTTAATTTTTTATCTATGTTTTATTTCTCAGCTGCCCCTGAATTACAACGTGAATTTGAAACGGTAGAAGGAAAAAAAGGACAAAATGTTACGCTAACATGCAAAGCTACAGGAAACCTTCCAATTTCTTTTCAGTGGTCGATTGCTTCTCAAATTATCAACCAGGACACAGAAAGGTAAAGTTAACGAAATAAAGCTAAACTAACTCTAATGGTGAAGAAGAATGTGACACTACCAAAAATTAATAATAAAACAATAAAATAGGAAAATTCATGGGCTAATTAAATACCATTTAATTCTAATGACCTCCGTATTGAGAGCTCTTCGTTTACTGGTGATTACTTTCAGCTGATAAGCGCCCATCAAGCGTGGAAAGGCTGTTCTGAGATATCGTCTAGTAAACACGTGGTCTCAACCATTGTTGTAAACTAATTTTTATATAAAGTTAAATTTACCTGTATATTCGTTTCACCAGTTAATATGATTTTTTATGGATTACATTAGCTTCAGCATTCAATATATAAATGAAATTAAATATTATCAAGGAAATTCAAACAAAATTTTAAAATTTTTTAATTTGTTTATTATACATTTACAGCAGAAACGAAAATATAATATCATTGAAATATTTCCAAATTTAAAGAAATAGGAAGCAAATATTTCCAAGTGCCCCTAATATTGCAACTATTTTATTACTGATTTTATTACTAATTACATTATTTTATTAGAGAAATATTATTATGTAAATTAATTATATTTCTAGTTAGTAATTCTATTTCATCTAATAATTGATTTCCAGATATAAACTTCACACAAAAGAACTGACAGATAACTCAGAAGCCAAATCTGAATTGCAAATTCTGTGGCTAGATCGAAAAGATTCAGTGACTGTAAAATGCAAAGCCGAAAATAACTTTGGTTCCAATGAAATTAAATTCCACTTGAAAGTTCTTGGTAAACAAAGTCTTTAATTTTTCCTTATTTTTTTAAAAAATATAGTTATTTTAAATTACAGATAAAGTGATAATTATTCAAATATAGAGTAAAACGATATCTTTTGAATTTTAAAATTATTATTAGAAATAATAAAAAAAAATGTGTCAATATTAATACCTATTTCTTATTTCTAATTTGTTATAAGAAAGATTAGCAATATTTTCACTTTTATTTTAATTTATACAATTTCAATGCTTTTTGGAAAATACTCATTACAAAATAACCATAAGTACTATAAAAATAAGTCATACATAACTTAAAATATTTCACTTTCAGAAACTCCGGAGCCACCTAAATTTCAAAGACAATTTAGCACTGGTAATAGAACCATTGAAGTACACTGGAAAACCGAATTTCATGGCAACAGTCCCATTGTTAAGTACTTGCTTCAATATAAGAGAAATATAGGTATTGCTTATTGTTTTTGTAAACAGAAAATAAATGAACCAATGAATAAATAGATACCATTAAAGATAATACAATATGTTTAATAAATCAATTTAAAAATATCTTGATATTTTATTTCTTACAAAAATTTATCTATTTAACGTTTTCTATCAAAAAAAAAGATTTTTTTGAAGTTTTCTCCCACCATTAAATATTAAAATTTAATTAAAATATAATTTAAAAATTTAAAACCTACAAAAAAGCAGCATTTGTTAACATTTAGTTAAGAGTTTATAATTCTTTAAATGTAATTGCTGAATCACTAATGATTATCTAACTTGTAAGTTATATTTTTTATTACATAGATTTGTAAATAAAAAATTAAAAGTCAGTTTTTTATATTTCTCTGTTTTAACCTTAAAATTGAATTGAAATTTTGATTTTCTTTCACAAGATACCTGGCAATACAAATCCATCAATAAAACTCTGACAGGTTCAATGAGTTCCACTGTTGTTGAAGATCTTCAAGCAGCTACTAAGTATGATTTCAGAATTATGGCAGAAAATGAGATAGGAAAGAGTGCTTTCAGTGAAATTATTACAATTGCAACAGGAGAGGAAGGTATTCAGTAAAAGTACTCAGTACTAACATGATTTTATCTTACTATTATTAAAACTTTCTTTTTTTTAAACCTCTTTTCTCCTTTACGGTAATTTAACAACAGGATATTATATCTACCACATTATTGTAAACCTATAGTCTTAATTAACTTAATTAGTTAATATAAAGTTCCAATAATTATCAGACATGATGTGCGTAATTATATTAAAGAAGGACCAAACACACAATAACTAAAAATAAATATAAACATTTCATTATAAAAACTTCATGACATGTTTCGAGGATCTTAATCGTCCTCCTCAGATGATAAACATAATATTAAGGAAAACTCCATGAACTCATTGTTTATGCTAATGAGAATGACACATATCTAAGAAAATTCATGGAGACTTTGTTAATAAA
>JAFIDM010014012.1:31376164-31397320 GCA_023159025.1 Thereuonema tuberculata
TTCCATTTCGTCTTTTGAAACAAATACAGACAGTTACTGAAGCAACGATAACAACAATCAATAGAGCCACAGCAGGAATAAAAATATAAGGATCCAAATAGAACAAATACACAGGCTGAATATCCTCTTCAAAGATCTCTGGTGCAATGGTTCCTGTGTTTATGATAAAAATGACATTGTAGCATTCAATTTCACTTAGTTCACACGAAGTATTTTCATAAAAAAAATGAACTAACATCAGATTTAACAATTCTGCATTTTACTTTATTACTTTAAGTGCCTATATTAATATTATTTGCAGATGTGTGTCTGCAATGTTTTAAGATAAATACAAATTTTTCATTCTTATTCTATATTGACACAAAGACTTAACTTTTTTTAACTGCTTTTTAACTTTATGCAAGCAAACGAGCAGACTAAATTCTATAAATAGTCTTTAAATATTTACTCAAGTAAAAGACTACCGACCTCCATTGGGTGTATGAGTGGCAAACTTATATTCTGTTGTTGATACAGCGCCACTTGTATGAGCAGACAAACGAAGAATATATCATACTGAAGTAGAAAGATCCAGGAATTACTAGTTTCTTCTGTGAAGGTAAAATATTACTTGATACAACAGTCCAGTCTTTAGCTGAATGTTGCTTGAATTCAATTCCAAAATGTTCAATTGGACAACCATTAGTAGGCAAAGTATCTAAATTCACTGTAATGAATGTTGTACCTTCTCGAATCAAATCATCTTTATGAGGAGCAGTAATCTCTAAGGGAATGACAAACATATGGTAAGGTATAACTAAAAATAACAACTTCTAGGATTACAAATTAAAAGACTATAAAATACTATGCAACTGAATAGCTTTTTCATTTCTTCGTACTGTCAATACATTTACTCCAACAGAATTTATATTTCTTTTCTTATGATTCTTTTGATAGTTAAATTCGTGGTTTAGTTATATATCAATTATAAAAGAATTATTTATACCATCTGGTAGCTAACCAAATTAGGGTCGCAGAGGGTGTAGTTTAGGTTCACGAAATTATGAAATTATGAAATGTTAAAGTACAGAAGAAAGAATAAGTTAAAATAAAAAAAAAAGAATAAGTGTTATTGATTTTGACTTATTTTGAGTTACTTTACTTAACGACCCTTGACGTGATTTAGGTACTTCTCAGTCTTTGATCAGGGTGATTGAACATTACCTATTTACCTGGTTCTGCTGAGCAAATAAAAAAAAAAAAACTTTCTTGCTTCTTCTTCTTATAAGTCATAGGTGTGCCCTGATAGAATGAACCTAAATACTTAACTCCTCAAAACAGAATACCTAAAAACTGCTTCGAAGGAAATAACTTACATGCCCTGTGTATGGAACTTTATTAGCAGAGTAAATAAAACATTTAAAGCATGATGTCAAAAACAACAACAATTTATTCACATGAGGAAAATTGGTTCCTTTACAAATATAAGAGTATCCTTCTTCTGGAATCCTTATCCTTTATTAGCACTCGAATGATAATAACCTGAATATTAACTATAAAGTCTTTCCGTTAACATTCGCTTTATCAAAAGTTTATTTGCACAAAATCCTTCTACTTTGGATTCAAGCCTTCAACATATTCTTTATTTAAACGTCTTCTTAAGACTTGGATTTACTTTAACCTTTTAAACTAAATCCTTAACTTTTAACATAAAGTCCTTGGCAAAGAATTCACTTAATACTTTTATGAAACTTTACTTTAGATTAACAAGTCCTTACTCTTTGTTTAATGAATATACTTTATCATTAAAATGTATCTCATAATATCTTGATTAATCCTTTATTAGTAATACTCTTTATCTTCTTGATAATTCCTTAGACTTTATTAATTATGAGGTCTTGATAAATCTTTAGTCTTTAACTTAGTCTGCTTGACTAATCTTTTATCAATTGACTTTAATACTTGGACTAACTTTTATCCTTTTAATTACTTGATTAATCTTTAATCAAATATCTTTAATACTTGGACTAATCTTTATTCCTTTTAAATTACTTGCTTAATCTTTAATCAAATGTCTTTGATACTTGGATCTATCTTTAATTCTCTTTAACTACTTGATTAATCTATAATGCCATTAAATGCCTTCACGAATAGTCTTCAAGATTCCTGTAAAATATCGTTCCGCAATATTAACATGAAAATAAAATGACTTACATTTATTTTTCATTCCTGAAAATTCCTCCAAATGGAACGTCCATCAATAAACCTAATCTACTTGTGTCGTGTTGCCAAGCAACTGTCAAAACTCCTGAAAAATATCGTTAAGTAAGATTAGTTCTTTTCGCTTTTGGAAATCGAAATTCCTATTTCAAACTTTGATAAATTCATCACAATTATTCGATGTACAAATCCTTTTTTCCTTTATCGAAATAAAATGTGATATATATCCATCGTTGGTCTCTTAAAATCAAGAGAGCAAGCGGCCTTTCCAAAAACGTCTATCCGTGGCATAGATCCGAATGTCAAGTCAACTCATCGCAATGGCTGCGCCCATAACCATCCCTCAACTCTCGTCTGTGCGTGATTCTTCGTTTGTCGCATTAACAATCGGTTCGGGATCAAGATGCTTTAACTTCTGCTCTTGGTCTTCAATTGTTATGAAATGCAAGATTCCTTTGGCTAAGTATTCCTTCGTGATAATTGCTTCTTTGGATCTCATTTACACAACAATAAGTAAACTTTTTTCTAAATCAATACAAAACTGACGTTTTTAAATAATTTTTTCTTAATGTTGAATATTATCTTATAAAAATATTAGATTTTTCAGGAAGTAACAGTATACATAATCTTTTTGGGGTTATTGGGAAAGTTACATCATTTTAAAGCATGTTAAAAACAATAAAAACTGGAGATATCCATGAAATGTATCCAGTCAAACTGGATAACTTAAACATATCATTTTTCTTATTTAAGTTTTTTATTTGTATTATTAAGTCCTTTTTTTAAAAAAGTATGGCTATATTCTATTTATTTGTTTTCCTTTTTCATGTTTACTGATTTATGCATTTTCAATATATTTTATATTTGAAATTGTATTTTTTTATTACATATTACTTCTATTATTTACTTTATACATATATAATTTAAATGTTTTATTATTTATTTGCTATCATAAAGTATTAAACTATATATTTATATGAGCAGAACTATTATATTATTATTCCTTTTGTTTATCCTGGTAATTATTTTTATAAGATTCTTCAATTGTTGTAAATATTAAAAAATAATTGTCTCCAATGTAATAGTGATAATAAAAATGTGTAATGAAAGAACAATTGATTACAGAATATGTAAAAATATATTTTAATAAATCTTATTAAATATTATTATTACACAATATTTAAGACCACTGTAAATAAATAAAAGATAGCAAAAGATATTGGTATTATTTTTATTTAATTTTTTTTTTTTACTGGTCAAAAAATAAGAGAGAACTTAAATATAACCTTTGAAAATAATTATAGCTAAGAATATCCCGATTGAGTTATCTTCTGTTAAATTATTTTTATTAAACTGTACTAAATGATAAACATGTGTCAATCCATAATTAAAAACTATACTAACTATGAATTGATTCATATCTTAAAGTTACTTCATTATATGAAGCACCGTGAATGCTTACGTCACGAGAATCGTGACGTCATCTTACCTTGTTGTGGTTGAGTCACAGCGGCGACTAGCGGGAAGGAGAGTAGAAGCAGCAGCAGCCACCCGACGCTGCTCTTCTAGGGCTCTGTCATTGTGCACCGGCAAAGACTCACAAGCTTCAGTGCTCCTGAGACGAAAGTATAGGATACTGGACGATTAAGATGAGTTTCAGGTGAGTATGAAGAATGTGAACGTTATTGACGAAATCACGCGGTCAGTCGAACTACGATGAATGGAACTATTCAGTCGAGTTAAAATTCAACTTGGTCACGGCACCCACGAGTAGCAGAAGCCACATCGACTTTCCTTTCCCGCAGCTGAAATGGCTTCGTCCGAATAAACCAGTCCAGTGTGCGATTCGTTTTGGAGGGACATTTTGAAAACCTGCTGTTAATTTCCTCTTCATTATTGAAGCAATTAGTTGGTTTTTTCAATTTGAGGAGTGAACTAAAAGAAAATTTATTTGTAATGAAATCGGCATCTAATTTCCTAAGTGAAGTACGTATATAGTATGTATACAGTATAAATGTTTTCGGTTTATTTTCAATTTAAAAACACTCATTTTGAATTTTATTTTATTGAGTCTGAGACGAGTCGTTGTTGATTCTTAATTTATATCTAAAACTTGTTGTAAGTGTTCAATGTGTTTTTCTTTGATCCTATAACCCAGTATTATTTAGATTAAAATTTTATGTCACATTAGAATCATTGGTATCTTTTGCTTTCCTTGTTCGTAAGCTTATGAATTAACTTTCATAAATTGAATTTTTCAAAGTTGTTGCAGGAAAATATTTCTGCGTCTACCAATTATATTTGTGTGAAAAATTACGCAAAAATAATATTCATTAAAATGAGAATCTTTCAATGGAATGAAAAAATGAACTATAAGTAGTGGATCATATCCAGTTCTTTCATTATCACTTCTGCTAACTTCTTTTGTTTCATGAACTTCTATTTGTGGTAGCCAGAATTTTCTTTCGGGGGAGGCTCATTCCTTGAAAAAGGGCCTTGTCTTGGTCGATCATGCCAGAACAAAGACATGTACTTACATGTCTTTGGTAAGAATAACACCACTACCTAGCTTTCCTTGGATATCTGAAGAGGTGACTAAGGAACTTGATATGACTAATTCCTTTGATTTCAATTCTGAGAGAAATTTTTCTTATGTTTAGATTTGGGGTGGGGCTTCTGCCTCTCCAGCCGCTCCTGATACGTTCTTGATGATAAAATTTTTATCTCTTGTAATAAAATATAAAAAAAAAAATTCAAATGAAATAAATTTGATCTTTTCTACAATTATTGAATTTCATTTTTAGTTTTCCAGTAGTAAGAAATTTAAGTTGACAATGTAATGAAATGGAATCATATGGCTTAGTATTTATCGCCATCAACACTTTCACTGATCATATATTCATTGAAATGACGTTTGTTTTGCAATGCATTGAAAGAACTTACAACGTTGATAATCAAAGAAATTTTATAAAAACTTCAAAGCAGTTAACAACTTAACTATTAAGTCTTTAGGACTTAATTTTCCATCAGTGTTTTCTTTATAAACAAGATTATAAGGATAACAGTCAGAACTTATGAACTTACATTAAGTCAGGAATCTGAAATAACTAGTAAAATAATAATCATTGTTTTCAACTAAAAATTATTTTGCAATAATTGAACTAAATTAAACATTTGAAATTTTTAAATATTATTTAAAAAAATAATAAATGAATGAAACCTCTCTATGATTATCTCCATAGCATAATTAACTTATTAACAATTTAGAATGCATGTTTAATAAATGCTGATCAATCTTTGTATTAAATGCTTTATCTTTTTTTGTATTCCATAATGGTTTTGCCATGGAATGAATGAAGATATAATCAAAATACATTAATGAGAATAAAATATAAATTAAATTCATTACGATGAGTAAAATTTATTAAAACGATTCTTCTTTTTTTTCTTTTAATCAGAATTTTGCTTAAAATATCCCAGTTCTTATATTACTTATTCGATTACAACTGATTAAGAAATAGTATATTAGAGAAGAAATTACTTCCTAAATTAGCTATTCAAATGAATTTATGTATTTTTTTCAAATCATAAATTTGCAAGTATTTATTATGACACCCCTCAGTTATAAGATATTACCATAAAAAATCCAACAAGTTCTTTCTTTGAATTTGTAAAAAAATAAAAATAAACACATTCTTGATGATAATGTAGTCCAGGTTTATCAATTTTTTTAAGATTATGTATTAAAATACAAAACTCAGAAATTCACTTGTTTTAAGTAGTAGATGCTGAGAATAAGATGAAACATTGACAGCAAAATATTTATGTTGTGAATTTACTTCAATTTTAATCAGTGTTTAAAATTATTTTTAATTATCAAAAACAGTAAAAATGATTTTATTATGTCTCCATCAATTTTCTGCTACTTTAAGTAACTGAAAAAGATATTTACTAACCAGATTTACTTCGATATTTCAACTTTTTTAACAAAAGTTTTCTTCAGGAATTATATAAAAGAGAAGAGAATGATTAAATCACTCCTCTTCTTAAAAAACAGAAACGTAATAATAATAAACATGAATTGGATCACACATTACACTTGGTAACATACATACATACATACATACATACATACATACATACATACATACATACATACATTTTTCAGTTACTTAATTTTACAACATTGAATTTCCTGCTACTTTACTTAATTTATAAAAATTATTTAATATTATCAAATAATTTCTTCAGTACAGGTTGACATTCGAAAATCCGGCAACCTCCGAACCTGAGGTGTATATATTTAACAGAAAATAACTACTTGTATAGTCCTTTAAAGAAAGAAAAGAAAAGCAAATGAAATTTTAATGTTCACCAATTAAATAAACAGTTCTACAGAATTTTAGTTCAAACGAATAAAATAGTTCTACAGAATTTGCTCTCCGAAATCCATGCCGGAAATCTAATGGAACCGGATTATCGATGGTCGGATTTTTAAAGTTAACCTGTAGTGGCTCTTTAAAATCTTGCTAACATTTCATTCTACCGCACATACTGTCTTTTACTCTTCAACATTTCTTCTAGCTCAGCATTTCCCATCCTTTATTTCTGATGTACCTCTTCTAGTGTTCTAATTATCTTAAGTACCACCAATTTGTAAAATTCTAATGGCCATTAGAGGAAATTAATTTTTAAAGACTGAATCATATTTTGAAAACAATATATTCATTCTTAATAACTAAGTTAGAGGCCATGAAACAGTTATTGATTCTAAAAAGAACCCATTTCCAGTATCACTTTTAAACTTTATTCATATTTTCAAATTTTACCCGACCTCTTCGTTACGTACCACTGGACAACACCTCAAGTACCATCAGTGGTATGCGTACCACAGATTGAAAAATCGCTGTTATAGCTAAATCTAAATCAGTTAGTATTTCAATTTGTTATTAAATAACGAAACAAACAAAAATATATAATTATTAAAATTTACCTAAAATTTCTAAAAATGGTTTTTCTGGAAGATATTAATTATATTGTAATTAAGACTCCAATATTCAAATAATGTAATGAATAATAATATAAAACAATTACTAGTCGTTCCGCCATGGCCGAGCGGTCTAGACGGCGCGGCAGTCTGCTGTGTGGTCGATGTGTCGGAACCTGGGTTCGAATCCCGGCATGGACATGGCTGTTTCTTTCTTCTTTTGTGTTTCGTTCGTTTCTCCCTGGGACTTACAATCTCAGTGTTATTTCTGGCAGAGATGTGCATCTCATACCCCCTTCTTCAATTTCCTAGCCTCACCCTGCCGTTGTCAGGTAGTAGGTTAGCTCGCGGTCCAAAGTTGACAGTTGTCGATGAAAGAAGAAAACAATTACTGTAATATCACTAGTGCCCCGGAGTTTTGAATGGAGAGAAATTTAGAAAATTTTTGGGATCCATTCACAAGCACTTATAGAATGTATTTCGGAAGAGATGGGCCCAAGGTCAGGAGCCTACCTTCAACAATGAAAGGTGAATAAAAGAACCAAATTTAACTTGCTGGAATATTATTAAGAAATTAAAAACCAAAGACTGCACATAAATAAATAAATCGTGCCTTTTGAGTTTCTCAATAGAGGGAATCGTGAACGGTCTTTTCTTTCTTACGAGGGACTTTTTAACTTTGGTTGAGTTTTCTAGATGACAAACTCAGAAAGACGTGAAAAACAAATGGAAATCATCTTCGCTCCCGATAGTGACTCCTGAACAACATAAACAACAATAATAAAAATATGTGGGAAAGTGAACCAGAAAAAACCTTCAGCCTAATGATCGTTAAGTTACAAAGGCCTTCAATTATAAAGAAAATTCAAACCTAAGAGGCAATGTAATTACAAGAACCAAATTTAACATGAAGGAAAATTAGTAATCTATCTATCTGGTGTCGTCCTCATGTGAGGGTGTGTACAAGAGATTTCCATACATTGCGGTCCTTTGCTCTTCTCTTCACTTCACTATAGCAGTCAACTCTGGTCTATTTCTTTGTTATCCATTTACGCTAGACTTCTCCGTCCTCTTGGTCGTTTCCCCTGAAATTTGCCTTCCAGTATGGTTAATAAATTGGTGCCTGCCGATGCTCTGAGTATTTGCCCGGCCATCTTCATTTTGCGCATTTTAATTGATCTGAGCAGTTTTCTGTCTGTTCCCATGCGTTGCAGGACCTCCTTGTTTGTGATGTGATCTGTCCAGGGGATCTTGAGTGATCGTCGATATAAATACATCTCTAAAGCTTCCACCTTTGCCTCTTGTGTCTTGGTTAGCGTCCATGTTTGACAAGCATAGCTAAAAACGGGCCATATTAATGTCTGTACCAGTCGCAGTTTTGTTCGAGTGTTTGTTGTTCCCCTCAAAATGCGTTTGTTTGACCAGAAGGCCTGTTTAGCCATTGCTATCCTACATTTTAGTCCAAATCTAGTTTTCCATTATCTTGGATCTTCGCGCCGAGATAGATGTAACACTTTTCATAATTAATCCTTTTCCACCCATTATTATTTGGCTAGTGTCTTGCGTGTTGTTTCTGGAAATACCCATCCATTTGGTTTTTCTGCTGTTAATTTCTAATTCATATTTTTTGCCTTGTTCAATAAGGGTTTTTAGAGGTCGTTTAAGGCCCTTCTTTGATCCCGCTATTAAGCTTATATCATCTGCATATCGAATGTTGTTAATTTTCATTCCATTTACCCATATGCCTGCTTGAACTTTTTCTACTTCTCGCATAAGTCTCTCACTGTAAATATTATAAAGTAATGGTGTTAGCACAGAGCCTTGTCTCACCCCTTTCTTAATAGGAAATTGATGTTCTCCGTCCTTAGTGGCAATTATTCCTTTTTGATTCCAGTAGAGTTTTGAAATAATTTCAACGTCTCTGTCGTCTATCGCAATGGCTTTTAAGTAATACCTATATAATAATGGTAATATTATTACCAGTAGAATTGTCCACTCCCTAAAAGCAAAGTTGTGGATTCGACTTACGCCAATCCACCTTCTGAAAAGAGTAGTTAAGACCAACCCGATCTCCCTTTCGGTATTGGACTCTGTCGGAGTGAAAGGGAGGCAGCCGGCGCGGCGGGCATATAAGGCAGCGCAGAGAGTTGCAGAGTCAGTTAGGCAGTGGCGATCGGCCACGAAAAGTTCTCCACCTGGAGACAGAGAGAACCAGAGACGTTTGTTGGGCAGCCGCCCAGAGAGTGAGAGAATAGGAAAGTATATTTGTTGCGGCCAGGCCACGGGAAGATCTCCGAGTCCGGAGATACAGTAGAAGCAAAGCCGAGCTAAACGCCCTTTTTACCGAAGAGAACTTGAGAAGCACGCTGAACGTTAGAAGAGTACGAAGAAAATAGTATTACGCCGCACAAATCAATTCTATTACCGAGAAAGATACCTAGGACCGTCCCGTTAAGGAAGAGTACGAAAAAGACAGTATTACGCTGCACAAGTCAATCATATTACCGAGAGAAGACACCAAGGAGCGTCCCGTTACAGAAGGCTACGAGAAAGACAACTGGGCCGCACCACTCGATCCAATCAACGGGAGAAGACACCAAGGACCATCCCATTACAGAAGGCTACGAGGAAGACAACTCTGGGCCGCACGATTAGACGGGAGAATTTGAGGAGAAAGTTACGAGGAGAATTACGCTGGTTAGCCAGAACACGAGCGAAGCCACCAAATCGATATTTTGAGAACTGTAATTGTCGTATTTGCTCTTATTGAATAAATTCTCTGATTTTAATTTAAACCTGCTCTTGTCGGACTTTATCCCCCAGCGCCATCGAACGTGTGAAACAAGTTCGGTAGCAATTTGACTATAACTAATGAATCTTAAGTATTAGTAATAAATGATGCGGTATTCGTGTAAAAGAAAGAAATAATAATTTTAATATAGTAATTATAGTTGCTTGCGTTTATAGTTATAGTTGCTCTTCTGTGGCTTAAAGGATGGAGGTTATTGTTGAAGTCGAGAAATTAGGATTCAACATTGCATCACATAACGCTAACCTCAAGGATATTACTTAGGCGGGTTGATTTTGTTTCTTCTGTCACCAGCTCTTGTTATCAGACAATCCCTTTTCTTTTCTGATTGGAGGTGATATCTGATCACAAATATTCAACAAAAAGCCTTTTATTTATATTATTCATCTTTTTCGTTTGGAACCACTTTCAAATTTGTTTTTTTTTGTTTTTGTTTTTTTAATTACATTTTTTGAATAGCAATTTAAGATAGGTGTATAACTACACAATTTAAAAAAAATGTATTTCCACAATGGTCTTAGCGCAGATCTATAATATAGTTAGACTAGTTTTGTAATTGCTATTTCATTTAAAAATACATAAAAAAAAATCAAGCTTCTAAAATTTCAAAGTTCTTACTGATTCTGCTTGAATTTCAAACTTATTCTTATGATAATTAACATAATTTTTGATTGCATGAAATCCAAATAATAAATTCGATTTTAAAGAAAAGGGCGATTTAGTTGATTAGATATGCAGAACATTCCCGCACAATGCTTTCAGCATCTTGTAGAATCCATCCCAGATCTAATTCAGGCTGCTTTAAAGGCTAAAGGAAGAGCAACAAGCTACTAAATATCATGTACCAAATATACTGTTATCTCAATATAATATTGTGAATTAATACAGGATAAATATTATCTACTGAAATTTTAACACTATTTTACGATAAATGAATAGATGTACATTATGTATAATCATTTTTTTAAAGAGTTTTTTTTATTCTTAACAATAATATAGTGTAAACAATAAAAACAATACGATTCGATGTAGCATGGAGAATGTACGTGACCCATGCGTTCAGCATTGAGAGGCTGAGTGAAGCTGATATTTAAAATTATCGAAGAATAACGAAAAATAACAAAATGATAAATCACAAAGTATGTTACAACGTAAAGTCTGTTGTATTTTGCTTTTTAAAATAAAAGCAATGACGAAAACTGCCTCTTGAAAGCGTACAGATATGATTTATGAAAAGACCGGCGCGCATACACCTCGGAAGAACGAGGTTCTGCGGACTTCAACGGACTTCAGTGGCAGTTTGTGACGTCAAAGTCCGCAGGAGTTTGATGCCTCAAATCGCAGTAAGTTTTAAAGATGAGCGGAAGCGGAATCAACGGCAGACCGATCACATTATCGTATGAGGGTGCGTATAGACCAAGATCCAATGCAAGCCAATGCCAACTCGACCGAATGTGTTCGTTGGTTTTGGGATTGGAAACGATTGGAAATGATTTTGATTTTGATAAAATGTTGTCGTCCACATCGGATTTAGTTTTAAATTGGGAAACCGTTGGTTGTGGTTCTGTCATTTTACACGGCAAGGTATTGAATTGATCGTCTCGTAATGTCGTCAGGTGATGATGATTTATGTGCAAGTGCAGGATTTTTAGTTGTGAATTCTTTAGTTCAGAACAAAAAGAAGAAACCGTAAACCGAGACGCTGGTGGATGACAACACCGTATAAAAATAGAAGTGCCTGCAATACAAGTAATTTGCTGGACGAGCTTCGCAGTTCAACTGCAATACTCTGCCAAATATCTATCTTCTTTTTTGAGAGTTAATAATTTCTATTGCTAGGATCCCATAATATAGGATTATATTATGGTATAGTTGAATTAGTTGAATCCCGGTATAGTTGGATTAGTTTGAGAGACAAATCATCATCCCATTCCATATCGAAACACGAAATAAACAATACGTCCCACACCAGCGAATACTTGCCAACGACTAAAAACGTTTTAACTCGTTCACACCAAATCAAACATCTCTTTGAAGTACCGCTAAGCGACCGAACGCAGGCCAACGCCTTGGAAACAGTTGGAATGCATTGGGGTGCGTTCGCCACCGCCGTACACATCGATTCCAACGCATTCAAATGTCTGTCTTCATGTGCCTTGGTATGCGTTGGAGCTTCGGTCTATTCTCGCCTTGAGAGTGGCGGGCCAGCCAATCGCGAAACACTTCGATTGATTAAACGAAGAATCGGTATCCATTTTCTGGCTCGATTCATATTTTCTTTTTTTAAATTGCTGAGTGAGAATCCCAAAGCATTCAATTATCGGATTATAACAATTTAGTAAACATGTGTAAGAAAAGGTAATATGGGCTCTAAGAGATTTCTAAATAAAAATAAGGAAAGAAAACAAAGAAATTTAAGCTGGGTCGGTGAGGTTGTCGTCTCGTTTCTCGCCGAAATGACCGCAAAATCAATATCTACGATTCCTAAAATAAACCGTCTTTGGAAATTCTAATTCTATGCTGCATTTATTCTTTGTTTTAATTTGTAATGAACTATATATATTGAACTATACTGATCAATTAAAATAAAAAGGTTACTGATAACATTTCATTTGGCCCGTGTCGACGTTTTCCAAAATAGGAATGCCAGAACATACAAATCGTTGCTATGTCAATCCTCATCCAGTTTTAAGAATAGGTCTATCTTACACACTCACCCTACCCTCTTTCGGTTTACTCCAGCCACCTGTACAAATATAAATAAAGAGTTTACAAATAATCTCCCATCGTTGCTGAGAGATCCATTTTACAACTTTGCCGCTAAAACTGATGAATTGTGTGATAGCTTCATTTCCTTTCCCTGTTTCGGAGCGGCGGCGTTAGTACATATGAGCGGTTGTTCGCAGATCTCTCTAGTAGCCCAAGTCCCTAGTAGCAGCGTAGACGTTAACGTATGCTCATCTAGCTTTACGGACAGTACACACGAATGTGACGAATTAACAAATTATTACCCTACAACAAGTGTTTCGTTTCTTCTTAAGATCATGTTCTTTTCGATATCCGGTATCTGGACTTTACTACCGTCTCTGTTTCCTCCTCATCATTATCCTTCCCTTTCCGACTTCTGCTTGTACTGTTCTTTCTGTATGTCTTCAACGTTCATTGTCTGAATCTATAAATTGCCTTTTCCTCTTCTTTTCGCCAATGCAAGTAAGAACATTTATAGTAATACTCAAAGGACTTGCCTTTCTCTCACTACAATGTGGGAAAAAGTCCATTTATACTGTTTCTTCAGCGAATTGTCCACCATATTGATCAAACTCAGAAACAAATAATATCAATAAATTACTTTAAATTTATGATTTTAAAAAGTTTTATTTAAAGATTTATTAGAATTCGAGATCAAAAATATCTTCAGACGCTATCTTACAATTCTATAATAACTGATATTCCTTCTGTGGAATATTCGTTCTCGGTTTTGCATCTACGCTCGGGTTATAATTTTCAAAACGTTTCGTAATGTTGCGGAAATTTCAAAATACACTTGTTTTTCTTGTCTTTATTGGCTAGAAAATAAGAATGAAGTTCAATAAATGAAAAAGCTGTAGTTATGAATCATAACACGAGTACAAGAAGTCCCAGAGAAATAAGATTTTATTTTTCCAAGGAAGTAAGTTAAAGTATATAATATTCAAAGCGGTCACACTGCGTAATTATAATGATTAAATGCTCAAGTCAGTTGACTGATATCTTCTTCAAAGTTATTTACTTTTGGAAGCAGCGTTAAATACTATGTCATGAGAAGTTGACTGATCTCATTTCTGTGACACAATACTTACGTATGATTTAAATTGGCAAGAAGATAAGAAGCATGCAATGCAGCTGTTTTCAGACACAGTGATTGTTCCCCAACAAAAAAGTCCACCGGATTCAAATTACTCAGAATTATTCCTCTTAACACGGCAATAGGAGTTACCAAAGTATTCTGGTACATATCGTATCAATGTAATGGTTGGTATACAGTATGCTTAATCACACGCCATGTTGTACTATTTTGCTTTATTTGCGTAAAACTTCAGCTTGGTAAAGGTATTAATGTAATTATAACTACAATAAATTAATTATAGTAACTGTAAAAATTTATTTAATAGTTGGAGATGTTGTTGAATAAATTTGTACTGAAACTGAATCCCATATTTCTATTAAAAAATGGAATTTAGTTGATAAAACTGCACAAATTAGTATAGTCGGTGCAAGGAGAGTGAATCTGCCACATATGGAAAAATTCTGATGACTTAGTTGATTCTGGAACTTATAGCTGCAGAGAGTAAAATGACGGCATTAATGTAATGGATAGTGCGTCGTAACATTCAGTTGAAATTGCTCCAGCAAACAACAACAAGCAGCAACAGAAAAGCCACCATGACTAAATGGTTAACCCGTCAAGGAATCCCATATAACGCAAATATGTTGAAAGCAGAGCTGTACAATATTGTGAAGCATCACAAAGTAGGTAGAAAGCAGAGTGTGATCGACACCTTAGCGCCAGCTCAAGGTCACACAGTATTAGGCCCCTTGCACATTACACGATTTCGCCCGTACGGGAAAAACCCGCACGGGCAAATTCTTTTAGTCGACTACAGACGAGTACTAGCCCTTTCACATTGCACGATTTCAACATGGGCACGATTTTTAGTCGTGTTGCAGCCGTCCAGTGCCACTGCAGCCACGATTTTAATCGTGCGGAAGTAGCCTTGGGGCGTTGCTTGGTTCTACGCTTTGTGCATCATTTTAACTTTCATGTTTGTTTTTGTAGTGTACTTCAGTAAAAAAAAATCCTGAACAAATTTGGATGTTTCAATTTTTTTTGTTTTTAATTTTAATTTTTTTTTTAATTTTTTTTTTTTTTGCTGTATTTTTTCTTTTCTGAATTTTACTTTTATATTGAATAAAAGTTTGAGAGAAATTATTCATTGAATTAAATTTTAAATTCGTCACCAATTTTATTTAAATCACTTAATTTAATTGAAAAATACGCTACCAAAAGTTTTAAAATTGTATTAAAACCCAAGCCTCAAATTCTTAGAAACTATCTGAAGCTGGGCGAATACGTAGCAATCTGCGGCAATATTGTGGGACAATATTGACCCTTTTCATTGCTGACAACCGTTTGCGGCAATAAAAATGAACAATATTGTCAAAGTTTGCCCATTTCAAGACAATTGAGATTGTCGGAAAAAAAGGAACAATTTTAGTTGTCGCAACGTATTGCTGGAACGAGAGCGAATCACATGAACGGATGAAATCACGTGACAATGGTGACGTCAAAGGAGGCGGGGCTTCAAAATCGGCATTTCAGTCACTCACGCCGGCCATTTTGTTTGCGAAACAAGGATTAAAATCAGCGAAATGGATCGGCCCAAAACAGATAATTCCAACAACAACATTTTGTCGATTGATAATGAAAGAATTGTAATTGATTTCTACAGAGGGATGGCGTTTAATACTATAGCAATTCTGTACGGAAACACGCTCTCTTTGGCTCGCCCTAGTGAGAAGCGCCGTAACCATTAATTGTCACGGCAATATTCGTTGCGGAAAAACTACGTGTTCGCGCGTGATCTGAACTGACAACGGTTGTCAGCAATAAAAAGGGGCAATATTGTCCCACAATATTGCCGCAGATTGCTACGTATTCGCCTAGCATTAGACAATTAATTTCATTGCAATTTTACGACGTTGTATACGTATGTTATAAACCTTAGCTTCCGAAATTTATTTGGATTTCATAAATTTTCATCAACTTATTTTCTAATTGAATTAAAGTTTATATAATTCATCTTTTATTAAAAGGAAAGAAAAAGAAAGCATATAACAGTGACCTTAATATAAAAATGAATACATACTTTTTGTACTTAAAAATTATAGACAATTTCAGCGCAAATAATGTTCTAGCTTGCTTTTTTAATAGTTTTATTAAATATATTAGAATTATGTAAAAATGAAATATTTCTTTTATTTGTTTATTTTATTCTTTTACATTCAGTATTGATAACCTAATAAAAAAAAATAGCCCAATACACTGAAATTGCTGATGTTAATAGCGCTTTATTATTTTACCTACTACTACACTATTTCCTTACTACCTGATTTCAATCCAAAATTTCATAATCTTTTTTTTTTTTTAGTTATTCCTCCTAAAGGTTCTTTCAACAGAATTGGTTAAACTAATCTTTTTGAACGGTACATTGTGGAACCGCACGGGGGAAATCGTGTGGAAATCGTGTTATGTGCAAGGGTCCAGACCACGATTTAAAACCGTGCGGGTTTTTCCCGCACGGGCAAAATCGTGTAATGTGCAAGGGACCTTACGAGTACAGCCATACCCGTTGTGAGCTCTACATCTGAAACCTACCTATGTACTGTTCTTATCTTTAATTTTTTAAGAATAAAAAAATAAATTTGAAGATTTTGTTATTTTTTATTTGCACAAAGTAGAAAAGGGTTAAGATGCTTTGCAATAGATGTCGCTGCGAATTCATGGGTGTACACTGACTAAAGACTACAGTGTGGCCAACAACCAGCGTCCGCCATGTTTTTGCCAACTGAACACAAGGTTATATAAGCCACAGAAGGAATTTTCACATTTTAACTAAACTTTTTTTTTTATTCTAAAAAGATTAAATATGGTGATATGGGGGATGTCTTGTTCTTAATCAATTTTTTTGTTTTTCCATGAATACTTAATCAAGATTGATAATAGTCCAATCATCATCCAATATTCTATTGCTTGTATTTGATTGGTTTAAGTTTTAAAAAATAAATGTATATAAGGCAGAACCTTCATTAAAAAATTTATGCTGATGATGAATCTCCGGGAGATTTGAAAGCCTTAATTTCTTTTTAATTTTTATTTTAAATTTATATGTGTGTTTTTTATATTTTATTTATAACCAAACTTTTTTGACTCACAATTGTTCTGCTGCCTTTGATTGTATTTAATGTGAATTACAGAAAAACAAAAACAATTTTTTTCCATTCTGCACCGTAAAAAATCACTAAAATACACATATATTTTTTCGTAAAACAAGAATTTAAATTGTTATCAATGCAAAGAACATATCTTTTAATCCTTTTTTTTGTTTATATTTCTTTTTTTTGACACCAGAACAAAATCCTATCAGTTATTATCAGTTATTTGTTATATAAAGACATTAAAATAAAGTAAATATCTCTTTGATATTGTTGAATTTTAATAGAGAAAAGGGTTGAATTAAATAAAGGGATATAATTCCTAAAAAAACGGATTTCAGAAAAAAATTTAATCATTTACTAAAAAATATCTGAAAATGTATAAAATATATTTTAATCCTTTTTTTTGCAAAAATTAAATAAAAAATGAGACAAAAAATAAAAATCAATTTAAGAAAAAATAAAAGAAGCCTTATATTTTGTGAGCAAAGCCTCTTATTTTTTATTTTTTTTTGATGTGTCATTCATATTTTTTTACTGACACCAGAACAAAATCCTATCAGTTATTATCAGTTATTTGTTATATAAAGACATTAAAATAAAGTAAATATCTCTTTGATATTATTGAATTTGAATAGGGGAAATGCTTGAAATAAATAAAGGTTTTCTATTGCTTATTACATATGAATATGAATGATACATATGAATTGATTAAAAGTTACTTAAAAAAAAGAAAATTTCGAATTAAAATAAAATATTATAAAAGCAACTTATTCAATATAAAAAGTGGTGTTCCTCAGGGATCAAATTTGGGTCCTTTGCTCTTCAATATCTTTATAAATTCGATTAACAATTGCATCCATTATTCAAAGATATATATCTATGCAGATGATGTACTCTTGATGACTCATGATAGGAACCAGGAAGATGCTTTTAATTTTTTGCAAAATGATATTAATAATATTCAAAAATGGACATGGAATAATAAAATGACAATAAATAAAGATAAAACAAAAATTATTGTGATTAAGAATAAAAATAAAAAGTTAAATTATAACTTAGATCTACAATTACATGATGAAAATTGCGTAAATTCTAAGAAACTAAATAATTTAATTAAATCATGTAATTGTACTACAATTGAAAGTGTTTGTAAACAAAAATATCTTGGCATTTATATAGATGACAAATTTTCTTGGAACTTCCACTATAATTATATCTTAAAAAGACTGAATACTTTATTATATTTTTTCTATCACATTAAAAATATGTTTCCTTTTAAACAGAAATTGGTTGTTTATAAGGCATATGTTGATTCGATTCTAAATTACGGTTTGGACTGTTGGATATTTATAAGCAGACAACAAATTAAAAATATAAATAAAATTATTCTCAAGATCTTTAATTACGTAATGATTAACTTTAAAAACAAAAAACTTGAGGAACAACAAAGCATAAGAAAGAAATATAAAATACTTTTATTAAATGAAAAATTTATTTATAACAATATGATAAAGAATTTTTTTGATATAAAAAATAAAAAAGATAACTTACAAAATAATTCCAACACCAGAAAAGGTTGGATAAAAATATTTAATGTTACAAAAATAAATAATAATATGGGATATAGACAAAAAAATCAAATCCTTTATAGTCTTTTCAATCAATTAAATTGGGAAAATTACAATTTTGAAAGAATTAGTCAGGTTAAAAATCAGTTAATAATAGATATTATTGATGGTAGTTTTAAATTTTAATATAATTAATCTTAATTTTTTTTTCTTATACTTAACTGTATTTAGATTAAATTTTCAGTACCTATACCACAGGTATTTCTCTTTTAGAAATACCTATTAGGACTGATTTACATTTAAAAAAAAAAAAAAAAAATATTATTATTTATTGCGACAGTTGCACTCAATAATTTATCTACAATATTGAAATGCCCTGGGCGGTGGCTTCTTTGTAATTTCTCTCTTTCCTATCCTCTATTTTCATCATTTTATATATAATGAATCCTTAGTTATATTTTCTTATTTCTTTCTCGAACTTTGTCCAAATGCTTGTTTGTCTTCCCAAAACTATAAATCTATTGTTTAAATTAAAAATGTAGTTATTTGTTATAAGTATTATACTTAATAAGTATTTATTTATACAATATTTATACTTATTTAATATTAAGTAATTTATTATAAAGTATAAGTTATAAAAAAAAAAGCTATAAGTTATTATACTTAATAATAAATATAACTTCATGCTAATAATCCTCCAACAATTCTTTACTCTATAATAGCGACAATATTTCGAATAATCTGATCAATTATTCTTCATAAGGTCTATAATAAAATAAAACTATTTCTTTCCTTGAACATAAAACAAACAATAATGTTTCTTATTTGTCATTTAATAATTGGTTTATTTGTAATCTCATGTTTTTTGTCAATCATTTTAATAATTGAATTGAATTATATTATAAAATTGTTTGATTTATATCATATCAAATTTAACTTTCATCAATTGTAATTTGGAATTGTAATTTAGAATTTGTTTGTTTTATGTTCAAGGAAATAAATAGTTTTATTTCTTCCTTTTTCGACCTGATGAAGATTAATTGATCAGATTATTCGAAAAATTGTTATTATTATTGAGTAAAGAATTTTTAGAGGATTATTATCATGAAGTTACATTTATTAAATCTATTTGTTTGTTTATTGTTGTGTATATAGTTGTATATAAATCTATTGTTTCTTCATTGTTATATATATATTGTTAGATATTATAGTTTTATGTTAACTTATATTATAAGGAATGTAATTAGGTTACTTTGTAGTAAATGATTAATTTTTTTTTCTGAAATCCGTTTTTCTAAGACTTTAAATCCCTTTATTTATTTCCACCATTTCTTGTATTCAAATTCAAGAATATCCAAGAGATATTTACTTATTTATTGTCTTTATATAACAAATAACTGATAGGAACTGATCGTATGTTGTACTGGTGTCAATAAAAGAAATATGAATGATACAAAAACCAAAAAAATTAAAAATAAAAGACTGCTCACAAAAAATAAGGCTTGTTTAATTTTTTTTTAAATTGATTTTTATTTTTTGTCTCATATTTTTTATTTAATTTTGCAAAAAAAAAGAATTAAAAGATATTTTATATATTTTTAGATATTTTTTAGTAAATGATTAAATTTTTTTCTGAAATCAGTTTTTTTTATATCCCTTTATTTATTTGAACCATTTCCCCTATTAAAATTCAACAATATCAAAGAGATATTTACTTTATTTTAATGTCTTTATATAACAAATAACTGATAATAACTGATAGTATTTTGTACTGGTATGAATAAAAGAAATATGAATGACACACACAAAAAAAATAAAAAAAAATAAGAGGCTTTGCTCACAAAATATAAGGCTTGTTTTAAAAATTTTCTTAAAATGATTTTTATTTTATATCTCATATTTTTTATTTAATTTTTGCAAAAAAAAAAAGGATTAAAAGATATATCTTTTTTGGATTGGTAACAACTTAAATTCTTGTGATGAAAGATCTCCAACATCTCTAAACTAAAATGTAATAATAACTTACATTTATTAGGATAAAGCAAATTTTCAGGGGAATATCGTTCCCCCTTCCTCAAGCCTATTTTACAAAGAGTTAGTGAAAATTCTGTTGAACAATTAAATTATTACATGTTGTACATATACATTTTGTTAATAATATTACAACTTTCTATTATTAATTAACAATTTCATAAAAAACTTTCTATTTGTTAGTTATTTGCCAATTCTTCTATTGTAACCTTATTATTGCAATTATCACACAGCTTCTCAATAAAAACTTTTGCTATTCTGACAAAATATTCATTCACTTCAAGTCCATCACTCCTATTGATATTTCGTTCTGTCGTGTTTCGAATGTACATGCTTTCAATCATTTTTCGTGTTTTTGTTTCTTTCTCCACACATAAAATTTTAATTTCACTATTAACGCAGTGCGTTTTTTTCTTACAATGTTCAGCGAACTCTGACTTATCTATTAATTGATTTTGTATGTAGGTGCCATGTTCTATCATACGTTCCTTTACCGTTCTTTTACTTTCTCCAAGATAGAACAATTTACAATTCAAACATTCTATCTTGTACACTATTCCCATCTCGTGTTTTTTATCACTTCGATT
>JAFIDM010014012.1:31403558-31426698 GCA_023159025.1 Thereuonema tuberculata
CTCAATGTTACAGATATTTGGCATTGTTGTCATTGTAACCCCCTAACGACTCCCGAACGGAAGGTCGGATCGACAAACTGACTTCATCATCGTGTTCAGAGGCCCAAAAACCTTACGAATTGGGTATTTTCAGGGGACAACGTCCCCTCATGTTCGAGATATTTGGCATTGTTTTCATTGGAATTCCGCTATTAACTTAAATGTTAGAAATGCAGCCGTCTAATGTAAGTTGTCAGCTATATCTTAAGGGGTAAGGTCTCAGACTCATATGCTTTAAATTGTTTTTTGTTTTTTTTTTCCTCTTAAACTTTTTCCCAATTAAGATTAAGATTTGCAAAAGAAAATAATATATATTTAAATCAGTTATATAAATTCGTCTTGTAATTTGAATCTAAATAAGTGAATGTGGTTAAAATCACTTTCCATATTGTTTGAATTGTTTAAAAAAATTTCACGTTTTTAGTATTCTTGTTTTTGCATTTATTATTTCGATGATGTTAGGAAAGGGAGAGGTGTTCACCCTTACTAAATAAATATTTGTAAGTAATCATGAAGAAGTCTTTAGAATAAAGACGAAATATTGATGTCCGTTGATGTCCGTAGTAGTTTGTATAATTATGAATGTGTTATAAGTATGGCATTTAAGTTTTTGAAGACTTCATGATTTCATTTGCCAATCTCAATAAATTCAGCAAATGACAGAGGAAAAAAGTAATACCTGAAGCAATTAGTATTACATCTAAGCAACTAGGAATCTTCCTAAAAGTATATAATGTCAGAAAATACACATCATTACCCAAATTTTAATTTTTAAGAATAGAAACGACAGTTTTAAGAATAGAAAACAATAGAGCAATTGCTTTAGGATTATCTCAAGTTGTTTTCATGTTCATTGTTCTTTCATCATTATTACTCAATATATATGTGGAAAGCTTTTATACAATATATATTAATTTAATTAAGTATTAGAAATAATATAAAAAAAACAATTACTTCTTTCCCATGAAATTTTACGAAAAGGATATCCATATACAGGGCAGGAGAGAGTGACACTACCAGAACTAACTGCAGAAAGTCTGGGTCTTTTTCTTGAGCCGAGTTTACCTATAAAAATTATAGAAAACGAATAAAAAAATGTTTAATGATAATTTGTAATTAACTCATTACTTTGGTTATTATTACCAAGTAATATAAATTATATCATTATAATGGAAATGATATTATACTGACCTAGAAAAACAATCCGTTCTTTAACAAAAAACAAATGTCCTAATGTGGATGATAAAGAAATTGCAATTCCGAAATCATTTGGAGCTTTCCCGGTTGGTGCAAAAAAAATAAAAAACACCAACAACTCAAAAGGTCTGATCTCATTACAAATCTATATCTATTCCGGAAGTTTCGTAGAAGTATCTTTGAACCATGTTTGCCCATCAACACACTGTCCTCCCAGTGTACACCCATTTTTCCAGGTTAATTGAATTTTGTAAGATCATAACCCTATCACTTCAAACCTTCCCTAGTTCGTAAAAAATCATCAAAATCATTACAAATTTATATCTAACCCGAAACCCTTTGCTATTATGCACAACAATATTTAAGTTCCAATTGTTGCATAACACTATTTATATAGTTCCCATTGTCGCCACCGGGTGCATATGTAGCGCTATCGTGCAGAACAATATTTTAGCTCCAATTGTTGCATAGCAATATTTGTATAGTGCTCATTGTCACGATAACAAATGCTAAAACCTAACGAAAGCAAACTTTCAGCTTTATAACTTAAAGCAACGCTTTTTATCCTATCCCGGAAGAATTTCGAAACATCCTGCAAAAAGGTTTTAGTGATTGTAATTATCTACTTACATGCCAAATTTGAAGTCTCTAATAATTATAGTTACGGAAATAATTACGGAAATAAGAAAATTTTCAAGCGAAATTAAACCCTCGTTATTCCCGACCCCGTGGGAATTTCGAAAAAATCCTGAAAAAGTGTTTGAGTGATTATAATTACCTATTTACACGTCAAATTTGAAGTCTCTACTAATTATAGTTAAGGAAATAATTACGGAAATAAGAAAACTTGAATTCCCGACAATTAACCCTCGTTATTCCCAAACCCGTGGGAATTTCGCAAATTTGGCCTTATTCCTTATTTACTATATAAAGGGAACCTCTGCGCAAAGGGAACCTTCAGCTTTCTAGGTCCAACGGTTTGGCCTGGGCGTTAATCAGTCAATCAGTGAATGAATGAATGATTGAGTGAGTGAATGAGTCAGTCCTTGTCTTTTTATATAGTTAGATAAGTATATATTTGTATAGGTATAGTTATATCCCTCAGGGATCACGACGGTCGATAAGGCTCCGAAAGCTTCAATGACCAAGAAATGAGATGAGTTCGGGTGGTCAGCTCAATGCTCGTCCGCCTGTATCCTCGGGAAGGAAATCCGTTACTCATTCTAGAATGGGCTAGGTGGATTTAGGAACGTCCTTCAGATGGGCCCTAGGATCCGTCTGAAGGAGAATTTAGCGTGGAAAAATCTGCGTCCAAATAAATCTAAGCTTCATAATGGCAAGAAAATTAGAAAATTAGACTTCTATGTACTTTTATAGAACTTCGCAGAAATTTACTGTCAATTGAATCTCAAGTTTTGCTAAAAATAGCTGTCAATAAACTTTATATCAATAAATAATATAAAAAAATATTTCTTAAATTAAAAAAAGTTAAACAAAGTCTATATATATAATACTGTCCAATATTACGTTCCATTTCAACAAGGAACTTCTTCATGTGAGGATAAGAAAAAAAACTTTCTTTATCCTTTCGTTATCCTCACCTGAAAAAGTTCTTTGTTGAAATGGTACGAAATATTGTACAGTAAAGAAGATATTTATAGTGAAATGTTATTATAATTTATTTAAAAGGAAAACAAAATTAATTTTGTAACTGTAAATTTCAAATATGCCCGAAAATCACATGGATGGACACGATTAAAACAGTCACAGGCATAAGTTTGGAGCAGTTAAGAAGGGAAGCACAAGATCGGACAGAGTGGCGAGAGATGACCTATAGAATCGCCAAGAGCTGGCTAAATGGCTAACAACAACAACAACCACAACAACAAAAGTTTCAAATATTAAATTGAATATTTATTCATAGTTTTAAATAAGATTATGCTAAGTTCCCAATAATTTAATGAAACTTGATTATCTTATTTTATAATAAAAATAACTCACACTAACAACTTATTGCTTACCATAAATATTAACTCTTGCTGAGTGTTTTACTATTCCAGCTTTATTAGTAGCAGTGCAACTATATAATCCACCATCTTCTGTCATAACATTCGTAATGGACAATGTGCTTATAATTAGTCTTTTCTCTTCAATTGATTCAGAAATAGAAATTCTTTTTTCTTTAGGTAGATCCATATCGTCTAAAGTCCAAGAAATTTGAGGGTTTGGATTGCCTACAACAGCGCATTTGATCAGCAAATCTTGTCCAGGATGAAGAATTTTTTCAATAAAAGTTTCAGTGAATGAAGGTATTATATCTGAAAATAAATATGTTTTATTGCATGTAAACATTCGTTAAAAGCTAAAATCTTCAATATTTCAAATAAAATTTCAATCATTTATTGATCGAAAATATATAGCTAAATTAAAGCACTGCCAATACAATAAATAAAAATATTTATTGTTCTCGTTCAAATGATACGCAATCAGTAATTACTTTTAAAATGCAAAATTTCATTAATGCTTATGGATACTGGCATTTAAAATTTCTATTCAATAATAAAATTGTAAAATAGTTTAAACTTACCTCCAATCTCTAAGTAGGCTTTTCCAAACGCAGATTCCATTTCATTGCTGGCAAAACATTGGTAAATATCTTTATGCCTTGTTATCATTTTATTAATTTGTAAAGTTTCGTTATTAATAAATCGCACTGATTCATCGGTAATTGGTTGACCATCTTTTAGCCAAGAAATTCTAGTCACTGGATATCCGGATACTTGACAAGTGAGAGTGACGGATTTTTCAAGATCAACAATTGCAGATGTTGGCTGAATGGTTACAGATAATGGAACTGAAATTGGTTTGAAAATTATTCAGATTTTAAAAATTGGCAATCGTTCACTGTCAGGTACAGGATTTATTTTTTAATAATATAAATTGATTTTTCTATTATGATGAAAGTTTTTATTATTAAAAATAGTATTACAGAAGATAGGAAAAGCCTGAATTTTCTGGAAACTAGGTAAGAAAAACTTTATCAAAACAATTCTAATTATGTTCAGTGAGAAATTTCTTGTGAATGTTCTGTGAAACAAGAGCAGTAGCGACATTTTATTCTTCATCAGCTAACGAAGTATGAAATATGCCTCTACATCTGAAAGATTTACATTATTAAAAACGTAGGAGCAAATTTTACTAATGTTACAGAATGGAAACTTTAGTAATGTTAAGATGTTAGGGGATCTATTTTCTTTTTAAAATACTGATATTCATAATGACGATAATTCATAATTTTCCACAGCTTGAAGAAAAATTATAATTTATTCTATTCTAAAAAGAATGTGTTTGGAAAATTTTTCGAAACGCATGTTCTATTTAAAGAAATCATGAAAAGTGGTGAACTGGAGGCTTCTAAAATTATACAAAAAGAATAGTGGTTTTGTTTTGAATCTACATAACTTTTCTCTCAATACGAGCATGATCTATTATCATGATGAAATTAAGAGAACTTAAAAACTTATCGAAAACTATTTAAGAGTAGATATAAGAGTACAATACATAATTGCAAGACATATAAAGTATCATCAGGTTGCAGGAAAACACAATAAAGAACGAAAAACATTCTTTAGAAAATCTGAAGAGCGAAATCAGTGAGTTGCTGCGGATCTTGCGAATTTAGTTCGTGCACCATGTGGATCTTGTAGCAGTACCAGTTTAAAATGCACTACAATACTTTACAATACTGGTCCGAACAGCGGACCAGGGGATAGACAATTCATACGCCACCACTGGGTTGAAGGTTTGAAGAATTTTGGGCACGTGCTGCGGGGTCTGCCACAACAACAGCAACTTCATCAACAATTTCCATCTCAATGGGCAGCCGTCCCAATTTTGATGCTACACACAAATCTCGATTACTTCAAATTTCTTAATCATCTTCTTTAACCCATTTTATGACATAGACCCTATTTGGTGCCTTCCAAATGACTCTCAGTGCAGTCAATTCTTTGCTGCTGTTCTGATAAACTAACTTTACTAATAGCTTTTTCCTCCAAAGTCATGATACTGTTATGGTAATCCTTCAGAATGGATTGCTTGCAATAACTTGGCATTTTATAGCCAGCAAGTGGTTCTCTTAATTTGTTAACCAACATATACGCCACCTTTATGAAGCATTTTTTTTTTCATCGGAAATTTCTTCCCCCTCATCTAATTAGCATATATATCAATTTCCATTGAGATATGTTGATTAGAACTCCAGAGAGCTTTCCATTGAGTACGGTCACTTTAATTACAGCCACCATGTAAAATTGGATGGTGTTATGCATCATTTGATCAAGCGCCAAAATTCAGTTTTCAGATATTAGCAAAAACGCAAAAATTAGGGATGTACTAATTCGCCTTTTAGATATTAATTCTCCTTTTATGGAATGAAAAAATGAAGTATACCGCATATGATGACGTATGAATTTCGATTTAAATGATTTAAAATGCGTCAAAGGTCGTTAGTAATATGATACAAATCTTATACGTTAGGTTTAGTCTATTGGCGATTATTCAAAATTAATTTTCCGTAGAATTATGTTGAGATAGCAAGCAGGAACAATTTTTTTATAAAGAGTTTACACCTTTAGCAATAATCTAAAAAAAATCTACTTTCGCGCTTCGGCAAATGATGCACAACACCATCAGTTTTTAATACAGACCAATCCTTGGAAGCTGTCGAATATGCTCTAAGAAGCTGACCTTAGAGTCGTTAAATTAAAGTTAAAGTCGTTAGATTAAAAAGATGATTAATATCTTACAAATTTTTACATCTTCTTGTGGATATCAGATAATTTAAAAATTTTGTTATTATTTTCTTTACTATACTTTTATAATACCAAAAAACTTACAACTTATATTGAAATTTAGTGCTAAACGATAACTACGAGAAGTATACTTTATGTATTCTTAAAAATATTTTAATCATCAATACTATAAAATATTCTTACAGAATATTAGGTCAATGAGATCATTTATTCGGAGTTTGAAGTTTTCAGATAACTATAAAAATAAATATTCTTTTACTGTTTTTCAATATGATTAGGAATAGCAAAATTAATTCATATCACGTTTCCACATTCCATTTCAGCTTTTAAGATTGAGAAATTTTAATAAATTATGATATAAATAAGTTTACTTCTTATTGCAGTGAGTTATAGAGACTTTCTCTAAAATCAAAATATGTTGAAAATCATACAGAGGAATGGTTTCGCTTACCTGCAACTATCAATTCGGTTTCTTTCTTTACTTCTCCTGCAGTATTAGATGCAACACAGGAATAGATTCCAGTCTCAGATTGACGGACATTTTTAATCAGCAGAGATCCAGACACTTGGAATTTTCGTTTATTCAATTCGACTTCTTTTCTTTCTTCATCATCTTTTCTAATGAACCATCTGAAAAAAATACTACTTATTAGTGAGAATATATTTTCTAAATGGTATATTGTGATATGTAATACTTGAAAGATTCCAGCATTTTAGATATAACTTTTACCACGTTAATCAATGTTTAAAGGGAAAATTATCATATTTAAAAACTATTCATGGATAATATTTAGTGTTGGGAGTGGGGAAACTCTATTATATCTTTGCGAATATATCTTTAAAAATATAAGCAGAAATTTTTCAATGAAGTTCAAAAAAATTCTGTTAAAATAATAATTCATTTGCCATTTATAAAAAAAAATTTATGCAAAAAATATGATCAACATTACTTGGGTTTCCACGGCCATGCGGCTGCTGACAAGCCGAACATCTCCGCCGTCAATGCGAAGAGTCGGTGCAATGGTGCAGAGCTCACCGCCATTCGACTGTGGAGGACTTTAAAAACGTTCTGTGGAGTGATGAATCTCGCTTCACGATTTGAAGTCCAATGGACGCATGTGGGTTTCGCGGATGCCCCGCGAACGCTTTTTATGCGACTGCATTCTGCCAACTGTTAAGTTCGGTGGCGGTAGCGTAATGGTGTGGGGGTGTTTTTCGTGGTACAGCCTGGGTCCCTTAGTTCCTGTCACGGGTAACATGAACTTTGCGATGTATCTGACCATTCTGGACAACGCTGCCCTTTCAACACTGTGGCAACAGTTTGGCGAAGGCCCGAAGCAGGATAACTATCCCGTATACACATCGAAGCATGTGACGACATGGGTATTCCACAACTTGACTGGCAGTCTCAGATCCCCGATCTCAACCCCACTGAACATCTGTGGGACGAAATACAACGCAGATTACATATCCACCCACATCGCCCATCTTCCGTGGCCGGAGTCATTTCAGCTGCCTGGAAATCAGTTCCTGCGACCACCTATCAAAACCTGGTGGAAAGTCTTATGAGACGTGTACAAGCTGTAATCGATGCAAAAAAGGGGACTGGGATCACATTAATATGTGTATCAGGAAGCTCCACGTCCTGACCACGTCGACTTACGGCCTTATAGTGTATCTTCGTATGGCAAAGGAACTGTTATCCTAACAAATATTCTTTATATTCCATTTAACAAACCATTTCTTCTGCTTTCAAATGATACGTAAAGGATGTTCTCAAACAATGAGATATATCTTCGTGATAACTCTAATCAAATATAGATTTAATTAAAACTTAACAAAAGTATATCTGTGTGCTGTCGCTCACTTGTTTTAAAAAACATACTAAATCTATTTTTATGATGTGTTTATTTAAATTTCCAGGTACTTACTTAATAGATGGAGGGGGATGGCCTTGTGCTACACACGGTAAGAAGATAGTGGTATCCACTTTAGCAACGACTTGCTTCCTACCATTAATGATTTTGGGAGAAACTCGTCCCTGGGGATCTAATATTCAAATACTTGATATTATTTCAATGATAAAATGAATTTTTACTGTTTCATGGAAGTAAGCTTCTATTTTTTCAAATTTATTAGAGGATTATTAAAAGTATATTGCATATTAGGTAGCGGGTATATATATTGTTAAATTACACAGTACAACAAAAAACATGCCGAAATTTGAAACTATGAAATATTTTTGTTGTTGTGTGCGCTGAATTCGAAAATGCATTCAATTTTTCGTATCACGTAAGATTTTTGTTCAGTGATGCAATCCCGCTTTCTGCTAATATGCGCCAGGTGGGCACTCCAGCGCATTCTGATTGTAAACATAAGTTAAAATTGCAGGCAGATGCTAATGGAAGTTAACGGTTTTATGGCAAATTTCCTGTTTACATTCTTTCCGAAATGCATATCGTTACTCCACTGCTATATATATATTAGTAAAAATAAAATTCAGACAGTACAGTGACTGAATTTACAGCAACGATGTCGTGTCAGTGCGTAAATTCTCCGAATGTATTTTGCTTTGTGTGTGGTGAATTCACTACAAATCTCACAGAGAAAATATTAATCATATGATTAAAAAAGAATATGAATCGTACTTTAAGTCTGAAGTAGATAAGGATAAAAATTTTGCAACTAAATATTGTTGTAGTGGATGTTCTCGTAATTTGAGAGGCTGGTTAAATGGCACTCGCCCTTCTGTGCCCTTATGGACAGATCAGAAAGACCATCTCTTGGACTGTTATTTCTGTTTAATCAAACTTTCTGGTTTTCATTGACATTTTCATTGGTCCTCAAATCCGGAAAATCCAGCCGGATTCTATGTTCGAGGAAAAACTCACCGCAACAGAAAATGTGGAGTGGTGTGCATTCAAAGGCGTATGTTCGAAATTCCTGGGAAATTACAGAGCAGATAACTATATTGAAGTTGTGGAAAATTTGTTAAAATCATATTCGGTAATGGACTGCAATATGTCCCTGCAGCACACCCATTTCCTGCACACCCATCTTTACTTTTTTTCACCGAACCGGGGAATGGTCAGCGACGAGCACGGAGAAAGATTTCACCAGAAAATATCCCAAATGGAAAGGCGATATGCAGGAAAATGATCTCATAACATGCTTTCTGACTACTGTTGGTTTCTTGTCTGTGAGTGTTCCGGGCCAAGCCACAAAAAAAAATCTTCCAGAAAAAATTCTAAAATTGTAAGTTTTTAACATTTTTTTTAAAGTTATTTGCTTGTAATATTTTTTTTTTTAGTTTTTTAAACTCTTTGACGTTTTATCAGTACTCAGCACATCCTTTTCAATAAAATGGGTACTTTTGAACGCTGAGTGTAGTAAAACTTTGACTCTGGAACTACAACTATGAAAAAACATCAAATTTGTGACCAAAATATTGAATATTGTTGCCAAAGAAAACGGTACGTGATAGAGAATTTTTTACTTCAAATTCGAATTTAGGAGACTCGAATTAGTGGAAGTAGCGCATTTTTATTTCATGGCATGAAAAAAGTTAAAATTTTGTTGTACAGTGTTATCTATATAAACTATGCCTTATAAAGAAATATATTCTATTTTAATTTATTTTTATTTATAATTCTGCCTGACAGAGAAAAGCCACACCATGAAGATGTGAATGCAGTGCCAAGCAAATAGCAGAATGGATGCGCATGTGCAAGTTAGGCAAACTATTAAAATTTGTGGCCAATCACAGGAACCGCGGGCGTTTTATACGCAGACAACCAACCTGTGAAGCCGTCATTCAAGACGTCGCGTCGTCCCGGCTGCGAGAAGGTGAATGTTTTTTGCTGTTACTGTGTCTGGAGAACCAACAAGGAGTGTTAATCCTTTAAGACGCCGTCGTACTCAATTTCCTCAAACGGATGCATTCACGAGAGGTTTCATTGTAGGTCTTCGTACCGCCGGTTGGTCTTTGCACCGTATTGCGGAAGAAACTCAAAGTGATGTCACAACCATACGTCGCATTTGGAGACGGTGGTCCCAGGAAGGAAATGCGAACCGTCGTAGTGGGACCGGAGCTCGGGGATGGCGTCAGAGCGCACAGATCGTCGCATCAGACGTCATGCCGTAGCAAACCCACAATCCACATTTTGCAAAGGATACAGGGGATTTTGGATGCTCGGATATCAACACGGACAGTGTCGAGCCGATTGCCTACGGCAGGTTTGTTGTCCAACCATCCGTTCGAAAGCTACCCTTAACAGCGAGCCATCGTCGCAATCGCTTAGAATGGTGTCGCACCATAGCTGCGTGGGGTGCAGAATGAATCAGCGACGAATCCCGTTTTTATCTCACTAACTATGATCACCATGTCTGGAGGCGACGGGAGGATTCCTCTGTCCTTGTGGAGCACCACACACACCGTCAACGTGGAGTCATGGTTTGGGATACTATCAGTGCCAACAGACGCTCAACTCTACTACGCATTAAGGGCACATTAATGGTACGCCGCTATGTTGAGAAGGTGTTGCGATGCCATATCTACAGGGCATCCCAAACTCAATGTTTCAACAAGATAACACCCGGCCACATACAGCTCGGATCAGCCTACATGCTTCACAAAGTGTGAAGATGCTTCCTTGGCCTGCCCTAACCCCCTATCTCTTGCCAATCGAGAATCTGTGCAACACGATTAAACGTCCGTTTGAATATCCTCCCATCCCCACGAAATGAAGATGAACTGTGGACTCGGATCATCACCACATGGTCTACGATACCCCAGAGCATTATTCGGACACTCATCGAATCGATGCCATGTCCGGTTCAGCAATATATCGCCCAAAATGGAGATCCCACTTCTTATTGATCATCCTGTATTTTAGGCCACTGGAGCCTTCTCTGTGTCGGACAATTAAGTCATTTGTTCGCTATCTATGCATGCAGTTTGGTCTGTTTATGAGCAGTCCTTCATGGTGTGACATTTACCTCTGTCAGACAGTGTAAATAGAAAGATGCAGTATTTTTCAAATGAAATGTATTTTATTATAATTTGAACTTTAAATCTGTAGTTTTTATTGTTTTTTTAACTAATCTTTAGATTATTTTTTTGATTAATCTTTAAATTACATATACAAATCTAACCTAAATTATTTCAAAAAAACATACCAAACTTAAATCACCTGTAATAATTAATTTTCCTGCTGTAACACTAAGTTTTGTTTTTCCAGTCAAACGGTCAGTTGTCCGGCAACGAAAGGTCGTCATAGAATCTTCTGAATTACTATCTTTGATATACAAATCACCACTGGCCATTACACTATATTTAGAATCTAAAATTTAAAAATAATTACCATTTTATATAATCACAACTTGTTTTAGCTGTTTAGAAATTGCTGTAAATAATCAAAATCATAAAATTGGGGAATCATAAAATATCTTAGAGTAGTTGAATAAGTAAAGCATTCGAACATTTAGACTTCGGTCTTATACAAGTAAACAGTTTTAAACAAATGAGATGTTTTTAGTTTTATTCCCTTACATTAACATTTAATTAACCATTTTAGTTATGATTCATTATTGTATTTTAATTTAATTTAACTTAACATTATCTATTGACCATTTTCTTGAAGTTGTAGATTATTGAAAAAATTTCATATCTCAAATGACAGACAATAAAAAGGATCTCAAGAAATAAAGTCAAATAAAATATTAATAAAATAACATTTTTTTTTTATAAGTATTTTAAGGTAAAATAAAATGCTTAATGTGCATCAAAAGTTTTAAGAAAAAGAACATTTTTGAAATGCACATAAACAAATAAAGGTTCTCGCACCCTGAGCTACCATGTCGGGAACTGAGACAGCTGTTTCAGCCTTATTAGGCTTCCTCAGTCAGATTTACCCTTGATGGTAGCTCAAAGTTCCATTGTTTGAGGGGCCATTCCGAGGAGCCGGAATATTTGTTTATGTGCATTTCAAAACTTGTAAGGTACTGTAGGCCTAATTATTAATAGCGTTTCCAGGAGATCCGCGAAAAAAATTCTGTCAATAATCCATGACAAAAAGCGGATTTTTTTGGTGATTTTTCTTAAAGAATGGTTGCTATCTGTTTTGTTTTTTTTTGGTTTGGTTTTTTTGTATCGACTTCGATACCACTAATTACTTGCCAAATAACATTGATGTCAGCTATTTCCTTACTGGCATTCCTATGATTCTTTACTAAATTTGAAGTAAATTGGCATCAGGCCATAATAAAATGAAGATTTATAGATAAATGACGGTGTCGAAGAATCGACCTCTTATGTTATGTTATGTTATGTTATGTTATGTAGTGAATGTGGGTGGCAGAGAAGCCAAGCACTGCTACCGGAGGTCTATTGTACTATCCCACGGAAATAAGGAAAGATGGAGAGAAAGACTCAGAAAGTATGGTGGGAGAAGTGCAGGGGAAATGGGAGAACCCCGAGAAAACCTGCCCCAATGAGGATCGTCCACCATCACAATCGAACTCTTACTTTGAATAAGAAGCTTCACTTCATTGGCACAACAGAAGGAGGTGACCATTTGTAGGAGTTGTAACTCCCCAGCATCCGAAAATGGAAAAAAATCTAGGATTTTGGACCTGGTTTTATTTGATTGGAAAGTTCATCGTTTTGTTTGTAAATCCCCCTCCAAAAAGAACTTCCTTTTTTTTTTGGGGGGGGGGGGGAGGGGCTGAACGCTACAACAATTCCAAAACTCATCTGCCATTCCAAAATTATCAATAATACCTACTCACTTATATCGCATGAGATATTATTATAATTATTAAAAGAAAATAATAAAATATAATACTACCGAAAACAAAAGTCCTAATTTAACTTTTTCTATTAAAAAAATTATAGTTATAATTGTGCCAATACATACAATATAAATCTTGATGATTTAAAAGAATTCACTAATTAAAGTATTTAAATTGATTTTTCAAAAGAAATTTCCGATATTTATAATAAATTGTAAAGTATAATATTTTATTTTCAAAACAAAAAATCATTTATAACATAATTATAAAAAACTGATATTAATTTTAGAAATAAAAAATATTAGTAATCAAATTATCATCTTTGACAAACTAATAAAATAAAATTATCTTATGCTCCAATTTAAAATAGTTACGGAAAAATATTAATTTCAAAGAATTATAAATGATGTCAATATAAAATATCTTTCTATACAATTAAAAAAATAACTTATCTGCCATCATAAAAAGAAAAAAAATCACAGAAAAATAGCGTATTGAAAATTCCTAAAAAAAAATCTTAATTGTATATTGTCATTGTACAGGGTGACTTGGAAGTTCCCGTACCCCCTATTATGTTTTATTATATTAAGGGGTACGGGAACTTCAAGGCCACCGTACATATTTAGATTATAATGCTTCTCTTTGTATAGTAAATGACCCGTATATCGCTTGAATATATCTGTATGGGAAAGTTTGACTCTTGTAGGGGGCATCCAATATATATACGAACCACTTTTTCACCTAAGAAATCTCTACAGGAATTTCTTAACTTCAAATCTTTTAAAAGTTTTTAATTCCTTAACGATATGTCTTTAAACATTAACGAATTCTTAAACCATTTGTAGCATAGGCTGTCATCATGAGAAAGTATGTCTGGACTCAACAAGATTCATCTGTTTACATCTGGATTCTGTTTTAAACTCAATCTAAATGTCGTTCGTAATAAGAATAAAGGAGTTTTAAGAGATTCACTATCAACAGTTGCTTACTGATAGTATTTGTAATAGCAGGGTGGCCGGGAAGTTTCCGTACTCCTTAATATAATAATAGCATAATAGGGGGTACAGGAATTTCCCGGCCATCCTGTATAATGATATAAATAACTAAATGAAGAGGTTATTCTAATAATCTGGTTTCAAAATGTACTGTTATGTTGGAAACTTCCGAAGCGGAAACCCTAAAGACCAATCGCTTTTTTAATAGGAACATGAAAGATACTTACTTGGATCGTAATCGTTTTGCTTTATTTCAATGACTGAGCCACGAACCCAAGATTCCACAGTAACAAATTCAGTCAACATTTCAGGAATATGACATTTAATCACAGCTGGGTTTCCTTTAATCACGTAGACATCATAGACATAGACATCGTAGGACTGCGAAACAACTAAAAATTTAGGATAAATTAAATAAATAGTGAAAATCATATTTTTGAAATAAGTTGTGACAATATTTGTCGTGCACCAAAAAAAGACCATTTCAACATCGTACATGGTCATTTTTTCTGCAAACAACGTACAATCAGAAAACAGATCAGACTCAGAATTTAGGAAATTTATTTTATATTATTAATGGTTTCGAAATCTTTTCAAACAAATTTATTATTATTATTTTATTATCTTTTTTTAATTACAATAGAAACACGAAGAAAACAAATTTAAATACCTATTTTTTTTATTTTTTTTTACTTTTTAATATAAAAATTAAGAATTCCATTAATCAAGAAACTTTAATACTACTACTACTACTGCAACACTTAAAATTCTACTTTAGCGAAGAAATTTATAAGGTGTTTAGAGATTTCTAAATATTGAATTTACCTCCTTTAACTTGAATATCCTTTGAAACAATTGTCCCCATAGAATTCTTTGCAGAGCATCTGTAGGACGTAGCATGAACATCTTGTCGGAAAACTTCTGCTCTGAATGGGAGAAATGTTAGTGTTCCATCCATTTGTACGTTTCGTAATCCAGGGACATTTTTAACTGAGGAACCATCTAACAGAATCCATGTAATATTTGGTTGAGGATAACCTGATGCTGAGCACAGAAGCTGACCACCAGTAGAATTGGAAAATACTAAGCTTTTAGGGAATTCAGTCAGAAAACCAGGAGCATCGCTGCCACCTTCTAGAAAAAAAAAAACGAAATTTAATAAAAAGTATCAAGCTTACTAAAGCAAGTTTATGGCATTCATTGAAATTATTAACTATTCAATAAATCTCGAATATCTAATCCTCCTTTCTTATTGAAATAAGAGAAATACGATTTGGAAAAGATCAATTTAGTACAGTTGGACCCCTATTTGACGAACCTCTATTTTGCGAATTTCCCGATTTTACGAACTTTTCTTTGGAACCAAGAACATTTTGCTAATTTCTTCGTAAAATAACCTCCAAATAGCGAAGTGCATTTTCTATTTAACGATCTTTTTCGTGGTATCTGTTTTTTTTTTTTCCTCCTTGAAATGTTTTTATTATCAACATTTCCTTAGAGGAAATGAAAGAAATTTGGATACAGCTGAGGGAAAAAGAAGAAATTAACGATGTTGCTGATTGATGATTATCTTTCACTTGATTTTGAATATGAGACCTCGGAAACACTAACTGAATCGGATATTTTGGACAGTGTGAAAAATAAAAACAATACAGCTGTGATTTGCGATGAAGATAAAGATGATCAAAATGGAAATGATCATGATGAAGAAATAATAATAAAAAAAAAACCCATCGTATGATGAAATGCTAAAATCATTTGAAACAATCTGACGCGGATTACAATTTGAAGAAAAGACGCCTGAAGGGGTTTTTCGTGCATTGCAAAGATGCGAAACGTACTATGAGCGAAAACACTTTTAGTCCAGTCGCCATATACTTTTTACCTAGAAAAAATTCCGAATTTAATGAAACTTTGGGATGATGTTTGTTGGTGTACAGTAGTACTACACCCAATTTTCCGAACAAAAATACCTTGTGGAAAATTAGGGTGGGGCGAAAAACCACAAAATTTTTGCCCTTTTTTCAGTTTTTTCCAAATATTTCGAAAACGGTTGATTTTAGCGAAAACCTTTAAAATAGTAATTTGTAGAAGATTAAATTTCCTTCAATTTTCACTAGTCAAACTTATTTTTTGACCCCATAGGTACCGAGATACAGGACTTCGAAAAAGTGCAAAATTTCTCAAAATCGTAAAAAAATGCTAAAAAGGCTTGTTTTCATTATGCAGTTTCCATTTTGCAACATATTTAATGGAGTTATGGTATCTCATTTTCATACTACTATTTCATGCTATTTTCATACGTTCAACCCCCCCCCTCCCCGCAACCACTACCTCTTCCTCTACCGGATGTTCATACTACACAGAGTACTTCTAAGGTTTGAAAGAGCAAATAACCCAATTCGTCTTTAAGTTTGGGGATTTTTATACGTAGTTTATTGTAATGATTCTTATTGTCTAATGTTTACAGTAAATTCTTATAATAAAACATGAAGTATTAAAACAAAGTAAATTTAATATTGTTAGCGTTTGGCGCAGGGAGTTTCCTCTTCTTCTCGCTCTTCTTCATCGTCAAGCAGTGCATCCAATACACTTTCTTCTTCACACTCTCCTTCTGCATCTTCCTCCTGGAGATCAGGCTCTGTCGAATTTTCGCAAGCATGCCCCGAGCAGTTCTTGCAAAGGGTGGAGCACCGCAGTCCTGCTTTCTTGCAGCTGCATGCTACAGTGCTACATCCTTTTTTGCATTTACAAGAGATGATGTTAAGTATGTTGTCCGGGGCTGCATTACGTGTGCTCCTGATGGGGACGATCCCTCGTCTCGTCAGCGACCACCCCCAAACTGACGGTACAATATCGTTACCCTGCCACGTCTGGACGTGGAGGTACGTTCGAAAAACATGGTGGGTGGCCGCGTCTTTGGTAGGTGGCAGCTGGCCAATAGGAATTTCGGTTTGGCGATAGACTTCGTAAAAAGTTGGTATCGGAGGTTGTCGAGGGAATCTGTTTCCATGTTCCCGCCGTACAGTGCCACCAGAAACTTCTGGCCTGCCTCGGATATCTGGGAGGGGGTGGCTTCCGGGTCTTTGAACACAGCTGCAAGGGGATGTAGGGAAGTGTTCTTCTTGTAAATTCTGCAAACCTTCTTCTTCCCTTGTCCGAAGGGGGTTGACGTGGTACTGCATGCAGAAAGTGAATGTCTTGTGTGTCGATCTTGCATGAAGCTGCTGAATATAACAATGATGGGGCATTGCCTCTCCCATTCTTCTCGAAATAGATGTTTTTGTGTGAAGTGGAGGCGAGGGCTGTCAGTAACACTAGGAGATCTACATCTTCACCTGCGATGATAACACTGTCATATTCAGCAGCCTTCGATATCTTTTAAATTGTCTATTGTCTTTTAAAGAAACAATATTTCTAATAAACTTGAAATTAAAAAAACAAATGATATTTCGAATAAAGTCTATTCAACTTTACTTCAATATCTTCGAAATTTTATCTATTTAAATAAAAAAATATGTTTAATAACACGCTTACAACCTCCTTAAGGTCTAATTTAACTGAATATCACGATTTGATAAACAGGCATTGCAAATAATATCCAGTGTCCCGATTCAGCTTCAATTTATTCTTTGTTTACGAAAATTGAATCCAGTATTTAATGTTATTCAAGGTGCACGTGATTCCTTTATTGCAATCCATTAAAGGAAAGATTAGAGACTTATTTATTTTGAATTTAACCTAAATCCCTGGTCAATATATCTTCTGGTGATTAAAAGATGATCACCAAAACCCAACAAACATGGTAGCGAATGTCTCTAAATTTTGGCCTGTTTTGAATGGTACCAATTTTGATATTAGCTCTATCATCTTTATTATTCCATTCGTAAATCCATGTTTATATTTATTTTTTTTTTAATTTTTATAGAAAACCTGAAAAATCACACTTTCCACATTCAATTATCGAATATTAAGCTGATTACAGCTTTACTTGTATCAATTTCTTAAAAGATGATAAAACTTTGTAATGTTTCATTTGTAGTATACTACTGAATCAATCATAAGGGAATCAAAGCATCAAATTTAATTTCGGTGAAATTTGCCTTACGATATACACCTTTTTATAAAAATTCAATATAAATCTTTGGTAATACAGTAGAACCTCGGATAACGACAACAATCCGTTCCAGAAGGCTGGTCGTTATCCGAAATGTTCGCTATCCGAAACAATTTTCCCCATAAGAAATAAAGGAAATAGGAATAATTGGTTCCTAGCTCCTATTGACTCGCTATTATATGAAAGTTACAGGCTATATAGGTATGCTTTTTTAAATGAGAATAGTTGTAATACAGTACAAATTGAGTTCAATATAAATAAAAACATTAAAGAAAGCATTTAAACATAAGGAAACATAGGAAAACTATGGATGACGATGTACTGTATTTATATATGCGTAGCCGGCGACATTGTATTACTTTGTATCCATTTGGGATCGCACAGCTTACTTTGTATCCATTTGGGATCGAACACAACATGGCCGCTACACATCTGTTCGCTAACCGAAATTTTGTTCGCTATCCGAGGCAAATTTTTAGCGAAATTTTTGGTCGTTATCCGAATTGTTCGTTATCAGAGGCGTTCGCTAACCGAGGTTTGACTGTATATCTAAGACTGGCCAGCCATTTTTCTAATTGATGAAAGAGAGATATTGGTACTTTTTTAATTTTTTATACAATGCATTAAAATTTTATTCTTACAAAAGAATGCTGTGTTTTTTCAGGTTTGAAAATGAAGTTGAACACATATTGTAACTGAACGCATATTTATATGCTGCTTGATAAATTGTATTTTTTTTACAATGTTTACAGTAAACCAATTATATTTCAGCTTTTATCAATTTTTAATGCAACATTAATCATCTTTATCAGCTAAAATTTCAGAATTTTTGTTATAGATTCTTAGAATGGTACATTAGATCTACTCAAATGTAATAGTAGTTTTTGACTCCATATAAAACGTAGGATCTCAAAAACAGAAAAAAAAAAAAAAAAACGCGCGCAATATTTAGTGGCATCTTAATAAGTTATAGTAGTCTGAAGTCTAATAGATATTGTATTCACCTTTCTTTTGTAAAACGAAGAGTGCATGAAACAACTTGCAAAAAATACTGGATCAAGATTACATTTCTCCACTGATTTTTTTTTTTTTGTACCTTTTATCCATTAATTTATCAATGATATTTTCCTTTAAATTTGGGCTGCTTCATTTTCTGTAAGTTTAAAGAATCTGAATTAAAAAAAAAAAAAAAAAAAACTGAATGAAATCCGTAAAAGTTAATTGAATTTATGATTTTTTCCCCCCATTATAACGAATTTTATCCTTCATCTAATATACGTCATCTAATATCTTTATGAGGAATCAGGGATACATCATTATCAACAGTACTTTTTTTACTGTTTTTTCTTTTAATCATTTTATACTTTTTAAAAAAAAAAAAAAAAATTGTCTAACTATAAATTTCATTGAAACCTGAAATTCCTCCATTGAAGATTAATATACCGTAATAAACATAATATACCTGTATGATGAATAAACACAATAGCTATTTGTTCCCTCATTTTGTATCTATCAAATAGTTATAAATAGTCTACGTATTTAAAATAAAAATAATCGGAAATGTAGCGTAAATAAATTAATGCTAATAAAACAGATGTTTCGATTTGTATAAAATATTAAAATAATTAACTACAATTGTAGTTTGAGCAAAAGGAAGGGTTAACGTGCTGACAAATTCACTGAAAATGTCTGTTAAGCCCAGCACAAGAATAAACAAAAAGAATTGCCTTTTATTCTTGTGCTGAGCTTAACAGACATTTTACAATTGTAGTTTGTTCATTCATATCCTAGCGATAGGCATGAAATGCCCACGTCACCAGAATCGGTTTCTTCGATTTCCGTGACGTCAACTTACCGCCTTGTAGAGTCACAGGGGCGACTAGCGGGAAGGAGAGTAGAAGCATCAGCAGCCGCACTACACAGCTCTTCCAGGGCACTGTCATTGTGCACCGGCAAAAAACCTCACAAGCTTTACGGCTCCTAACTCCTGAGTAGTGGATACCAAACGATGTAGATAAGGTCGACGTGAATATGAAGGATTTGGAAGTGATACAGTAAATCACGTGCTCTGTTGTACTACGATGACTGGAACGATTTAGTTAAGTGAAAATGCAACTTGGTCACGGCACCCACGAGTAGCGGAAACCACATCAACCTTTTTACCCTACCGCTGAAATGGCTTCGTCCGAAATTACCAGTCGTGAAGACGAGCAATTTTGGAGGGAGATTTCGAATCAGAAAATTCCATTTATTTTTTATTCGTTGTTGTAGGAATATTTATTTTAATTTATATGGAAGCTTTCCTTGAAAAATGTAATGAGGTATGCAGCTTATTATTTTTTTTTAATAATTTCTATGAAATAATGGCAATTTCAGTAGATGTCTTTCGTACGGTGCTTTTTCATTTTTATTTCTAATATATAAAAAGTTTAATTATTTTAATAAAATATTACAAACATTGTAAACTTACTTAAGCTAAAAGAATTGCAAGATTCAACGTTTTGTTTGCTATAAATACTTGAAAGAAAACGAGTTTCGCAGGATTTATTTTTTATGTTAGTGAGTTATTGATAGAAAAAAAGCTTAAATTTATATCTGAAAAAGTCCATTCTTGTACGAGATGTGTTATAAATAGAAATTTCCAGATGGAAGTAGAATTAATCGACGTACAATCAATAGACTTTTTCCTTTTTTTTTTTTTTTTTGAAGATTCACAATCCCTAATATATCCTATCCTGTTTAAATTTTTCTTTTTTTTTTATAATACAAAACTATTATTACTCTTAATCTCTTGAAAACTCGAACGTTGTGGTAGGTTTGTTTATACTTGTTTGTCCAATTTTAGCCTATCAGTATTCTTACTTCAGTAATAAGAGTTGCATGTAGAAAGCATCTGCGAAAGTAATTTAAGGAAAGAAGGAAAAGACTGTATTGAGAAGGCTTTTTGATCTCCCAAAAGATTTAAAAAAAAAAAGCAGAAACAAAAAAAAAGTTTTCAATAGCTTATAACAGTAAAATATTTCCGAATATTTTAAGCCCTAAAATATTTTTAACGCCTATTATTTAATCGATCAGATTATTAAAATTTTTTTTATATCAAGTTAATTAAATATATACATATAAAATATCAAATTAATATGGAAATTTAATCGTAATAACTCACTTCCTTTAATAACGAAGGTGATTGTTTTACATTGCAAGCAGGATCTCAAAAGGAATTTTATTCCGTTAATTATTAAAGCTTTCATAAGTTGATTCTAGTTAAGTGAAACTTCGCTTAATTGAAATCAGCTGATATAAGTTTTAATACGCAAGTTGAAAGTTATCATTAAAGCAACATTGTTGAAGCAACAGAAAATGAAAGTTTTGATTTATTTATTTTTCTGAAATTTGAACAGACTAATATTAAAATAAGGTTGATTATAGAATACTAAAATAGTAAGATAGATTTACGGCTGCGATAAAAATAAAAAATATTTTGTAATTTTCTGCATTTCGTTGGAGTGATGTGATAAATAAAGCTTGAATTTGAAAAAAAAAAAGTTTGAATTGTTCTGGTAACTATTACAGAACGAAATATGAAAGAAAGGATCAAACATTCACTGAACATGTGCATTTACTGCTGGTTTATTCAAGAAGCCTTTGTTATCAGTTTTCCACGTCAACAGCGTATCTTTCAGTAGAATAACAATCGAAGCCAGTAGAAGCTTCTAAGGGACTGTTACTTACAACAAATATCAATATTAAGAGACTTAAATTACAGAATACACGTTCTTTTCTAGTTTCACATTTTCTAGTTTCAATAAAATACCCAAAGTTAGCTTTGAGAAATAAAGCAAAGGAAACGCAGCACTTGAATAAAAGGAGAAATTGCCTTTCTGATTAAATTATGGGAAGGAACGGCCGTTTCGTCCTACTACGGACTCATCAGCCCAATCCCCGCCTTCCCATAATCTAATCAGAAAGGCAATTTCTCCTTTTATTCAAGTGCTACGTTTCCTTTGCTTTATTTACTCATACTCACAGCACGTTAACTTTTTTTTCTTTTTTAGCTTTGAGAATGTTGTATTTTTTCCAAGACAGTTATCATTGTGAAGAGAAGCAATTTGTGAGCGTTTATAAACAAGATAAATTACTTATATCGTAAGGAGTAGTTGCGATTTTTGTTTTAAGTGATGTAAATTAACAGCAAAAATGAAAAAGGTAAAAGCATTTAGAAAAATTTAACATTTTTAAATAACTTCTACCTAACAAGATACCTATATTATTTTCAAGTTTGTTGAACAGACAGCCTAAGCAAAACCTGCGCAATCTAAAGGGTTCAAACAGCGAAATATATTCTGACTATAGTTTCATTATTGCATCTGGCAAGAGATGTGGAGAAAGAAAAGGAAAATTAACTTTTTACTGCCTCAAAATCCTGGGGAAAATAATCATAATTTCTGTTAATTATTAATTTTTAACGTGCAGATTTAATCGATGAATAAATTGGTGCTCCGATGAACTTTTATTTGAGAAAGGTGTTTCGATACAAAGGAGCCTCGAACCGTCATATTAATAAGCTTTTTAAATTATTAAACTTTCTATAACATGCGGAGTGAACTAATTAAGAAGAAGGTTCGCACCTTCTGAGCATGTTATGGGTGGAGTGGCTGGCTGATGAGCACTAATAAGTGCGAAACGGTCCGTCCCAGTCTCTTCACGATGACAGCTCGGGGGTGCGAATTCTTTGCGTAGTTCGTGCGTGTTCATTGTGTCTTTTAATAAGCTTTTTAAATTTTTATTAAATGTTTTCAACATCTGATAGTGTGCTTTGATGGTTGCAAATAAATCATAATTTCTGTTAATGTCGTTTTCAAATCCTTATATGTTGTGTATTAAAGTGCTTCTCAACTTTCTTTGTTCATGGCGCACTTACATATTTAATAAGATCTGGTGACACATCCAACGTTTTCCTATTATGAGCATAGCCCTTAAACTTCTTCATTGAGTAAATTAGAATTGTTTGAGAAAAATGTCTAACGGAGCAGAATGTAACTTAAATTTCTGTTTACCCGGATTTTTTTGATGCCTAGAATGTAGTTAAAATTAGAAAATTTGGCTAAATATTTATTAAAGATGCACCATCAAAATTTTCTTATGGCATATCAAGGGTAGTCTCACGCAGTAGCGTACCAAGGGGGGGG
>JAFIDM010014012.1:31434916-31461754 GCA_023159025.1 Thereuonema tuberculata
TGCTACTAATAAAGCTGGAATAGTAAAACACGCAGCAAGAGTTAATATTTATGGTAAGTGATCAGTTATTTGTTATTTTTGTTACAAAATAAAATAATCAAGTAAATAAAACAACTTAATAAAGATTTAACGTAAATCTTGTTATTTAATGGTTGAACCAATGTTAAAATGAATATTTGAAATCTAGAGTTTAGAACAATTCTTTTTTTTTTTTTAGTATTGTTACTTAATTAACAACAATTAAGAGCATTTCACATGGCATTTCGTGCAACAGAAATTTGGACTATAAACTCTCTTGCAATGACTCCAAAATCGTAGATAATATTGTTACCTGTGGAATGGTCCACCCCACCGAAATGGTGGATTCGCCTCACGCTTATCCACCTCAGTGTAGAGTAGTGCGGTCAGACCTTGTCTCCCTCTGGATAGTGGACTCTGTCGGAGCCAGAGGCGGGCATATAATGCAGCGGAGAAGGCTTCAGGGTCAGTTCGTTTTGGCGGCAGCCCGGCCGCAAGAAGAGGTCTCCACCCGGAGCAAGAGGGAAGAGTTGGATTGTGGCGAGCAGCCAAGAAGAGATTCTCCACCAAGTTCGGGGATAGAGAAGAGAGAGAAAGGGCCTGTTGATAGGCAGCGACCCAGAGAGAGAGAGTTCCCCACTTGGAGAGAAGTTGGATTGATTGAGTGGTTGATAGGCCACGGACAGATCCCCAGCGCTAAGCCGGAGAAGACGAACCATTTGCGGGAGAGTTTAGAGAAGACCGTACTTAGACGTACGGCTACGAAGCAAGACACTTCTAAGCCGAAGCAGACCAACCATTTGCGGGAGAGTTTACAGAAGACGCACTTTGACGTAAGGCTACGAAGCAGACCGTTCTAAGCCGAAGCAGAAGATACAGTTGCCGGAAGAAGTTGTCGAGGGCCGCCCCAATACGGATTGCCTCGAAGAAGACTGTACCCGAGCGAGTCATCAAATCGATAATTTGAGATAATTTGTAAATTCCGTAATTTATTTTTCTGAATAAATTCTCTGTGATTTTGAATTAAAATCGCTCCTGTCGCATTTTGTTCCCCAGCGCCACCGAACCAGCCCGAAAGTTCGTTAGCAATATTTCACAAGAAATGACATTAATATCCGGTCTAAAATGGAGCGGAGATTAATTCCTTTGGCGCGAAGTGAAGAAAACAAACTGAAAATGAAAGCTGCAATTTCGCATTCTCATTTTCTGGATGTTCAACAGAAGTACACGACACTTTTACAAATACTGAGAATTGTACTGCTGCATCGGCATCGACTTTTTGAAAACAAAAGAGAGATTCCAAGGATGAAAAGGAGATGGTGGGTTCCAATGGCGGTCCTACCAAATGGTGAGAAGAGCAGCCACTCCAGGCACCGAATTAGAGGGGCACCAAAATTCATGATGGCCACTGAAAAAGGACATCTTACAAGATTAAGGAGCCCCAATATAAGCTCTCGCTCCACCCCAAAAAACGCTAGGGCCGCCGCTGGTGGGCTCGCCCGGCATGAAGGAACGATTGACTCCATGTTTTCCATGAATGCTTCTCGCCGTTTGCTTTCGCAGAGGATCATTGGACTACATGAAATCTCGTCCTTCACTGGTTCAGGAAACCATCTTCCTACATTTAAATCGTTTAGATGACATCGGAGAGAATTTCGTGACCATGTGATAGAGTACGTCCGATTTTTAGATCCGCCCTCCGATTTTCGGATCCAAATGCACTTTCGAGGACAATATACCTGCGAAGTTATATAAAAGTTTAAGTGTAATGTATGTCACTTTGTTTGTGTAATGTATCGGTCACTTTGTACTTCCCATTATAAAGGTGCAGATTTAGTTTTTTTTTATATTTGTTTTATATACTCATACTATTGGTATACATTATATATATTGGTAAATGCTATCTATATTTAGTTCAGGCAACGAAGGAAAAATAAGAAAAATAATTCGTGTAAAAGCCAATTTTGGCACAGTTGTAGGGGAAGGTATCCTGAACAACATACTAAAAGTACTGATGGATGAGGATGGAGCTAAGGGGTGGGGGGGTGTGTGAAGGTCACTGTTTTTATGTTGTAGTGAATAACTCGAAAACTGCGGCCTATAGCAAAAAACTGTCCATATACTAAATTAATCTACAATTAATCTAAAATCCTCTACAAAAAAGGTCCTGTACAGTTTTTCGCTGGGATGTATACTTAAGGAGAAATGGAGGGGGAAAATGGTCAATTTGGAAAAAATGTTTTTCAATATGAAATCCATATTGATTATCGAAGTCCTAATTATTTTCGAAATCGAAACTATCGTCATCGTCGACGGTGTCTTCGATGAGGGTTCCGTTAGTGCTCGAGCCGAAACATACGCCGACTGGAGCAGGCAATGCCTGCTTTCCGGCAACCGCAGTGCACCCCATACCCAGTCGTGCATCGGCCAAATATGGTGTTGAGAATGTGGTCAGGTGCCACAGTGTCGTTGGTTGTCACCGGCTTTAGGATGCCATTGCCTCCCCTGGCCCAACCCCATTGGGTAGGTGTTAGGGGGTTACCGAGCCGTTGTTGTAGCTGTAAGTACATAATAAGACCAACGTAAGTATTTGGCGTCAATAGATATTTGTAATTAAAATAAAGCACTATTTGACAACTATATGTAAATAGATATACCTGCAGGTACACTCTAAACGAGTGCTGCTTCGGAGCTCCTCTGGTAGGAGGAAGAGTGGCCATATCAGATTTCGGCTTCGTCGATGCTCTCAAAAAAGCCGAGTACCGGTGTTTGTTGAGGTTTTGTTCCTGCGCTGGCGTTTGGTAAATCGCCAGAAACAGCTTCTCGCTAGCTTGTGCAATACCCTCAGGTAATATTGAGGGATCAGTGAAAATGTCTGAGATTTTTTGTGTCAGGTCAGGTTTAGCTGTGAACAGCTTAGTAATTCCCACTTTGCTCTTCCCATGGATCGCCGAGGTGGTGTCGCATCCGGAGAAGTGGAGAAGGAGGATCGTCTTGGTGAATGGGAGTGTTGAAGTTGTCGCCCTGAAAACAATTTGTCTCCACCTTCCCACGGCCTGGCTTCAGAAAGAACACGTTGGTAGATGGTGGAGCCAATCCTATGAGGAGGACTATCAAGTCCACATCCTTCCCAAGTATTGCAACAGTTGGATGTACAGCAACTATATCCAACCTGCACCTCACAATAGTGCCATCAGCATCCCCTGTTGCAACAGTTGTTTCAATCCCTGCTGCTGTCATCTTATCAGTGAGCAAGTGGATCAGTCTTGTTTTGTTCCTTTCATTGGCGAGAAGCTGCTCCTGTTGAACTGTGATGGTAGTGCTTTCAGTTTTAGTCAGCCCTCTTCGCTTCTGCTCTGCTCGTTTTGTGCTGTTGACATCACTGTAACCATCAAAAACCACCGTACAATTTTGACCGTAATGTTTCTGTTCATAGGTAATGTACTGATGCAAATTGAAGAAATGTTGAGGACGGTTTCCACTTCATGCGGTGGAGCACCATGTATCACATTGGTGATTTGGGTGAGATCGAGAGTTGCGTTGTTCTCTACTGGCAAAACATCGTAGAGGGATGACTTCTTCCCTTTTCGCATTCCACCCTCGAGGAACAGAGCCAGGGGGAATGGAGTTAATTCATAGGTCAAAAGCTCAGCCACATCTTCGTCGCTCTTTTTTGCTATGACAGTTCTTTGGAAAATTGTCAGAAGGTTAACAGTAATTGTCTCACCATTGATTTTAACGATGATGATAGTTTAGATTTCGAAGATAAGTAAGTATTCGTCAATTGATGTGGATTTCATTTTTAGGAATATACATGCCATTTGTAACAAAAACATGAATTTTTTACAAATTGCCCATTTTCTCCCCTTCATATCTCCTTAAGTATAAATTCCAGAGAAAAAGTGTATAGGACCTTTTTTGTAGAGCATTTTATATAGATTAATTTAATATATGGACATTTTTTTGCTATAGGCTGATTATTCACGAAAAACTGAAAAAAGGGACCTTTAAACCTACACCCACCCCTTAGCTTCACCCCCACTCATCAGTACTTTTAGTATATTGTTTAGGACCCCTCCCCTATAACTTTGCCAAAATTGGCTTTTACATGAATTATTTCCCCTATTCGGCCTTTTTGGGTCTTCGTTGCCTGGACTAATTGGTATATGCGATATATGTTGATACATACTATACTATACTATAATATACTATACTATACTATACTAAGATTCCTTGTGAATTTCTGGTTTAAAAAATGTTGGTACTGATTTAGATGTTGAAGTTGCTATTGTAAATAATGTTGGAACTGCTTCGATTTGTTGTTGCATCAACAAAAAAAGTGAGTAAATTCTCAATAGTAAATTTGAAGATAAAGTTCCAACTAATGTTTCTAGAAACAGCTCACTTTATCATTTACTCTTTTATTATTATTCAAAGAATTTTCTCCTTTGTCACGGTCTTAAAGTTATAAATTCTGAGACGTGTTTTATTGTTATAACTCTATTTTACCACAATCATTACTTATCGTAAAGTCTACATTCTACTTCTCATAATTGATATAATTAATTATTTTTCAATTGCCTGTTTTTTTCTCTTAAATGCTTTCTTTCTTAAAAAAAATCAACAAAAGAATAATTGTTGGATTTTATTATTTGAAAGTCTATCAAAGGAATTACAATTCGTACAAGTTTTCTAAGTTTTGACTTCATTTTCACTAGATGCAATTTAATGAAAAGATTTTCAGAGATTATTTTCTTATTATCTGTAATTTAGAATTAGTATTAACAATTCTATACAATATATTAATGTACAATTGTTAATATTAATTACATTGCATTAATAATAATTATAATATATTAATAGACAGTAATTTCAGTTAATTGTAAATAGTAATACAATTTAATTACAAATTTTTACTTCATAATTTTTTATTCCTTTTCTATGATTTTTATAGGTAAACTCGGCTCAAGAAAAAGACCCAGAGTTTCTGCAGTTAGTTCTGGTAGTGTCACTCTCTCCTGCCCTATATATGGGTATCCTTTTCATAAAATTTCATGGGAAAGAAGTAATTGATTTTTATTCATTCTAGTAATTATTACTATTATTAAACCACATCTTCACATCAATAAAATATATTCAGTAAAATACATTTATTCAATACATTTAGAAACAGCAAATTTTCGGAAAGAATATCTTCCTTCCTTTTTTAACCTTATTCAAAATCTAGAAGAAAGAAGATTAGATATAAATATGGACTTAATTCTAGTAATTATTAAATTGATATATAAATATGAAGCTTTCCAATTAACAATGTATTGCATAACAAAGAAGAACAAAAATATTTCCATGAACACGAGTACCTTCTTAAAATATGTTTAAGAAGATGAGGCAATCTGGAATTTCATTCTTAAAAGTTGGATTATGAAAGGTTATTTTCTATGTATGATACCTTTGCGAAGATTTGCCGTTAGTGAGATGTTATTGGTTCAGGGATTAGCATATTTTTAGCTCCAATTTCAGATTGGTATTTTCATCCCCAAATGAAAATTGAAGCCTAGTCTACATCCTGAATTTCCAAGGAAAAATATTTTGGGAAAGCTTATTCAGTTCTTCTCAGTCCAAAATCATACATTAGGTTTTCGAGGATACCTTTCAGAAATCGCAAATTGAGTCACTTGGTGGCAAATTACTCAATTAACTCATGCGTCAGAAAGAATAGTGCTGCAGTAGGTGTTCAACGCTTTCAATGCCAGTTTTAAGTTCATAACCAATTATCTGTCGAAAGAAATCATAGATTATATCACGTTTTGCAGTGAGAAACTATTCACTCCAGTCAAGAAAAGAATAGCCGCTATTTCATAGTCAGCAGCTAAGATGACTCGTATTATGGTGACTCCTATTTTGGTATTATTGTTTAATTATTGTCCAGATTATTGTTTAAACAGTGAATGCTAATTGATATTGCAATGGATGGCGCATTCTAAGATTAAAGAGCGTCAGTATTCAAGAAATTTTTTTCCATAATTATCAGCACTACATGTGAGATGGATCACTGAAGTATTGAGAAAATTAATAAAGTATTGATATGTCCAGTTATTGGGTGAGAATTGCAGATAAAGGTTAGGTCAAAAGCCTGAAGGTGCTTTACAATGTTTCCTAGGAATCTCCTAATACTAGGGGATAAAGTGTATTTTGAATGCCGTCAACTGTGATTAATGAAATATATCCCATCGTTATGATTATCTAGTAAGAAATTGTAGGTTATGGAATTACCGACAGTAACCCAGAGAGCTTCGGGGAAAAAGACTATATTCGTGCCAAATCATGATTGTTAATTTTCAAAGATTTCACATTCATCAATGATTCTGCCTTTGATTCTTCTGGTTACTTTCTTTACGAGATGCTTCATCCACTACAAAGAGTGGAGAATTGATGCTACTCCTCGAACCGACAGTTCTGAAAACAATGGATGATAGGAAGATGGAAATTAAATTTTTGTAAGAAAATATACTTTAATTGAGAGAAAAACAGTTTATTTTTAAAAGAAACTAAAACAATCACTAATTTTGAAATACTTTATTACCTTTAGCATAACATTCTTATCAGTTCTCAAGACAAAAATTTCTAACTACGATATTTGGTATAATAATGAATCCTCTTCCTCTGAAAATAAATTTAAGAAATTGTAGTACGATGTATCTTCCAACAAAGTAATTTTATACATATTGGTGCTTATTTTACGAGAAACATAAGAATCTACAATTTTAAAATTGTAAATCGCTTTTTAAAATTTTAATAAGTCTATTAGATTTGATTAAATTAATTTTTATAATTTATTTTTGCTTAAAATAAAAAAAATCATTTTTTTCAGATGGAGTCTTCTTACCAGAGGAAGTTCGTCAGATTTTAACAAAAAATAATGAACTGATGATTCATAATTTGCATAAAACTAGAGATAGTGGAATCTACAAATGCCAAATTCAAGGTGAAAATGCAGTTGTTTCAGGAGAGGTTGAATTGGCAGTGATGGGTAAGTTACATTTTCTTTTCTTTAAATGTATACATTGGAGCTAAATTAGAAAATTCTGCTTATTGAAATTATCGGTTACGGTTTTTAATGTGGAATGCTTATTTAAAAATTAATAATTACTGTCAAGCTTCCGAGTACTTTTCTGGCTACCTATAAAACAGGGAGAGTTAAAACGTGTTTCTATATTTGAGAAGTGTGCATTACTCAAAATTTTCAAATTAGTTATCAGTAAATTTTCACTAATATTAATCATTTATCAATTTCTGCAATCTCCTTTAACTTTTAAATTTTTGCGTGATCCTTATTTCATAAATCGATTGTGTAATTTTGTATTTCAGAAATACTTCATATGATAAAGTATTTCCCGCCTTAATAGAAAAAGTTGGAGTTCACCAGGTTTCATAAAGAGTTCCAGAGTTTCATATGGATTGGCAATACGAGAATTTCATTATATAATTCTTTTAATTCGAAAATGATCGATACCTATTTATTCTTCAGAAAAAAAAAACTAATAAAAAAATACATTTTTTAAAATGAGAATTGGGAAATTCATATTGATATAACCATTAATATGATGTGAAGTCATAAAAGGTTATGAACCATCTAAGTCATAAATTTTAATTTTACCCAGGAAATAAATTATGAGAATCCAGTACGGTAGGCATGTTATCGCGGTTAAAGTGAACGAATACAACAAAGGTTCTAATTTAACAAGACAGATATGTACAGATATGAATTAAACTAAAGTTCTTAAAAATTACTATTAGCTAAAGACTATTAGCTCTCTAAGTAAATTTCGTACTAACTAGACCTTATCTACGCATTTAAAAATAAAGAGTATTCTCTTTTATCAAATTTCTATTTCATTTTCATAATTTTTTCTTACTTTCTTCCAAAAGAATTCCACAACTACAGACAAGGCCTTGTGCGGAGTAATGAATTACAATTAGATTGATTTATTCTATCATATATTGATCAGTTTCAGTAAAGAAGAGATTAACAAATCTTTACTTAAATCTTTACTTTAAACTACTAGTTATCAATTGTGGTAACAATAAATTAAAAGTTCAATATCTAGAAAAATATCACATTTTGATCGCCATTCTAATTCACAGTTCACTGAATGCAAGAACTTGTAATTTTATATTTCTTTTATTCCAATATACGCGGGCTATTTTTGTCAACCTCCGATCGCGCTGCTAAGTGACCAGACAAACTGTGTTACTGCACAGTTACCTCACTATAACGTCTGCCATTGCCGAGTTCAACACATCAGTTGGAGCTGAGGTGTAGGCACTTAAACATGGCCGGTATAATTGATTCTCCCGCCAAGTGTGAGTTGCGCAGCATTATTCGATTTCTACTGGCAGAAGGGAATAGCGCAGCAGAAATTCATCGCAGAATGAGTCACCTTTATGGTGCAAACTTTATGAGTGATGATGATAGGAAATGGTGTATGAAATTTAAAGATGGCCAAATTGATGTTCATGATGAAGGTGGACAAGGACGCAAGTCTGTCACTAGTGAAGACCTTGTTCAGCGAATTGATCAGATGGTTCGCGAGAGACGGAGGTTTACCATTAGTGAATTTTCTGTGAATTTTCCGGACATTTCAAGGTCAGCTCTACACACGATTGTAAGGAACACTAGGCTACAGACAACTTTGTGCACGTTGGGTTCCCAAACATTTGTCTTGGGACCACAAAGCAGGGCGCATGGCAGCAGCCTTAACCTTTCTCAGACGCAGATGAGTTACGCAGATGATTGGTGAAGGGTTTTTGAAATCAATCGTGACAGGGGATGAAACGTGAGTTCTTTATGACAAATCCAAAATCCAAAGTTCAATCCAAGCAATGGATGCGCACACACTCCCTGAACAAACCCAAAAAGTTCAAACAAATGTTTAACAACAGGAAGACCATGGCTACCGTTTTTTGTTTTGCTCATAGACTTTATGGAGCTGGGGACTACGATGATAGCAAACGTCTATTGTCAGACATTATGTCGCCTACGGAGAGTCATTCAGAACAAAAGAAGAGGCATGCTGTCGTCTGTAATTGTTTTGATTCATGACAACCCAAGACCACACACTGCTGCGGTAACCCAACAGCTGCTTGCTCAATTTTATTGGGAAGTCTTCGATCACATGGCATGCAGCCCAGACCTAGCGCCGAGTGACTTTCACCTTTTTCGATAGCTGAAGAAAGCTCTTCCTTCAGGGAAGGAAAGAGTTTTCTCATCAAGGAGGAGGTTCTAGACGCCTATTTCAATACGCTGGCGGCAACCTTCTAGGAAGAGGGTATTGGTAAATCGTCCACCGGTATGACAAATGTCTCAATCTTCACGGTGACTATGTTGAAAAGTAACTTAGATTGTACTTCACTCCTCATAATAAAACGATTTTGTAATTCATACTTGTCTTTATTTTATGCTCCATCGGAGGATGAAAAAAAAAGCCCTCATATAAATAAATAAGAAACTATTTAATAAATACTTGCTATAGATTTTAATAATTTTCGACCACTGGCTGATGATTAAGCTCGTTTAATCTACTAATATCCTTCATGTTAGGTATCCTTTAGAAACTTTAATTCACCTTGTTTACTTTTCAGTTCCTCCAAAAATTGCCCCATTTTCATTCCAAGACGAATTAGTGAGAGAGGGAATGAGAGGCAGACTTCAGTGTGTTGTATTAGAAGGAGATCTTCCATTGACAATCTCATGGGAGAAAGATGGCAAAGATGTTCCAGAAGGAGTTTCAATAAGAAACATTGATGATTTTTCAACCATTTTAACTATACAGGCAATCACACCTCGACATAATGGAGCTTATACTTGTATTGCAACCAATGCAGCAGCTACAGTTCGTCATACAGCTCATCTGTCTGTCAACGGTAAATAATATTTTCTGTTTCTTTTCTCCTCTTCCAGTTCCTCCTAAGATCCTGCCATTTACTTTCCAAGATGATCAGTTCTTCAAAGGAATGAGAGCTTACATAGTTTGTGCTGTAAGTCAAGGAGACTTACCAATACATATGGAATGGCTAAAGGATGGACAGAAGATACCAAAGGATATAGGTGTCATAACTCGCAATATTGATGGCCATGCCAACTCTTTAAGCATTGAAAGTGTGACGTCTATTCATTCTGGTAACTACACTTGCATTGCAAGAAATGAAGCTGCCGTCGTATCCCATACAGCACAACTGTTAGTTTATGGTAATCAATAGTTGTTTTGAAGATTTCTAAACCCTTTATTTCATCTTACCAAAAATTAGATGAAGACAATATTTGGAATTTTGTCTTGTGAATTTAAAGCTCGTTTATTTTGAATATCTTTAAAATTTTAATAAATTCATTTGCAACTAATTTCTGGTAAGAAAATAACAAGTTGCATATGTTTGGTTTCACAGGCTGTTCAGAAAGAGCTACAAAGTAAATGTTAATTAGTGTACATTCCAAACTCTTGGCGTAAGTTTTTTTTAAATAAAATGCAAGCTGATTTTTCAGCGAAGTATTGTATTGTATTTCTTTTATTTTGTTAGAAAACAATTAATTCTTTCTTTCAGTATCACCCAAGATTATCCCATTTTCATTTCAAGATGTGAATGTAATAGAAGGTGTTTTGGCTCGAGTTTCGTGTGTTGTTTATCAAGGAGATCTTCCCATTGCTATTGAATGGACTAAAGATGGTCAGGCAATCTCATCTTCACTGGGTATTGCTATGAGAAAAATTGATGAATATTCCAGTATATTAACTATTGAAAATGTTCAAATGAGCCACACTGGGAATTATACATGTGTTGCAAGCAATGCAGCAGCCACAATAACACACTCAGCTCAGCTAATTGTTAATGGTAATTCCTATAATTTTTTTAAGATAATAATATAACAATTTAATTGTATTCTTTCAGTGCCTCCACAGATAGTGCCATTTACTTTTCAAGATGAGTCTTTGTTAGAAGGCATGGTTGTCAGAGTATCGTGTGTTGTCAGTCGTGGAGATTTGCCGTTAACTATAACGTGGTTAAAGGATGGCCTTGAAATTCCACCGGAATTAAATATTAAAGTTCGGGAATTTGATGAATACTCCAGTATTCTATCAATTGACCCAGTAGCAGCTAAACATAGCGGAAACTACTCTTGTATTGCAACAAACAATGCTGCATCGAGTAGCCATTCAGCTCGTCTGATGGTTCAGGGTAAATATTGGTTTTATTACTTGAAAGGATTTAATATTATTACATTATCATCTTATGTAGCATCTTATCCTTTCGATTACATTGCTACAACATGATCTATAAACATGAAAGATTAATGTTGGCAGATCCTACCTCGAAATATTTCCTTATTCTATTATTCGTTCAGAATCAATTTATTGTTTGAAGATAAATATTGTGAAAATTATAGAAACTTTTTACGGCATAATTCATCGCATCTATGCAGAAAAAAAGGAAACTTAAAAAAAAATCATTCTTTATGATTTGTTGTAATTATTTTACGATATTTTAAATCTAAAATAAAGAAATAGTGCAATAGATTAATATAATATCACTCATCACAATTCTTCCGTTTTTTTTTTCTGATTTATATTTTCTACCACAGCTACAGTCAAATATTCCAAATTAGTATTTTTTATTGTATTGTTGTAAAACAGTATAAAAGAAAAACTACTAAATTTTCTATTTATAATATATCGTAGCCAATTCTTTTTTTACCTGAATGGAAAATTTTTTCTCTCTCTGAAGATGATAGTGGTTCCATGGAAAATCTTGATATAGAAATGAGACATTTCATTTCTACGTATGTTGAAAACAGGAAAGTCCAAATCTGATTTAATCGTTCTGAGAGAAGCTATTTGTTTTTTTCAAAAGGCTAGTGAAATTCATAACACTAAATTTTATAAACAATTTGTTAATAAAAAAAATAGAAACTAAATTTGAAGTTAGGAAATATATTCAAGATTGCAATTATTGTTTTTTAATGTATTTATTAAATGTTTTTGAATACTTTGGTTCATTTGCCTAATCATAGACATGATTCAAATTTCTGTAAAAGATGTCAAAATTCTGCTTAGTAAGAATGCTTATTATGTGAAGGGTAGGTTCTTCCTATTCCGACGTGATCTCGCCCTTTCAAATGGAATCTTACAGTAAATGAGAAAGTGAAGCTCTTCAAAAGTAATATACACAGAAGCTCGGTTATAACGCGATCTTTCGGATCCAGGATCTCGAAGATCGCGATATAACCGCGATATAACCGAACTTTTATTACTTCACGACGGCAAATGTCGTATATCGCACCCTATTATCGCCCACAATAGATTCCAAATCGATTTAAAATGGTCATTTCGGGATTACATACATCATTCAGAGCTATGTGAGAGAATTTTATATTTATAAATACATAAATCATTACCTTTTCAACACTTTGATGGGTTATTTTAGCCAAAATCGATTTGGCGCTGCCATCTTGGCATCTTATACAAACGACGAGTCTCGTGGATGGAAACTAGGTATTCATACGCCTATTAGATTACATGGGCCTCTTTACTGGTTGTCATTGGCAGAAAAATAGATCTCGATATTCATTTTGGTTAAACGAAAAAGTCTGCGATTCTGCTATTTTTTTAAAAAAAATATTGTATTTGACGCATTTTCGTGACATTAGGGTGGGTATAGAGCCTCAATTACTGTAAATAATAAGGAAACAAAGCATATTAATTTACACCTTTGATTTGATTTTAGGCGAAAAAACGGTAAATTTTGCAATTTTACAATTATACACCTTTTCCAAAATAGAAGGGGTCCGAGACCAAATTGCGTTATATCCTAATTCACGATATAAACAACCACGTTATAATCGAGCTTCAGTGTATTTATATACATTAGGGTGCACAATAAGTGTGGATCCGGTAGCAGAGTGGCTTAGGCGATGCTCAGTGGGATATTTCCATGGTTGATTCACTTCAGACGGACCTAGGATTAACCCAGCCTTCTGGCAATTAGGCAGAATTTTCTACTCGGGGGGTTAAAGGCGGGCGAGCGTTGGGCTGACCATCCGACCTCAACTATTCCCGTTGATTGAGAATCGGTGGAAGCTTAATCTTCCCTTACATCCAAGGGCTGCAATAGAATACCTTATCTTTCTACACAATAAATACCTGTTTATCGTGTAATAAGTAGGAAAAAAATTACAATACGATCGATATATGGGTGCCTGATTCCATGTATCCGAAATTTGAAAATAAACTTTGGATAATGGAAAACTTGGCATCTCAATAGAAAGAGAGAACAGAGGCAACAAACGCAATTTGATGAGCGACTACGAAATAAACAAAAACTGCTGGCTCCATATTGGTCAATATTTAACAACGAATAGAGGATTTATCTCAAAAATATATTTAAAGAAGAATAAAATAAGAGACAAGGTTTTTCTTTTTCACGGCTGCAATACTGTTTTTGTGAATGATTCAATTATTGTGTCCCTCAAATCCGCTACAGTTTGCATAAGGAATTTAATAAAAATGCGAAAATAAATGAGATCCTTTAATTTCATGTATTAATATACAAAAAGAATTCCAAAATTTTTTACAGATATTTAAATAAACTCAGGGTGAATACAATTTTATTCACCCTGCATTTTCTACTGAATTTCTTTTAATAATTCATTTTTTTTTAATTCTAACGAATTTATATCTTTACTAATGAAATCAGCGTGTTATATTGTTTTAAATTAATAAATTATCTTATAATAATTACAAATTTTATAATCATTTAGTGCCTCCGAAATGGATTACAGTACCGACAGATACTATTGCTAACATAGATGAGGATGTCTATCTTCACTGTGAAACTGAAGGATATCCAAAGCCAGAAGTACAATGGCTCAGAGTAGAAGGTTAGTTTTGGAATAATCAAACAATGAATCCTTATATATTATCCTTATATATTATTTCTCAAAGGTGTTTTTGTATCGGTACGCCATATCTCCCTTAATACTTCATCAAAATCAATGATTGAGATATCATTTTGTAGATTACGTTCACCGCTAATGACGAAAAATAAACAAAGTGTTGAAAATTAATGTTTTCGTTAAAAAAAACTGTATTTTAAAAGCCTTTTTATAAAAATGGAGAGGGCGCCATCTATCGACAATATGTTTAACTAACATGCACGACAAAAGAATATATTTCTTAGATGGTTTCTTTTCGTTGCGAATTATTAGCACGGGTGAACTAGTTAACAAGAAGTAATACAGAAGAACTATGTTTTGAAGATATAATCCAGTACCTAAATATTTCAATTAACAGTTAAATCAAGACGACTGTATTTAACTCAACTAATTTTCTAACTAAGAGAATGCGAAATATAAATATATAAAACTTCAGAGATTAAGTTTTCTAACAAAGTGAAACCTCCTGCAAACCAAGTATGATTTTGTAATTCACTTCTCTGATATTGTCTACAATGAATTTTTCATTGCAGTAGTTAAGTTTTTAAAATAATACGATATCTCATTACAAAAGTATCAATCCCAACAGTTTACCAAATTTTTGTAAAATTAGTTAAAACTCCCATAAGTGAAAAGCAAGCAGTGGAAGAAGGGAAAATATTGAAAGTGTGACGTGAAATTACTAATTAGTAATCAACTCTGATAGTTTTATAATGTTTCAAAATAATCTTAATAAAAAAAAAATAGAAATCGACTTTTAGATGAAGTTGTTAAACTATTTATTATTTATTTTTATTTATTTATTTATTTATTTATTGTAATTTGCGGCACAGTTCTTTACGTTGTATTGTATTTCACATTTATATGTTTATTTTATTTTTTGTTTTTGTTTTTTTGTTTTCATGATTTTCTTATTAATTTTGAAAAGCATTTACTTCATTCTGATTTTTTTTAATAATTTAGGGGCTGATCGGAGCAGTGACAGGATTTCTTTATACAATGATACTAAAACAGTTATTTTCGGCAATGGAACTTTATATCTAAAGGAAGTAAAGAAAAATCTTGAAGGATATTTCTATTGTATTTCGTCAAACGACGTTGGAGTACCTATCAGCAAATCAGTTTTCTTGACAATAAATGGTAAGATATCTAAATTAGTTTGAAGATTTACTTTCTCAATTTATTAATTACATTCAGAGATTTAAAGATTCATATTAAGTTTGCTTATTGGTGGATTCCAATTAAGTTTAATTAATGATTTCGGGTTATTTTTAATTTTGTTGGTGTCAATTTAGTTTTAGAAGGTTTTTTTTTTTTATTTTTTAATGTTAGAAAAAGATTTTTGGTTTCCAGTTTCTAACGCACTTCAGTATCTGTTCCCAGGATATTCTGTTGATTCTTTACGGGTTCACCACAACGAAAGCTCGAGAGATTCATAGAAAGCAGACCTCAATAATGTACGGAGATTTTTTACCACATGAAAACCTAAAAGACAGTTACAGTCGTATGGTAATTACCAAAAGAAAATATCGCTTATTCTCAGGAGGGATTTTCGCCTTAAACATTATACTCAAAATCTCTAATATCGCTAAACATTAAAGTACATATCACAAACAGAGATTGAATCATATCACAATCAGAGATTGAATCATATCACAATCAGAGATTGAATCATATCACAATCAGAGATTGAATCATATCACAATCAGAGATTGAATCATTCTTAGCTTCTTAAAGTAAAATATTTATATCAGACTGCAAAATTCATTGAATTCATCTAAATTCATACGATTTCCATTCCTTCAGAACATCTACTTTTCAAAGTCCTTTCAAAGTTTTTCAACGAAACAAACTTTTTATTTTCAAAGTTTTAATGATTTAAGCTGAAAGCTTTGCGATTTACTATGTTTTAGAAAAATAATAAAAATAATTGTTACTGTGAACACTTTTTTAACGATTTTATATTCAGGTCTATCTTTATCAGAATTTAAATTATTTATTTACAATATTTATTACTGTTTAATGTATTAAAATGATTTTGTTTTCTAAGATGAAACCTACAACACTTGTGCACTAATGTGTAAGCGTTACCATCTTGTGAACGACGTGTGAATTTATTAAAATAGATTATTTTTTTGCTTTTATTATCATTGGCCTATCATTACCATCGTAATGATAGCAGTCCAACTCTTGGTCAAAATTCAAAAATTCAAAAATGTGAAATTATACAGATAAAAATTGAAATTTGAAGTTTGTATTTTCTAAAATACCCAGATTTTTTTACATTTTTCTTTAATTTTAGTGGTTTCAACTGTAACATGTAGTCTCTTCATTCATTCCTTCTTTTCTAACTGTCTCATCAAAACACAATAACAAAGCTAATAATGTTAACTATTGTAGATATCCAATGGAGACATAACTTTATACTTGCCAGATACTTTAACGGACAATTGATTAATTTTGCAGATACAGATTAGAAAACCTTATGTAATACATTCGTAAAGTAGCCCGCACACGAGGGAGCTTTTGGCCGAGTTGCATGTGCAACTTGATGCCTAGAGCGGTTTTTTGAGCTGCATGGGCCAAGTTGCATGGAAGTTGCATGGAAAAAAAGCTTCACAGAACGGCGGTGCACCACGGAAAGTTGCATGGAATTACCCAATCACAGTGCAGCGTTTTTATACGTCAGGCGTGACGTCATGCTCAAGGAAGAAACATGGCGTCGAAACATTTTTCCTTCGCTTCAGATGGGCGAATCGCGAATACAGCAAAAATATCAGGTTATTTCGAGTTTCTTTCACACATAAATACAGTTTATATGTAAATGCAGTAATTTAATGCGGTAGAATGTAGCATAGCGTTTGAAAAACCTAGATTTTTTGAATATTTCACATCGCAAGCGGAGTTTCCCTCATTCACCATTTCCGGAAACTGCCACGTGACGTCATTGTTTCAGTGAGCAATGGATTATTATTGGCTGTTGGTCGTTGTTATTCGTGAATCGCATTATTGCCATCAACTGCGATTACATACCGGCTAATAATATTATAAAAATATTTCTCATATGTTTAAAATAAATCACAAATATTTAGTTTTGGAACGATATCACAGCAGTATCCTTGACGTCATGTCCAGTGATGTCATTCAAATTCGTAGTGTGCTTCGTTTGTTGTCCGCACGGCGGCGCTAACAATGTTGCATCGTTTGCGCACTGATAGTCGCATGCAGCTTTTTCTGTGCACCTCAATTTCCTCGAGTTGCACAGAAAAAGCTCCCTCGTGTGCGGGTAGCTTAAGGCTTCTGTTAGAAACTGGGATGTTTCAATTCTGTTTTTTTATTTCAATGACATAACTATGAAGCTATGTTGATTATCAAACTTTATCATATATGAAAAGAATATTGCAATTAAATTATCAAATTAACTTCATAGCCCGAGAATTTCTTACCATCAACAAAATTATTTTTCTTTTTCACAACTTTCATAATTCTTATTATTATATATAGAAAATTGACTCAAATAAATCTTACATAATCTTTTAACTGATCTCTCATCAGTTGTATTAACATAAAGCAGTTATTTAAAAAGAAGTTGTAATATGATACAATTGTTTCAATTTCAATTTATGATTGTTTCAAATGGTTTAGTTGTATTAACATAAGCATTTATTTGAAAAGAATTTGTAATATCCTACAATTGTTTCAATTTACTTTGTTGTCATATTTTGTATTCATAAGAAGAGAAAGGTTTTTCTCTTTCTTATTTTATTCTTTTTATATTATATTTTGTATTTATTTGAGATTCCTGAAGAAGTCCTCTCATCAGGACAAAATATAGAATGATGAGTAAAGGAGATGCAAGATTTATTTGAGTCAATTTTATGACTTTCTTTTTATTTGATAGGACTTGGATAGGTCAATAAAACTTATTCATCTAAACAGATTTCGACTTTTTATTACTGACTAAAATAGAGTGCGTAAAAAGACTGTCATTTGTATCAAATTACATATTTTGACTTTGGATTTCATCCACTAATTTTCATAAGCTTCTGTATTCATATGTTTATAGTACCTTCTTAAATACCTTTGTTAATAAAATAACATTAATAATCTTTTTAAAATTCCTGTATTGGATATTAATGATACTTTTAAAAGTATAATAAATATTTTATTCAGAAAAATAAAAAATAAAGCTAATCATATTACAAATAATGAAAGTTTGTAACATAATAATTTGTTGTTACAAGATCCAAATAATTTTATGAACATTTCTCCATCATAAATAATAATAAAGAAATAAATCACTTCAACTCTTATTTTCAAGAATAGATGCTAGACGTATTGTAAAGCCGTCCACTGTTTTACCTTCATTTCTATTACAGCATTCAGTATTGTTCATAAACAATGCTTCTTTTATTTTTCTTTTATTATCTAGTATTATTACTGTATTCATTAGAATAAGAATTCTGGAAAAATCGATTTTCCATTTCATTAATTGCATATTATCATTTTTCTGTTCATGATTTATGTAATTAATAATTTATTTTGCATTTATTTAATGGAAGTAAAACGAAAGGCTTGAAAAAGGTTCATCTATTATTTTTTAGAAAATTCACTGAATTTTCAGTATAGTAAAAGAATAACTGAAGATCGATAAGATATAACAGAATTCGAAGCAATAAATAAATCATCGACATTATACATTTTTTAATCTATTTTGTATTTCGCAGCTGCTCCTGAATTACAACGTGAATTTGAAACGGTAGAAGGAAAAAAAGGACAAAATGTTACGCTAACATGCAAAGCTACAGGAAACCTTCCAATTTCTTTTCAGTGGTCTATTGCTTCTCAAATTATCAACCAGGACACAGAGAGGTAAAGTTAAGGAAATAAACTAACTCTAATGGCCAAGAAGAATGTGAAACTTTAAAAATTAATAATAAAAGAATAAATGCACATTAAAAATAAAATAGAAAAATTCATGTACTAAGTGAATACATTAATTCTAATGACCTCTGTATTGAGACGTCGCTGTTTATTGGGATCACTATCAACTGATGATCGCCAATAAAGCATGAAACGACCGTTCTGAGAAATCACATAGTAAACACTTGATTTCACCACAGTTGTTTACACAATTTTAGGTTTATTGTGTATATATGTTAATACTTAAGGAAATTGTTTTGCAGCTGGCGGATGCCAGGATATGAATTTCTCTTATTTCATTTTTAATATGTATTTATTGTTTTATTTTAAATTTTTAGAGGTGTAACATTCTTCTTCACCATTAATTCTAATGACCTCTGTATTGAGACCTCGCTGTTTACTGGAGATTACTCTCAGCTGATGAGCGGCCATACAGCGTGAAACGGTCGTTCTGAGATATCACCTAGTAAACATTTGGTCTCAACCATTATTGCAAACTAACTTTTCTATAAAGTTAAGTTTACCTTTATATTAGTTTCACCAATTTATATGTTTTTTATGGATTACATTAGCTTCAGCATTTAATATTTAAATAAAATTAAATATTTTCAGGGAAATACAAACTAAATTTTTAAAAATAATACAATTTGTTTATTATATATTCACAGCAGAAAAGAAAATACAATGAAAATACAATTTGAAATATTTCCAAATTTATAGAAATGGGATGCAAATGTTTCCAAGTGCCCATAAGTGTGAAGCTATTTTATTACTGACTTTATTACTAATTTCATTATTTTATTAGAGGAAATATTTCATTTGTAAATTAATTATATTTATAGTTACTAATTCTAATTTGTCTAATTATTGATTTCAAGGTACAAAATTCACACAAAAGAACTGACAGAGAACTCAGAAGCCAAATCTGAATTGCTAATCCTATGGCTAGATCGAAAAGACTCAGTGACTGTACAATGTAAAGCAGAAAATAACTTTGGTTCCAATGAAATGAAATTCCACTTGAAAGTTCTTGGTAAACAAAGCCTTTAATTTTTTCCTTATTTTTTTTTTAAATATAGTTTAAATTACAGATAAATTCAAACATAGAGTAAAACGTTATCTTTCGAATTTTAAAATTATTATTAGAAATAATAAAAAAAAAATGTATCAATATTAATACCTATTTCTTATTTCTAATTTGTTATAAGAAAGATTAGAAATATTTTCACTTTTATTTTAATTTATATAATTCCAATGATTATTGGACAATACTCATTACAAAATAACCATAAGTAATATAAAAATAAGTAATACGTATAATTTTTCACTTTCAGAAACTCCTGAGCCACCTAAATTTCAAAGACAATTTAGCACTGGTAATAGAACCATTGAAGTTCACTGGAAAACAGAATTTCATGGCAACAGTCCAATTCTTAAGTACATGCTTCAATATAAGAGAAATATAGGTATTGCATATTGTTTTTGTAAACAGAAAATAAATGAACCAATGAATAAACAGATACCATTAAAGATAATACAATACGTATTAAATTAATCAATTTAAAAATATCTTGGTATTTTATTTCTTATGAAAATTTATCTATTTAACGTTTTCGATTAAAACAAGATTTTTTTTGAAGTTTTCTCCCTCCAAGACATTAAAATATAATTTAAAAACTTAAAACCTACACAAAAGCAGCTTTTGTTAACAGTTAATTAAGAGTTTATAATTCTTTCTATGTAATTGCTGAAAACATCACTAATGATTATCTAAGTTATATTTTTTATTACATTTTGATTTTCTTTCACAAGATACCTGGCAATACAAATCCATCAATAAAACTCTGACTGGTTCAATGAGTTCCACTATTGTTGAAGACCTTCAAGCAGCTACTAAGTATGATTTCAGAATTATGGCAGAAAATGAAATAGGAAAGAGTTCTTTCAGTGAAATTATTACAATTGCAACAGGAGAGGAAGGTATTCAGTTAAAAGTATTCAGTACTAACATGATTTTATCTTATTATTATTAAACCTTCTCTGTTTTAAAACCTCTTTTCTCCTTTATGGTAATTTAACAAGAGGATATTAGATTCTACCATATTATTGTAAACCTATAGTGTTAATTTAAGTTCAAATTAATATAAAGTTCCAAGTATTTGAAATAATTAGTGTAGTTCTGTTAGTTCTTCAATTTTAGTGTAAAATATTTTAGGAAAATTAAGTGAATTGAATTAGGTAATTTTCCATCAACATAAATTTCTTACATGTAGGAAAGTTCAGTTTGGTTGTCAAAGGAAAAGAGGAAATTTCGAAACATGCCGCAAAGAAAAGAACAAATTCCTGCCTTCTGAACTTGTCATCGAGGTGATAAGTCTGGCTGAAGATTAATAATAATGATGAAATGGCCATTCCAGACTCCACATCGTTTGACAATCTCTAGGCATGAATTTGTTGTTTTCTTGGTGCATGTTGGGAACTTTATCCTTTTCCTTATCAATTTCTTAAAGGTTATTAATCACAAATATTAGAAAAATTGATGAATGAAATATTCAGGATATCTTAAGAAATTGAGATATTCTGAAATTAAATTTAAAATTTTTTAAAGAAATTTACGATTACATAACTTATTATTACTGTTCAAAAGATGAAATACATTGTTCATAATCAAAGATGCTCTTGATGTAAATTGTAATCGTAGAACAAAATAATCATTAAAATAGATCATTTAAGATCATGCAATTTTCGAATATTGTTATCTTACATATAAACAAAATCAAGGAAATCTATATTCGATAGATATCAAACTCATCAATCTGTAGCAAATATAAAATTTCTATTGCTGATAAATTGAATTTATAAACTAAAACCCTTTTAATTTATAATTTTTGGATGAAAGTAAATATTATTGACATTTTGCAGTTCCTTCTGGTGCTCCTCAAAATATTGAAGTGGAATCAACTGATACCCATACGCTACGTATAACGTGGAAAGTAAGATTTGTTTTATATTAAATGCGTTTCAAAAAAACATACGTTAACCATTGAACAAATCTTTTTTAAAAAATATTCTATAAATTTTAAAATATACTAATATCTAAGTATTTCATAACAATGTATGAAGATTTTAATTGTTGAAATTGTCAGACAGAATTGTTTTTAATCTTACATTCAAATTAGTTAGAAAATATATTATTTATTTATGAATTAAGAATGATGTTCTCATTACTCTGCAGCCTCCAAAGAAGAGTCTATGGAACGGTGCTATTCGAGGATATAATATTGGATATAGAGTTCATGGATCTGGTGACCCTTTTACTTTTACTACTTTGGAAGTACCTGAAGATTATACAGAAGATCTTATCTTTCAGTTAATGAATTTGAAAATGTTCACTCAATATGACATTATTATTCAAGCTTATAACTCAAAAGGAGCAGGACCAAGCTCAGAAGAAGTACTTGCAATGACATCAGAAGATGGTAAGTAAACATTCCATATTTCTTCTTCAAATCTTTTCTGTAAAGTATACTATTAAGCATCATCCACTACAACAGAAATAAATGTTAAACACTACATTTATTTCGAGAATAAAACAGCAAATTTTCGAGGAGAAAATAGAAAAAATAAAAAAAAAATGATTATTTGTAAAGGCTTGAAGAAGAGGAGACGTTTTTTTATTTTTTCTATTTTCTCCTCGAAAATTTGCTGTTTTTTTCTCGAAATAAATGTAGTGTTTAACATTTATTTCTGGTGTAGTGGATGATGCTTAATAGTACACTTTACAGATGGTAAGTACTTTGTAAACAATCTAATTACCTTATTTTCTGTCCTTAAGCATGTTTATTACGATTAGGGCGTTTTAGCTGTAAGAAAATTGTGAGGTTTTTGTTTTTTGTTTTGTAGTTCCTGCTGAATCTCCTGAAGATGTTCGCTGTTCAGCTCTGTCTGCTAAAAGTATTTATGTTCTTTGGGAAGCACCAAAGATTGACTCCGTCAATGGCATTCTTCGTGGATACAAAGTTCTATACAAGCCTACAGAGGAATGGTATGGTATGTAGAACATTTTAAAGCCCTCCCCCCCCAAAAAAAAAACCTTCCGTCAAAAATTAGTAGTATTTTTTTTTTTAGAGTAAGTAATTAAATTTTTTGAGTATTTAAAATATGTGATAATCTTCTATTTACAGATGCCGAAAGACATTCAAAAGTCACTCAGACTACGAAAATAACTTTGAATGAACTGATGCCAAATACAAATTACAGTATTCAATTGGTAGCATTCACAAAAGTAGGAGATGGTCCCAGAAGTCTTCCGATTTTTTGCAAAACACATGAGGACGGTAAATAGTTCCAAAAATATGTTTTTTAATTATTTAGATTGTCAATGAGTGAACTAATGATGAAATTTTGAATAAATTAATAGGAAACCATGAAGGTTAAAGCAGTATTTGCAACTTAAAAAATTATTATTCTAAATTTCATATTCTACAAATACCCCATAACTTTTCATAATTTTATATTTTTATATATTTTTAATTATTACTTTTTATATATTAAATATATTTTATATATCTTTATTTATTACTTTTTATATATTAAATATATTTTATATATTTTTATTTATTACTTTTTATTTATATATTAAATATATTTTATATATTTTGTATTTCAAAATTTTTTCCACTAAATTCTTGTTAAATTAGTTCGTAATGACTTTTAGAGTATCTTTGTTGTATCATTTTGGATTTATTTATTTATTTTAATTCTGAACATGTGGTAAAAAGGTGTATCACAAAAAGCCTTTATTCCCTTCTTTTTATGGTGGTTCCATTGTGATTGTTCATTAGTTTTTCTTTTGTTTGCAATGAAATATGCATTAACTTATTAAAAACAGCTTTTAAATTTTGTTTCTAAAACAGTAAATAGAAATATTTAAGATTGATGTGGATATTATTTCCAGAATACATTTTACAGGAAATATACAGACAAAGGGGATCTTAATTTCAATACCAGTTTTATTAATCATGTCAAAAACGTTATATTAGGCTCCTAATTTTGTTGTTCAAATTCCCATTCTAATCGTTTATTCTGTTGCAGAAGCATTAACTGTCAATTCTGTTAATTAAACTCTCACTGTTCACAGTTGCACAAAATTTTTAAAGAAAATGCGTTTCACCAAAAATATGAGTTACAAAATTGTGGGATTGCGGGCGAGATTTTATTATCTACATTTCAGTTATTCTCCGATACCCATTACGAAGGATTAAGGGCAGTGGTAAAGGGCAGGAAAAGAGCAAAATTTTTAAATCCATTATTTTTTTCCTGTTAACGACCCAAATTTTTGTGCAGCACATCTACATATATATAAAGATGAATGTTTCTTTCTCTCTTTCTTTGTCCTTTATATACTCCTAGACCCCTTGACCTATCTGGACCAAACTTTTGCAGAAGTACTCTTTAGGACCCTGCGCAAAGGATAGGCTACCTTAGAACCGGAGCACCCCCCCCAGGGGTTGAAAAGCGGTGAAATAGCACCTGTTGGTGACAGTGAGAACTAAAACCATTCATATATTCCATATGCGTTCCTATTCCATTCATCAGATTGCGATGAAACTTTGGGGAGTTGTTGTGGGCACGCACGCAAAATATCTGAATTAGTAGAACACCAGGCCCTTATATTTAGAGCCCCTTCTCATGCCCCCAAGTCTATTGCAAAAAGTGAAAAATTCGCTCTCCTGTGGGGGGCAGGGACATTCTTTCTTTGAGTGGCATTGCAACGCATGCCGGGGTCAGCTAGTTTTTTATAATTTTCAATATTGACTCAATGTTAAATTTGTTAGTTGCGAAATATATTGTTTCATGTACAATTAGTGGTCTTAAATAACATTCATCTGCGCTCAGATTTTTAGAGGAATAGCACAAAACCATAATGATACTGTTTATGCAGAACATAAGGCAAATGGTGATCATCAACATTATTCCTACTGCTCACATATCTCTGACAATCATAATAACTTCAGTGACCTGTTATTTATTTCTAAAATAAATTCATAGGATTTTACCAGTGAAAGTATATACAGAGAGTATATTTTTAATTTAAAGCCAATAAAAGCTTGACATACGTTTTTTCATCTTGTGTGGGTTTTTTCCCCCAATGAATTAAGAACTTTTAAATTATAAAAAAATAATATAACCATATCTTACATGGCCTTCCTAGGCGAACGAAAAAAAAGCAGATAGTCTGTCACGATGCTGATACCACTACTTTCTTCCTTCATGTAGATTTCTCTTCATTCAGATCTCTACAATTGGTCAACAAAGGAAACAATCCTAATAAAGTTTACCCATGGCTTTTACAAAATCTACGAATTTCCATAAATTTAGTCAGAATTAAATATTAATGCATCTTTAAATGTGTTTAATCTTACATTCTTCTTTGACAATATAATATCAAGCAGTAACAAATTATGTCCTTAATCATAGATCTCACAACGTTGACTGTAGATGTGAATAATCATATATCTTACTAATGTAAACAGCAGAAGTGATAATAAATACAAGTACTATTTGCAAGAAACAATTTTATTTTTGCTAAGAATAATGCAACATTATTAAATGTTAAATTTTCTATTTTGAAAGTTTTATATCATTTACAAACGTTTTTTACTTGGGCAAAAATTAGGAGAAGTAATGGATATTCTTTTATTTCAGCTTAATATTTATATTAGCTCTGATCATGAAATATACTGACATGTGTTTGTTAGAGTTTTTAGTTTTACGTAAGTGTTTACTTGTACTTTAGAACTATATATTAATGTATTCTAAAAATAAGAAATTTTATTTAGATTTCCTGTTCAACAAAATCTTATGAGGTGCTTTCTGTGATACATAGGCGTATCACTTTAATAATTTTAAACATGTGTTTTATACAATCCGATTTGTTAAACAAAATTACAGTAAAACCTCGTTAAGTCGTCACCCGGATAAGTCGTCACTCCGCTTAAGTCGTCGTTTTCCTTTGGTCCCGACAAGGTCTCATAGACAATAATGTAAAATAACCCTCTTTTACTCGTCACCAAATTTAATTCTACTCCGGATAACTCGTCACGCTCAAAAATGGCGAAAAGCAACTTTATTCTCAATTTTGCCTGCTATCTTTTCAGCCCCCGCCCCTTCACTCAAAGAAAGCCTAGCCTTTACGGGGATTTTTCACGTGGGAAATTCACTTGGGAAATTACACACTTCTCGCTGCGACTCTTGTCAAGAGTAGAGTTTTTCTTGACCGCTACTGAGTTTGATTTTATTTCATAGCGAGTAAGCCCCGAAAATTTAAAAGCGATCGAAATTGTTTTTCTTCCTCCAAATGTAACTGCACTTCTTCAGCCTTTAGATCAAGGGATAATTCTTGACTTTCAACGAATGCTTGTAAAGGACATGATAAAAACCTTGGATAGGAACGAAAAGCTAGAAGTTTCGGTTTTAGATACGATTAACTATGTGCACAAAAGTTGGAGTTCCATTTCATTACTAAGTGTTTCGAATTGTTACCAGTAATCAGCACATTCATCAATCAACACTGTTGGATTATTTTAATGCCAGTAAAAGAAAATAAAATGTGGTAAGTATAAAATGTGTTTCTTTTTTTTTTTAATTTTCCACTCATTCATTTTGCATGTATTGATTTCTGAAAATCTTGTTTTTCTCACCGAATCCTACAGCAATTCATAAAAATATTGTATTTCAGTGGTTTTTTTTGGGTTTTTTTTTTTCAAAAATGACCACTCCGCTTATGTCCTTAAAAATGTCCCGTCCCTTGAGAGACGACTTAACGAGGTTTTACTGTAATACCATAAGTAATCCACGTTAATATTCACTTATATCGCATTACTTTTAATTATCCAAAATATTGTCATTTA
>JAFIDM010014012.1:31471754-31500525 GCA_023159025.1 Thereuonema tuberculata
ATGTAATTGCATTTGCATTCCGTTTACCGATTTACATAAATAATCATCAATGTCTTCACAATCAGTCCACTACCTACTCTGACGTTTAGTATTTAAGCCGTAATCGTTGTGTCAATGTAAACTTTTATGCTTGCCATTCAATGCCGAAATAATTGCTGCATTTAAAGTAGAATACCTAATATTGTATGTAATGTTGTATGTAGACAAAACTAGTAATATTAATTATGATTCTAATACATTAGGAAAAAATAATACAATTACTACTTACATTGTGATTTTCTTCATTTTACCCTTTGTAACTAGTTTTCTCTAGTCATTGTAATTCTATAAGTATTAATAAAGCATTCCGTGTATTCAAATCCTTCCATTCTTCCTTTTGATTGGATACTTATTCAAAACGTTTCGAAATTTTCTAGAAACATTCTCCTAGTAAAATATACAACCAATTGAAACTCAAAGAAGCGATGTTAATTCGTTAGCCTTTCAATATATTTATGATACTTATATATAAGTATTATTGTTCCCTCAACCAAAGGTCTCAACCAAAGTTGGCGACGGATCACTACAGCCATGAATTCACAGCGACATCTATTGCAAAGCATCTTAACTATTTTCTACTTTCTGCAAATAGAAAATAACAAAATCTTCGAATTTATTTTTTTATTCTTAAAAATTTAAAAATAATAACAGTACATAGGTAGGTTTGCTATAGGATGTATAGTTCACAACGGGTATGGCTGTAATCTTAATATTGTGTGACCTTGAGCTGACGCTAAGGTGTCGATCACACACTGCTTTCTTCCTACTTTGTGATGCTTCACAATATTGTACAGCTCTGCTTTCAACATATTTGTGTAATGTTCAACATAATATGGGATTTCTTGACGGGTTAACCATTTAGCCAAGGCGGCTTTTCTGTTGCTACTTGTTGTTGTTTGTCGGAGCAATTTCAACTGAATGATACGACGCACTATTCATTACAATTAATGCCATCATTTTACTCTCTGCAGCTATAAGTTCCAGAATCGACTAAGTAATCAGAATTTTTCCATATGTGGCAGGTTCACTCTCCTTGCACCGACTATACTAATTTGTGTAGTTATTATCAACTAAATCCCATTTTTTAATGGAAATTAGTCATTACTGGAGGAGTACTTCTATACACCATATTTCTTTGAGAAAAATATATAGAAATATGGGATTCAGTTTCAGTACAAATTTACTCAACAACTTCTCCAACTATTAAATAAATTCTTACAGTTACTATAATTAATTTATTGTAGTTATAATTACATTAATGTCTTTACCAAGCTGAATTTTTACGCAACTAAAGCAAAATAGTACAACATGGCGTGTGATTAAGCATACTGTATACCAACCATTACATTGACGATATGTACCAAAATCCTCTTGTAACTGCTATTACCGTGTTTAGTGGAATAATTCAGAGTAATTTGAATCGGGTGGATTTTTTTGTTGGGGAACAATCACTGTGTCTGAAAACAGCTGCATTGCATGCTTCTTATCTCCTTGCCAATTTAAATCATACGGAAGTATTATGTCACAGAAATCAGATCAGTCAACTTCTCATACCATATGTGAGATTGTAAGTTCCAGGGAGAAACGAACGAAACACAGAAGAAAGAAACAGTCATGCCCATGCCGGGATTCGAACCCAGGTTCCGACACATCGACCACACAGCAGACCGCCGTCTAGACCGCTCCGCCATGGCGGAACGGCTAGTAATTGTTTTATATTATTATTCATTACATTATTTGAATACTGGAGTCTTAATTATAATAATAACTAATATCTTCCAGAAAAACCATTTAGTAATATTCTTTTTAGAAATTTTAGGTAAATTTTAATAATTATTTATTTTTGTTTGTTTTGCTATTTAATAACAAATTGAAATACTAACAGATTTAGATCTAGCTAGAACAGCGATTTTTCAATCTGTGGTACGCATACCACTGATGGTACTTGAGGTTTTGTCCAGAGGTACGTAACGAAGAGGTCGGGTAAAATTTTAAAACATGAATAAAGTTTAAAAGTCTTACGGGAAATGGGTACTTTTTAGAATCAATAACTGTTTCATGGCCTCTAACTTAGTCATTAAGAATGAATATATTGTTTTACACAATATGATTCAGTCTTTAAAAATTAGTTTCCTCTAATGGCCATTACAATTTTAGAAATTGGTGGTACTTAAGATAATTAGAACACTAGAAGAGGTACATCAGAAATAAAGGATGGGAAATGCTGAGCTAGAAGAAATGTTGAAGAGTAAAATACCGTATGTGCGGTAGAATGAAATGTTAGCAAGATTTTAAAGAGCCACTACAGGTTGACTTTAAAAATCCGACCATCGATAATCCGGTTCCTTTAGATTTCCGGCATGGATTTCGGAGCGCAAATTCTGTAGAACTATTTTATGCGGTTGAACTAAAATTCTGAACTGTTTATTTAATTGGTGAACATTAAAATTTCATTTGCTTTTCTTTTCTTTCTTTAAAGGACTATACAGGTAGTTATTTTCTGTTAAATATATACACCTCAGGTTCGGAGGTTGCCAGATTTTCGAATGTCAACCTGTACTGAAGAAATTATTTGCTAATATTAAATAATTTTTATAAATTAAGTAAATTAGCAGGAAATTCAATGTTGTAAAAATTAAGTAACTGAAAAATATATGTATGTATGTATGTTACCAAGCGTAATGTGTGATCCAATTCATGTTTATTATTATTATGTTTCTGTTTTGAAGAAGAGGAGTGATTTAATCATTCTCTTCTCTTTTATGTAATTCCTGAAGAAAACTTTTGTTAAAAAAGTTGAAATATCGAAGTGAATCTGGTTAGAAAATATTTTTTTCAGTTACTTAAAGTAGCAAAAAAATGATGGACACATAATAAATCATTTTTACTGTTTTTGATAATTAAAAATAATTTTAAACACTGATTAAAATTGAAGTAAATTCACAACATAAACAATCGAAATTTTGCTGTCAATGTTTCATCTTATTGTCAGCATCTACTACTTAAAACAAGTGAATTTCTGAGTTTTGTATTTTAATACATAGTCTTAAAAAAATTGATAAACCTGGACTATATTCTCATTAAGAATGTGTTTATTTTTATTTTTTTACAAATTCAAAGAAAGAACTTGTTGGATTTTTTATGGGAATATCTTATAATTGAGGGGTGTCTTAATAAATACTTGCAAATTTATGATTTGAAAAAATGCATAAATTCATTTGAATAGCTAACTTATGAAGTAATTTCTTCTCTAATATACTATTTCTTAATCAGTTGTAATCGTATAAGTAATATAAGAACTGGGATATTCTAAACAAAATTCTGATTAACAGAAAAAAAAGAAGATTTCGTTTTAATAAATTTTAGTCATCGTAATGAATTTATTTTATATTTTATTCTCGTTAATGTTTGATTATATCTTCATTCATTCCATGGCAGAACCATTATGGAATACAAAAGAAGATAAAGCATTTAATACAAAGAGTAATCAGCATTTATTAAACATGCATTCTAAATTGTTAATGAGTTAATTATGCTATGGAGATAATCATAGAGAGGTTTCATTCATTTATTATTTTTTTAAATAATATTTAAAATTTTCAAATGTTTAATTTAGTTCAATTATTGCAAAAAACGCTTATTATTTTTCTAGTTATTTCAGATTCCTGACTTAATGTAAGTTCACAAGTTCTGACTGTTATCCTTATAATCTTGTTTATAAAGAAAACATTGATGGAAAATGAAGTCCTAAAGACTTAATAGTTAAGTTGTTAACTGCTTTGAAGTTTTTATAAAATTTCTTTGATTATCAACATTGTAAGTTCTTTCTATGCATTGCAAAACAAACGTCATTTCAATGAATATATGAACAGTGAAAGTGTTTGATGGCGGTAAATACCTAGCCATATGATTCCATTTCATTACATTGTCAACTTAAATTTCTTACTACTGGAAAACTAAAAATGAAATTCAATAATTGTAGAAAAGATCAAATTTATTTCCTTTGATTTTTTTTTATATTGGATTACAAGAGATAAAAATTGTATCATCAAGAACCAACCGTCTTTCACAACGCCACGAACCAGACACGTAGCCAGGGAGGGGCTGGAGAGGCAGAAGCCCCTCCCGAAATCTAAACATAAAAAAAAATTTCTCTCAGGATTGAAATCAAAGGAACTAGTCATATCAAGTCCCTTAGTCACCTCTTCAGATATCCAAGGAAAGCTAGGAAGTGGTGTTATTCTTACCAAAGACATGTAAGTATATGCTTTGTTTTTACTATGGTGGACCACGACAAGGCCTTTTTTGAAGGAATGAGCCCGCCCCGAAAGAAAATTCTGGCTAGGGCCCTACCACGAACAGGAGTTCATGAAACAAAGAAGTTTGCAGAAGTGATATTGAAAGAACTGGATATGATCCACTACTCTTTTGCGCATTTTTTTCATTAGTGGAAGATTCTCATTTTCATGAATATTTTATTTGGATAATTTTTCAGTCATGTGTAACTGATAAGACGCTTAAATAATTCTTTGAGAAATTCAATTTATGAAAGATAATTGATAAGCTTTCGAACAAAATAAACAATAGATACCTATGATTTTAATGTGATATAAAATTTTAATCTAAATAATACTGGGTTATTGGATCAAAGAATAACATATTGAACACTAACATTAAGTTTTAGATATAAATTAAGAATCAATAACGACTCGTGTCAGACTCAATAAATTAAAAATCAAAATGAAAATGTTTTTAAACTGAAAATAAACCGAAAACATACATACTACATGCGTACTTCACTAAGGAAATTAGATGTCGATTTTATTACAAATAAATTTTCTTTTAGTTCACTACTCAAATTGAAAAACCAACTAATTGCTTCAGTAATGAAGAGGGAATTAACAGCAGGTTTTCAAAATGTCCCTCCAAAACGAATCGTACACTGGACTGGTTTATTCGGACGAAGCCATTTCAGCTGCGGGAAAGGAAAGTCGATGTGGCTTCCGCTACTCGTGGGTGCCGTGACCAAGTTGAATTTTAACTCGACTGAATAGTTCCATTCATCGTCGTACGACGGACCGCGTGATTTCGTTAATAACGATCACATTCTTCATATTCACCTGCAATTCCTCCTAATCCTCCAGTATCCTATACTTTCGTCTCAGGAGCACTGAAGCTTGTGAGTTTTTGCCGGTGCACAATGACAGTGCCCTGGAAGAGCTGCGTCGGGTGGCTGCTGCTGCTTCTACTCTCCTTCCCGCTAGTCGCCGCTGTGACTCAACCACAACAAGGTAAGATGACGTCACGATTCTCGTGACGTAAGCATTCACGGTGCTTCATATAAAGAAGTAACTTTAAGATATGAATCAATTCGTAGTTAGTATAGTTTTTAATTATGGATTGACACATGTTTATCATTTATTACAGTTTAAAAAAAAATAATTTAACAAAGGCTAACTTAATCTGGATATTCTTAGCTATAATTATTAGCGTTATATTTCAGTTCTCTCTTATTTTCTGACCAGTAAAAAAAAAATGAAATAAAAATAATACCAATATCTTTTGCAATCTTTTATTTTTTTACAGTGGTCTTAAATATTGTGTAATAATAAGATTTAATAAGATTTATTAAAAATATATTTTTACATATTCTGTAATCAATTGTTCTTTCATTACACATTTTTATTATCACTATTACATTGGAGACAATTATTTTTTTAATATTTACAACAATTGAAGAATCTTATAAAAATAATAACCAGGATAAATAAAAAGAATAATAATATAATAGTTCTGCTCATATAAATCTATAGTTTAATACTTTATGATAGCAAATAAATAATGAAACATTTAAATTATATATATATATATGTATAAAGTAAATAATAGAAGTAATTTGTAATAAAAAAATACAATTTCAAATATAAAATATATTGAAAATGCATAAATCAGTAAACATGAAAAAGGAAAACAAATAAATAGAATATAGCCATACTTTTTAAAAAAAAGACTTAATAATACAAATAAAAAACTTAAATAAGAAAAATGATATGTTTAAGTTATCCAGTTTGACTGGATACATTTCATGGATATCTCCTGTTTTTATTGTGTTAAATTTTATTAAGTGAATATTATTATTATTTTGGATGAAAATAATAATAGATAGTATAAGATTGCACATAATTATTGTTAAAATGAAGAATGGGCTCGTATGCATTCACAAAAATTAGAAGTTGATAGAATGCTTTAAGGAGAAGAAGACGGAAAAATGTTTCCTACCAGTGTGAGAGATTTTCTAAAATATGCAAAATATATTCATGATTTCTGGCAATTTCTCCGGTAACTTCAAATACTAAATATCGATCATAAGTTTTATTTATACTTAAGATCCTATCAATACTTTATGTAGTATACTTTTTAGTACGGAAATGCTTTTTATCTTTATAATATTAGAATTAAGTTGATTAATTCCGTTCAGACACAGTATTATGATCTGAACCCTGCGTTCGAATCCAGGACTCGGCATGGATGTTATTTCTTCTTCTGTGTTTCGTCTGTTTCTGTGAGTATAATATGTGCTGTCTCACACGGTGTAGGCCTATCCTGGGCAACGAGTCTTCGGCTAACAGATCTAACCCCTTGTCCGGACTAAAGGCAGAAGTGCCAAGAACCCGGGTGTCCGAAATAATAATAAGTTGATTAATATCTTAATCATTACTTTATTTTAATTCTTCAACCAAAATTATTGCATATCAATGACATTAGTTATAACTAGATTACAAGTCGTGATCGGAAGTAACTGAGAAAGACTTATATGTACAAAGAACAGATTTAATTCTTTTGTTATAGTTCGACTTCATCCACATTTAAGTTAAATAATTTACTCTAATAATAGTAATCTTTTCTAGTAATAAACTTATCACAATGGGATAATTCATATATATATTATTTAAATAGACGCGAACAATGATTTTAGAATGCATAGTGTATTTTTTTTTTAATCGATAAATAACCGAATTTGCAAGTTGAAAGTTAGCTTTAGCCACGTCACCAGAAACGCTTGACTGCCATGTTGCTTCATCTGTGACGTCACAACTGATAAAAGTTTCGCTTGCAAGGTTTCACTTGTGCTGTTGAATGCTATTAAAACGTTGATGATGCACTAAATTAACGTAATCAATGGAAATAAACTTTATTATTGAAAATTCAAAACGTTACAAATACTGTATTGTAAAAGTTCAGCAATTGCTACACCACAAAGTTTTTTATACAAGTTCCAATGAATCCAGTCAGTTCGATTCAGTTGATTATATTGTTTAGTTTATTAACAATGATTTAATAGCAAACTCAAGCTCCTATATATTTGAACAATTTCTACAGCTTAAATTATAGTGAAAGACTTTTCTTAATGTTCTGAGTGTTACTTTAAAGTTTCAAAGTAGACACCGGTAGACCTGCAGATCTGTCTATTGATCAGGAAACTACTCGGTACCTACTAAATTCCATTAATATAAAATTTCAAGGAATCCATAAAATTTTTCTTGGTATTTTATTATTTCTACTGGTAAAATCTGAGGCTTTTTGTTGTGTCTATTATTCTGTAGTCTGATTGAACCATTTTTCTTTTCAATGTCTATTTAATATTAATGTCATATTTTTATCTTAAGATACCAGTGAAGCCCCAGATTTTCTGACGGAATTCCCTAAAACCTTGGTATTTTCCAATTCTACTGGTGGACAGCTTCTATGTTCAGCATCAGGATATCCTCAACCAAATATTACATGGATTCTGTCAGATGGTTCTTCAGTCAAAAATGTTCCTGGATTACGAAACGTACAAATGGACGGAACATTAACGTTTCTCCCGTTCAGAGCAGAAGATTTCCGACAAGATGTTCATGCTACGTCCTACAGATGCTCTGCAAAGAATTCTATGGGTACAATTAATTCCAAGAATATTCAAGTTAAAGGAGGTAAATTCACTTAAGAAATTTCGCTGTTAAGATATCACTTTTTCAATTTTATATATATCCTCATATAAAAAATGACCTGGTCTTTTCTCTGTAAAAATATTTTTTAATTACAGTGAAATCAGAGTAATTAAGAAATAATGAAAATAAATGTAGTTCTTGTCTTGCTTCTACATGTCAAATCTTTTTATAAAATCGAATTCGTATATAAATTAATAACTCTATCAAAATGACGAATCCCAATATAATACATGAATTTAAAATACTAGGTATTTTGTATTCTGTTATTACAAGTTAATAACATTAACATATTTTTGTGTAATTTTTGTAGTTGTCTTTCAATCCTATGATGTCTATGTCTATGATGTTTATGTGATTAAAGGAAATCCAGCTGTGATTAAATGTCATATTCCAGAAATGCTAACGGAGTTTGTCACTGTGGAATCTTGGGTTCGTGGCTCCGTTATTGAAATAAAGCAAAATGATTATGATCCAGGTATATTGCATTTGAATTCTAATTCATTTCTATTTATGAACATGTATTGTTAATTTATGTTCTTGATATATGTATATGTTAAATATATATTCTTGAATTATCAGTATGTGTCTAGATCTGTGTGTTTTAATAATGTCTGTAAAGCTTGTCATTACAAATGCAATTATAGTAATAATTCGTGATCTCCTCAGGTATCACGAAAACAGAAGATTATTCATTCGTAATTTTAATAGCAGTAATTGCAACTAATAATAATAAAATAAAACAAAATAAGTATAAAGTTAGTTATTGCACTAGACAGAGTGAGATTTTTAGAAATATTTCTATTGGATACAAACAATACAATAAAGTTCAAAAAACGAAAACTGGATAAAAATAATAAATGAATATTAAAAATGGAAAGACTTTGGCTTTCTTTGGGTTAATATTGTTTTGTTGATTAATGTATCAGTTGCTTCTTAAAATAATTGATTTTCAAATTGTTATATCAGAAGTATTATTAGTACTCTAATAACAATTCACAAATACGATACTGAAGTTAACTAATAATAATTCACAAATACGATACTGAAGTTAATTTACAACAATTTATTAGCTAATGTAATATAATCTTACATCTTAGTAATCAATATTTGTTAAACGTTTTTAATAGCAACTTCTGAACATCATTAAAATAAATACTAATTAGGTACATTGTTTAGATTCCAAATACAGTGTGATGCCCAATGGTGACTTATATGTGAAAGATTCAAACCCAGAAGATTCTATGACCAGTTTTCGATGTCGGACAACTGATCGATTGACTGGAAAAACGAAACTTAGTGTTACAGCAGGAAAGCTAATTATTACAGGTTAGTTGGATTTTAATATTCTCTAAAAAGTCTTTAGAAATTTGTTTTCAGACTACATCTAATAGTTAACTGAGATTTATTTTTATATTTTTTATTTTTAATTAATTTCTTTTAAATAATTATTATTTTGTTTTATTTTTTTAAATAATTATTATTTTTTTTTATTTTTTTAAATCATTATTTTAAAAAAATATTTTTATTATTTATTAATTATTTTTTATTTTTGTTAAAGATAAATATTAAAAAAAAAATCAAAAGCTTGCCAAAACTCGATATTAAAAGTGAATAACAGATTTTCGTAAATACTTACAACTTAATTTACTTTAAATCGATGATGTATTTTATTTTTGTATTTTCTTCCTGATATTTTTAAGTAACTTTTAAGTGGTAATGCATTTTTATCCTTAATCATAAAAAGTTTAGACTTTAACAAGATAAACAGTAAAATTATAACTTATTTTGCGAGTAATATTCAAATGTATGAATATTAGATCCTCAGGGACGAGTTTCTCCAAAAATCATTAATGGACGGAAGCAAGTCATTGATAAAATGAACAGCAACATCTTCTTACCTTGTGTTGCACAAGGCCACCCACCTCCTGTTGTTAAGTAAGTTGTTTGAGTTTTAGATACAATTGTAGACATTAGTAAGGTTAAGAATTAAAAAAAAAATGGAACAACACAGCATATTTCGTCTTTAATATTTAAATGAAAAATAATTAAAAATTTCAAAGTAGAAAAAAGCTTTTTGAATTTAACAGCAGAAACTTTTAGAGAATTATTATTTACCAAACTCTTTACAGTTCTCATTTGCAAATATAGTGGGCCGGATGGGCCGGATGAAAAAGCATTGAGCTAGGGGCTGGAGAGTAACGGTTCAGTTTCCGGTGGAGGTAGGGGATTTTTCTGAAGGTGTTTCTACTCGAGACCTAGGGTTTACCCAGCTTTGTGTTAAATGGGAAATAGGTTTATTTTCGAGATGTTGGGGTCTGACCACCCTACCCTAATATAGTTCCGATGGTAACTGAACGCCAAGAATCACATAAACCAGCAGTGAAATCAATTAATATTAACTTAGTTGCAAACATGGCTCAGATTCTCTGAAGATTTTGTGTAGTTATATATACTCTTGACATTGTAAAAACAAATTAAGTTGTTCGCTTATCTATACAACAGTTGTTGAAACATTTCAATATATGATAAGTTTTTTAAGAACAGATTGCAATTCGTAATTACTCTCAACTGTTTCAGTTTCGCAATCTTCTCTTTCCTGTTATTCAGTATGAATACTTTCTATAATAATAGGTCCAACTTTAACAGTATATACCGTATAATAAGCCCGATCTTATTTTATAGCATTATTTAAAGAAAGGTCAACATGGATTATATTGTGATCAATTAGTTAGTAGCTCTTAATCTTCCTAATTTTTGCTAGCATTATTTTGAACATTTCAAAATTAAAATTAAAGTAATTCTAAAGTTCAAAGAGCTGCAGATAGTCTAAACATCTAAAAGAGAGAAAAGAATGTAAATTTTTTTACTTAAGCTGAAATACAGTTGGTTTATATTAGAATGCTGATTTTATTTTCATTTAACACACACTATGATACACACTTAATAAGAAGTTATACCATCTATTAAGTTATACTATTCTAATGCTTATTTATTGTTTGTTTGTTTTTGTTTTTTGTTTTTTTAATTTCTACGGAATGCCACTGCAGTCTTTAAGTTTTTAGTGATGAAATAACTTATGTTAGATTTATTATGTTATTTCAGCATTGTTTTGATAAAAGAATAGTTTAGTTAGTAATGAATAATATTTTTTATTATTGTTTTATTATTATCTTCCAGATGGTTCGTCAGAAAAGACGGCGAAGACAATAAAGAAGTTGAATTGAATAAACGAAAATTCCAAGTAGGTGGATCGCTACTAATTAAAAATTCTCGCCCTTTTGAATCTGGAACCTACACCTGTGTTGCATCAAATAGCGCAGGAATCATGAAAAAAGAAACTGAACTAATTGTTTCAGGTAAAATACATTTCAATGTACTTTCGAAGTCATTTCAAACAAAGTCGAACGTAATGTCAGAATTGTTTGAAGAAATTCATCATGATGTAAATGATATGATCATCATTAAAGTAGCATGCAGTTGAAATGTTTCACTGGAAATTCATTTTTAAGGTGGAACACTCAATTGAAAAAAACAAAAATAACACTCCACATCAATGTGTGGGCTCGCTTGCAAAACATTTCTTATGGTGTAGCACTTTAGTACCATATAGCGCCGTAATGGGGCGTTTCCGGACATGGGTTATTAGGAATATATTGATCTTAGCCATGCTCCTACACGTGGTTTGAATATTAGACACGAATTTTGCAACACCTTGTATATATAAATATAGGCTTATATATATATATATATATATACAAAAGATATTTTGAAATATATTATTATAAAAATGAAGTTAGAATTTCAAGTTACCATAGATATTTTTGTAAATGTTTTGAATTTATTGTATACATTGCATAATTTGGAATAATTATATCTAAATTATGATTTCATTCTTCGTCATTGACACACAAAGTTCTATTCTGATTCAACAAAATGCTGAAATGGATTTCTAATAAACAGAGGAAAATCCAAAATTAACAATATCTAACCTTTTTAGTTTGTTTTCTTTTTGAATAGTAGAGTTAATTTCTTCAGCATTAAACTCGAGCCGTGCCGGTGTGGTCGTCCGATCTAGACGGCGGTCTGCCGTTGCGGTCAGTATGCCGGTACCCGGGTTCAGATTCCGGTCGTGGCATGGATGTTTCTTTCTTTCTTCTTCTGTTTCTCCTTCTGTTCGATCCTGTGCCACTTGATGTTGCCTCCTGTATCCTGGGCAACGCTTCCCTTGTTGTTAGCCTAAAGAAAGATGATTAATCTAAGAGCCCGGGCATTTGAAAAAAAACAAAAAAACTCTTAAAATGTTTACTTTTTATAAATAAAATATTTTAATCAAAATACAGATAATGCTTATTAATTCAGTTAATGTGTTTATAATCATGAATATTTCACCCTTTTACAGTTATGATAGGGTTACCGATATTAAACTTTATTTAATCTCAATAAATCTAAAATTATCAATATTCTAAATCTAAAAAAAAATCTTCAGTTCCTATCATTATTTTGCAATATTTCTGTGTTGAGTTTTGCTAATTTTCCCATCACTGTTGAGAAACAAAGAATATAATGTTGATTTGATTTTTTTACAAATAATTTTTGAGATTTTTGTTAGTAAAAAAAAAGCATATCTTTTGAGAAGTAAACTTTCATTAATAAATTCACTTAAGAATAATGGATAATCAGAGAAAAGAATTTTGGATTTTTTAATGTTTTTTTGAATATTTAGAGATTATTTTACAATGAATTTCAGATCCGTTATCTGTATCCATTCAACCATCCTCGCCAGTTGTTGATCTGGAAAGATCGGTCACATTGAATTGTAAAGTATCCGGACATCCAGTGAAGAGAATTTATTGGTTAAAAGATGGCCAGCCAATTACTGATGAATCTATTCGATTCCTTCATAATGAAACTTTGCAAATTGAAAAAATGGCACCAAACCATGCAGGTATTTACCAATGTTTTGCTACCAATGAAGTGGAATCTGCTTTTGGAAAAGCCTACTTGAAGATTGGAGGTAAGCTGCCACTTTTTTACATTTTTAATTATTTAATGAAAACTTAATATAGCAGTAAGAATTTGCATTATTAAAAATTTGCATTTTAAAAGTAATTATTTGATATCACAACTAATCTTACCAAAATGCTGCTTTGGAGTATTAAATAACTAAATATTTAACATTTTAGTAATACGGGATTTTGAACTGTAAAGAAATTTACACTCTAAAGAAGTTTATATTCATTTTCAGATATTGCACCTGCATTCACTGAAGCTTTCATGGAGGAAACCCTATATCCTAATAATAACATCCGTATAAAATGCATTGCTACAGGCAATCCTATCCCTAAAATTACTTGGAGAATAGATGATATGGCTCTACCAAAAGAAAACAGAATTGCTATTGATGAATCGGTTGAAGCAACCCAACAAATTATAAGCACATTGTCAATTACAAACGTGAAGACAGAAGATGGTGGATTATATAGTTGCATTGCTACTAATAAAGCTGGAATAATAAAACACTCAGCAAGAGTCAATGTTTATGGTAAGGTGAACATAATGTATACTTTGATTCCCTTAAATTTACAAATAAAGTGATTCATTTTCTGGAAATTTTGTAAATTGGAAAATTGATGGATGTAACGTTTCCAAATATTTTAAAAACAAAATTAATCCTTGAAATTTATAAGTTAATAAAAAGGTATTGGGACAGCTGAATATTTATCTCTACTAAAAATTTTATGCCGTTCAAGAAGCATTTTGGTATAGGGTTGTGGTAAAGCTAAGGCCTGCCACAAGAAAGATGTGTCAAAGCCTTCCCCATGTGTTTGTCTGCTTCTTCTTCACTTTCTCTTCAGGTTTGAAGACATTCTATAATGGTTGCCTAAGGAAGGCAAGGAAAACCCCCACAGTATCTATTCCAAGATGAGAAGGAAAATTTCCAACACCCGACGCTTGATTCTGGGGGCCCATGATTATTAATATAATACTTCCACACATTTTCCTAGTTATTTGCCTTAGCTTATGTTTATTACTTATTTCTTTTGATAACATACAATGTTTAAGCGATTTTAAGGTAATATATGCAATAATTTGACTAAAACATGTCATTTAATATACTTTAACTTTTATTTTTATTTTTCTATTCTTTTTTTAGGTAAACTTGGCTCGAGGAAAAGACCTAAAGTTTCTGCAGTCAGTTCTGGCAGTGTAACACTCTCTTGTCCTGTGTATGGATACCCTTTTGAGGATATTTTATGGGAACGAGGTAAATGCTTATCCTTTTTTTTTCGAATTAATAACTAAGAAATAATCTACAACAAATTTTAAACTATAAAAGCTTCCAATTTAAAATATGTAGGAAAATGAAAATAGAAAAGAAAAAAAACAATTCCTATATTCTGTAGTTAATATCTTCTTAAAGTTATTGTTCGAAATTTTTTAGAAACAGATTTCAGAAAAATAAACAGATTTATGTTTCAGAAACACATTATGCTTATATTCATAGAATGTAAATGGAATACGTGAATAAAATGTACTGAGTTCGGTCACATAGCTTTAATAAGCTTTTATCTCTCCTTTTACTTAATTTCTGGGCTTACTTAGAAGTGCTTGATAATTGCTGTGGCAACGCGTGTTTCGATCCATGGACCTTTGAATCTTTATTCCTTCCGGATTCAGATTAGACCTAGCTTTATTTATTGCTCTCAGAAGACGTATATCCAATGTCTATTAAGGATTATTTAATATTATCCTTCGTATTCTCAGTGACAAATGATAAGGTAATCTTGACTCGGACACTTAAATTACTGTAGAATGAGTATCGGATTTCTTTCTAAGGGATAAAGAAAGGGTAGAAGTCGGTCAAGTATCCCAACCTCAACTTAATCCTCACCACACATAGAACAAGTGGGCCTAAAATGGGTTTAATTTTTTTTTTTTTTTTTGGGGGGGGGGGTATTTTAGCTTTTCTTTTCCTTCGTATAGTATCGCAAATTCTTTTTAAAAATTTAAAGTTTCCTCATGCTGCGGATTTTCGATCGCAATATGATTGGGAAAAGAAAAACCCGTTTTTGAGATTTGTTATTTAATTGTGTAAGAAGTTTGTATAGAGTTTTCAGAAGTTCAGAAAGAAAGTGGGAAGATAAGTAATGTGTTTCTTCTGAAAAAAATCTTGTGGAAAAACCTTTTGGAAAAATACAGTTATGATTATATTTTGGGGAATAATAATCTTTCTAATATTAGAAGGATCCTTTAACAGGAGACTTCAGGAGTTTGACCTTTTTTTAGAATTCAGTACAGTTTTATTGAATGCCATATTTCCAAAATGATCAGGAACTCTTAAATGATGATATTGTAGGATTTTTGAAAAAGTTTAGAGATAGTTATTACGCAGAATAGTGATTGTAGTGAACAGCTATTGTCCTCCAAATGAAAGTTGGCCGGCGGAAGTTTGAACTGCGCAGCCCTTTCGGTAGCTGATCAATTATGTTTTCCTGTCACAATGGACGACGCCGTCTGTTTTCACTGAGAAAGACATGTTGATAACACCCAATTAAAGCTTCTCTCGACTATTTAGCGTTATTTCAATACCAGTTGCTAACAATAAGTATTTATATAAATAAATAAATATATATTATTTATAAATACAATGCTCTTTTACAAAGTAACAAGCGATTACCTTAATGGCGGCGTCCTGTCATAAAATCAGACGGAAGTGCCTGACCAGACTAATCGATCATACATGCGCAGATCTCACAAAAACAGGGCGGCCAACTCTCATTTGGAGGAGAATAGAAGGTTAATTTTTTGGAACAATTTCTATGCAGCTTATTGCACGATTATTTTCTTAGGGGAAAACATATTGAAATATAATATTATCTTATTCTGGCTGTATTTGACTTAAATTTTGTTATTAATTATTGGCCTAATTCCAATAACTTATACATTTTCATAATTATGTAATTCTCTCATTTATCCGTTCTTAGATGGAATCTTTTTACCAAAAGATGTACGTCAAATTTTGACAGATAATAATGAACTCGTCATCCACAATTTGCATAAAACAAGGGATAGCGGAATCTACAAATGCAAAATTCAAAATGAAAACGCCGTTGCTTCTGGAGAGGTTGAATTGGCAGTTATGGGTAAGATTTTTTTAATTTTATATGAAAACAAATGTTTTTAGGCCGCAAGTCCCATTCACGATTATCTGTATTAAGAAAGAATAGTGGGGCAACTCAGTCCATTTATACCTGTTGAGATGTATGTGACAATTTCCTGATGATGGGAAACGAACTGTTTCAGAAAGAAATGTGCATAACAAAGAATTCCACCCCAAGAGATTTGAAAAATGAGGAAACAGCTACAGTTGCTAAACTAAGGTCTTTAATTTTAGAGCCTTGGTTCTCAAATTCCAAGGGAGAGAGACATGAATAAAAATATTTGAATATTTTGTTTCTTTTTTGGTTGAGAATCGATTATTTATTTGTATTTTTAATTTTTGGTGAATGCGAAGATTTGTTAATTGTCAGATCTTGGCCTCATATTCACCTAATTTAATACCTCACATTATGAAAGAGGGCATTTCCTAAAAAATATTTCACAATTTCTCTGATAAAGCAGTTATCATATGCATTTATCATTTGCTAGTTATAATTTTTTAAAACCACATTTTCCGCTGTTATCGGAACCAACTTCTTACTTTCCATAAATCAGAAATAATTAAACATTAAATACTATATATTCAATTTAAGCTTTAATTCTTTAAATGAGAAAATAAATTGGATTCCTCCATTACCATTTTATGATTTTGCGTTGCTAACAGCGTTTACATCTATATTGATTAATGACTCTGCTGCTTCTTCACTTGGTTTCAATCAAAACAAATCTCAAATCACAAATTCTTCTTCATTCCATGAAAGTTGATTGAGAAACAATATTTAAATGTTATCCATTATTTCAGTAAAACCTGAGCTAGCAGCTACTGTTTTTACAGAAAGTGAAACAAAGTAAGTCTTATACATGTTAAGAAATACTGACTTAGGCAGTCCTTGCATTCAAAGTGACAAAAATTCTGGTAACTGTATATTTATTTTCTGATATCTGCTTTTATCTCTAGATCATGTTCTCTTCTCCACACTTCAGTAACAATAGATTTATGTGTTCGATTAAGTAAATTTAGTATAAAAATACTCCTTATGTTAAAACAATTTTAGTTAATAATTTGAAAATTCTCAAAATTAGCGTTGATGTAGGGTCGAATTATAAAATTATAATTAATTTTATTTAATTTCGGAAATCATCAAATTCAAATAAAAGTCAGCTACTACTTGATATTGACTGATACTGACAACTTTATCACTGAGGCTGGGCAGATAATAGTAGTTGCATTATCTCATGTAATCGCTAAATCGTTGTAATCAATCTTTCATAATTGCAGAAAATTAAATTTCTGTGTCAAAACTTTCAAAATCCTTATTTTTGATTTTGAATCCTATAAGTTGTAAACATGTATTCCAAGCTTTTATGAATAATACCAATGTCATTTTATTATGACTCATTAGGCTTAATAAATTTCATTGAAATACATTAATTTAATTTCGGCTATTTACTTTCCAGTTCCACCTAAAATTGCTCCATTCTTTTTCCAAGATGAGTTGGTGAGAGAAGGAATGAGAGGTAGACTTCAGTGTGTTGTATTAGAAGGAGATGTTCCATTAACAATCTCATGGGAGAAAGATGGCAAAGAAGTTCCTCAAGGAGTTACAATTAGAAACATTGATGACTTTTCAAGTATTTTAACTATATCGGCAATCACACCTCGACATAATGGAGCTTATACTTGTATTGCAGCCAATGCAGCAGCTACAGTTCGTCACACAGCTCATCTGTCTGTCAACGGTAAATAACATATTTGTTTCTCTTCTCCTTTTCCAGTTCCTCCTAAGATCCTGCCATTTACTTTCCAAGATGATCAGTTCTTCAAAGGAATGAGAGCTTACATAGTTTGTGCTGTCAGTCAGGGAGACTTACCAATTCATTTGGAATGGCTAAAAGATGGACAGAAGATACCAAAGGATATAGGTGTCGTAACTCGCAATATTGATGGACATGCCATTTCTTTAAGCATTGAAAGTGTAACGTCTATTCATTCTGGTAACTACACTTGCCTTGCAAGTAATGAAGCTGCCATAGTATCCTATACAGCACAACTATTAGTATATGGTATGAAACATTGTTTTAAATGTTCCTATTTTTTTATCCTTACCAAAAATTAGATTAAATGCAAGCGAATTTCCACTTGAAACCTTAATAAATTATTATTATTGTTACATTAGAAAACATATGAAACAGCAATATTTAATTAATGGGATGTAAATTAAAGCTGATTTCTGGTAAGAATATAACAATATGAGAAATGTCTTAACAATATTCGTTTTTCAGATGTATATTTTTTTGGAATTTAGGTTCGTTAAAAAATATCTTCTGCTATTATTTGGAAAGCAGTTGCATGTCATTTTTTGTTTCAAGTTTATTTCTATCCAAATAACTTTTTCTTTCAGTATCTCCCAAGATTATACCATTTTCCTTTCAAGATATGAATGTAGTTGAAGGAGTTTTGGCTCGAGTTTCGTGTGTTGTTTATCAAGGAGATCTTCCCATTGTCATTCAATGGATTAAAGATGGTCAGGCAATTTCACCGTCACTGGGAATTGCTGTCAGAAAAATTGATGACTATTCAAGTATACTAACCATTGAAAATGTTCAAACAAAACACACTGGTAACTACACCTGTATTGCAAGTAATGCAGCAGCGAAAATAACACACTCAGCTCAGCTAATTGTGAATGGTAATTTTTGTTCTAACTTAATTATAATAATACAAAAATATAAACTATATTCTTTTAGTGCCACCACAGATAGTACCATTTACTTTCCAAGATGATGCTTTGTTGGAAGGAATGGTTGTTAGAGTCTCTTGTGTTGTCAGTCGTGGAGATTTGCCCTTAACCATCACGTGGTTGAAAGATGGCCAGTCTATTGCTCCAGAATTAAACATTAAAGTTAGAGGATTTGACGAATATTCCAGTGTATTGTCGATCGATCCAGTAGCAGCTAAACACAGTGGAAACTATTCTTGTATTGCCACAAATCATGCTGCATCGAGTAGCCATTCAGCTCGTCTGATGGTTCAGGGTAAATATTGGTTTTTATTAAATCATTAATGCATCACTTGAAAACGTGTCATATTTTGATATTGTCAAATTCCAAATGAAATAACGATGGAGTTGTATAGTATAATATAAATCTGTTTACTTTTGACATGTCTGATTTTTTCAGTAATGAAATTGATATTTACTAATCAAATTTACAAAGCAATTCATAGAGTTTTAATATTATAACTTGATTTATATTGCGGAATTTAGATAATTGATAACAGCATTATATCAGTAAAAAGGCTTAGAATTAAACAGTTTTCTTAAAATTTTAAAGTTTATTGAAAAATACAATACATTATTTTTCCGATTTTTATTTTCTTTCCTTCATCGTTTAACTGTATTACTATTCAAAAGAAAATCTTGAAGTAACAAAAACTCATGTAAGAAGTTTCTAATACCCTGGTTTCACGGAAGAAGAAGTCGATATATATAACTAGTTCTGTCCTGTGACGTATCTTTGTGAAAGAGTTGTCGTACCTTGAGCAATTTCATGGGAAAGAGAAGAATAATTTTTTTTGCAATGCATCCTGGGATTGTACTGAACAAAAATGGCGCCAAACAGCAAAGTTTTTGTTTTTCAGCAATCTCAAAAAACAAAAGTTATTTTTTATTTCTTTTTTAATTTACACTTCATCCGTCTTAAGCCTTCAATATTATATTTCCAAATTTCGATCAAAATTAATGTTTCGCCTTTGCTCCATTCGGTGTTTTGTTTTCGCTAAAGCGTGCTGGACACGAATGCTGACATTTTCAAAACGACTTTTTTCGCTACTATCCAGTTGTCAGAACAAGGATAGCATTACGCATTTATGGATGACCTTGACTCGGGATTATTTACCCCTCCCCCCAAGTTTTCACCCGGAAATAAGAAACGAGGAAATTAGATGAACCCAGGTGTTAGTCGTTCCGTGAAACCAGGATATAAGTGCTTCAATGTTGATTTACTTATTGAATAGATATTTCGCTACATTTTGTGACAGCCCTATAACTGATGAAGTTAATTACCAAAAAATAAAAATTACGAGGGTAGTGCAATACCGATCTGCAGTTCATGTATACACAAAAATTACATTAGTGAAAACTCACTATGAATTTGTGCACAAATCCTCAACATTGCTTTACAGGAGCTGAATTTCGATAAGATGGGATGATTGAGTTCTAGTTTTACACGATTGCATTCAGATTAGTATCACTTTCAGAAAAACAGCATATTGTGATTTATTTCAGTTAATTATTTTAATTCATATTTTCGTTCTATCGGAAACCATTTTTTATAATCTATTTCGGGTGTGTACTTTAAATTTTTAATAATTCTAAATGTATAATAAAAGTAGGTACTTACGTATCACCTGATATCGTTTGGAAATAGAAGAAATACCCATACACATACACGCACATTATCCTTTTGATTAACACGAGGTAATAGGTTAGATTAATTGAGGTGGGATCCTTTCCAGATTGTTTCGTTTGAAATACGACGGAAGAAACAATACTTTCCATTTAGAAATGACCAGTGCTTTATAAATAATAACTACTATAACTTATGTTTCAAAAAAATTAACACAGAAAGTAAACGAAAACATAACACTAGAAATCGATTAGAAAAAAATGGGTCCCGATAGTCCATAAGTGTCTTTTAATTTTGTCGTATTAGTAGTGTAATCCCTTCCTTATCGATGGAGATAAGGATTCAAGTAAATCGTTGAAAAATAACCGAGATTCGAGCTGATTTTGCATACTTCAAATAGTAGTGTTGGTAGACTTAAAATATTCAACAATAATTGAAAAAAGCAAATGTAATTTTAAAGAAATCATCGTCAATAAAAGAATAACCCAGTATTTTCGTTAGGTAATTTAATTCAAATTATCTAAATTATGAATCAAATTTATAAAACAATATCTTAGTTATTACAATTATTATGACTTAAATAATAATAATAATATTGGGATGGTTAAATATAATTCAAAATAGATTTTATTTTTATTTAGTACCTCCCAAATGGATTACAAAACCGACCGATAAGGTAGTCAATATAGATGATGATGTCTATCTCCACTGTGAAACAGAAGGATATCCAGAACCTGCAGTGCAATGGTTAAGAATAGAAGGTAAATTTTTGAAATGATCAAATAATGCAATTGACACTCATTATTAGTTTTCACACTAATCAGTTTTAAGTTACTTAGTTATAATATTAATTTAGCTTTTAGCAGTCATCTAGATGCGATTTTATTTTTATTCTAACAGAACTCCAAGAAATTCTTCATATTACGATATAATCATATTTTGTTGTAAATTTGCGGATGGGAAATCATTTATAATTGTAATAGAAGTATTAATATGGTAGCAGAAAGTATTACATGCAGTAAAAATTATTGAGTTTAGAGTAAATATAATTAATTAAATTAATAAGATTGTTTTGGAGGTTTTATATACATTTTGTATATCTTTATTTCTATATTAATCTTTTAGGAAACCATTTAGTTGAATTCAAGCATGCGTTTGTTTTTATATTTCAAGGTAGTAATGTACGGAGTGAAAGAATTGCTTTGCACAATGATACTAAAACAGTTATTTTTGCGAATGGAACATTGTATCTAAAAGAAGTGAAGAAGAATCTTGAAGGTTATTTCTTTTGTATTTCATCAAATGATGTTGGAGTACCTATCAGCGAATCTATTTTCTTGACAATAAATGGTAAGATTATCAAAATTATTTTCAAACGTAATAAGAAAACTAGTGACTAAGTTTTACAATATTTTATAGAAAAATGAGGAAAAGACAGACTGGTTTTTCGCAGTTTATAAACGTTGGTAATTGCGAAATCATGTGGAAAATACTGTATTATACTTTCTAATAAATAATCGTAGGTGTATCTTGACCTTCCTTTCTCTCTTCGATATATGTTTTCCTTCTTTTAAATTTAACAGTGTTTGCATAATAGGTTTGTATCCGTGGATTGTATCAATTATATAATTGCAGATTATATCCACGGTTCTGCAAAATCTCCAGTCTAGAAAATCAATCCACTCTTGAAAGTCCACCATCCAATAACTTGGAATTTTGAAATTTATTAAAGCTTTAAATGGTCACTTCAGTAATTTCAAAGAGCGAATTAGCTTAATCTTTTCTTTTTCATATTTTCTTCAAATTTCAAAAGTCCAACTTTTTCCAATTACGAAAGATTATTTTAAAAAGAAGATTTAAAAACCTTTCCAGTTCAAATTTAATGTTTTTTAGTCAAACATTAAAAACAAAGATGTTGAATTTATAACTTAGAGAAATAAATAAATAGATAGAGATAGAGATGTAGAGATAAATAGATAAATAGATAGATAGAAACATAAATATACACAAGATCTACATAAGTCATTATAGATCATTCGATAAAACGTCTACAGGTGTATTAAAGAAATAAATGTAATAGAATTCTTTTTGAAATAAGATAAAAGCATTACATTTTTTTCCGTAGCTGCTCCTGAATTACGACGTGAATTCGAAACGATAGAAGGAAAAAAAGGTGAAAATGTTACATTAAATTGTAAAGCTACAGGAAACCTTCCGATTTCTTTTCAGTGGTCGATTGCTTCTCAAATTATCAGTCAGGACACAGAGAGGTAAAGTTAACCATATTTTTTATTCAAGTTATTCAGAATGTATGTTAGCAAGTAAAATGACAAGAAATTCAACGTAAATTGTACAATAACCAAAACTTTGTACTTAGTCTATTTAAACTTATTCTATCATTAAACTAGTTCACCAGTTCTGTATTTTGCACATGCGATTGATTGATTGATTGTACTGAGTAAACGATTATTGTTAGTAAACGAAGATAATGGAGAAGAGTGAATACGACTCGCCAATTACTGTAAGCTTTCTGTCAAAGCCATGCTCTGTTAAGTTCAGTAAAAATTTGGGGAGTGTTAGTAAAGTTTTTGATTTTTTTTAATTGATTTGGAAAGCAAATTAAAGATCACAAAATTTCCTGCACAAAAAGATAAGAAAATCTTTTTCAACTTGATAAAGAGCTTAGCTCCAAATCTATAACAGTAGTTTCATAAATCACTTTTACTGGAGTACAAAACGAAGGTTCTTCCCAAAAATCCATAATGGATACTCTATTGATAAACGGAAACAATATTTTGATAAAAGAATATATTTTATTTATGTATATATAAAAAAATAAGCATTAATTTTATAAAAAGCTAGTATTTATTTTAGTGAATAGTATACATATGATTCAAAAAATGGTGGAAACAGAAAAATAGAGATTCTATAAGATAAGTCTGATGAACAGCTGCATTCTGGAGATATAAAAAACATGCATCTTTTAACTCAAACTTTTTCTCAGTGATGTGGAAAAGAGACTCTACACTTTTACATTCAATAAGCATTTTTAGAATCACATCTACAATATACTTTGAAGCTTGTATATTATTATCAAAATAATCAAATTCCGAATTTCTTCCTAGAAACGCCTAAATCTGAATCTATCTTGCAAGAAAGTATGTAATCATTGTTATCGGGATCAGAGTTATCAAAAGAGATCTCTGAATATAAATCAGCATCATTTTTTTTTTGTGATAGGACTCAACTGTCATTGAATATTTTTATCGAAAACATAAAAATGCAGGACAGTATTTATTTCATTTCATACTTATTAGCTACATTTTTTTCTGAAGTCATCTAAGTAAATTGCTTTTAAGAAAAGTTTTAGCATTTTTAATTTTTAGCATTTAGCATATTAATATTTGATGACAGAACAACAACCATTAATGATCGTCAATCTTCAAAGTTGTACGAACCACTACGATCTATCAAATCTTCAGCCATTCCTACGTCATGTCTGGTTTGAAGCACATTGACATCTAAAACATTAGGTTGCGCTAATGCAGAGCCGAATAAACTACAATATTGTCGGATAATACTTCACTATCAAAGACCGTTAATGAGGATCTGAGCTTCTGTAATTTCAGACACATGTTTCCTTTCTCCGTAGAATTGAAATAGATCTTATTATGATAATATAAACTATCAAATCAGTGAGCAGATATCTTGTATTATGAGATAATTTTTTCACCACCGCACCGCTTTCTCACAACCCTCGAGCGCGTCTCGGAGACCGTCTTGGGGACCTTATGTTTCATTATAACTTCAGTGACTGCCGATTGACGCATGTAGATAAAAATGAAAATGTGAGCATCCTCAATACTACACCTAAAATTTTCCATCTTATTTGTATTTCTGTGTCATGATTTCGGGGGAGATCAGGTCAGAAAAAATCAACTTTTCTTTTAATAATATAGATAACTGAAAAATGTTCACATTTTATTTTAATTTACGACTTAAAAGATATCTAAGATCTACTGAAAATCATGATTGTGAATGTAATTAGTATTGATGAGTAATAAAAAAGGAAGTCAGTAGAGCTTTCTATTTTAAAGTATAACATTTAAAATTTTTCAACAATTACTGTATTAAAATTTAAAAAAATACAAATAAACGCACAATTCTAATATCACTAAATTTTTTCTAAATTGAAAAACAAAAACAAAAAATAGAAAGTTAGAAAAGAGACAATTAATAATTAATAACGTCGATAAAGCCTCTTTAAGATTAAGCTCTTCGAAAGCCAATTATTTTTTTTTAATTTAAAATTTTGTACTTGCCTAATTTTTATAAATTTTCAGATATAAAATTGATACAAAAGAGTTGTTAGATAAATCAGGAGTAAAATCAGAATTAATAATCTTGTGGTTGGACCGAAAAGACTCAGTGACGGTAAAATGCAAAGCAGAAAATAACTTCGGTGCAAATGAAATGAAATTTCACTTGAAAGTTCTTGGTAAGTAATTTCTTTCATCGTCCTTTGTTTGAAATTTCTGATTAACGAAAATATTAATCCAATGTAAAATTGCAAATTAAAATTATCTTTAGAAGAATTAGTTTTCGTTTCTGTTACAAAGAAACCTTTTGAGAATTATAAATTTTTATTAAAAAACAATTTGAAATTTCGTATCTCCAAATTCCTGATGTTTATGTTAAATATAGTGTAAATTTCAATATTTTTCACTTTATTTGCTTTAAATGATTATTCTAGAGTACTTTTGTAAACAACTGCAGTTACTGAATAGGATTTGAAATTTCCTTAAAAATTTTTAAGTATCTCAAAACAAATACAATATAATCTCAATACAAATATATTTTTTAGGTACATCTATATATGAGATCTCTGAAAATTTCTTTAATATTTTATGCATTTTGAAATTTTCTAATTACTAAAAATAATATCAATACAATACTGACTAATAAATAGAATAATATTTAATTTTCAGAACCTCCAGAACCGCCTAAATTGGAGCAACAATTTACCAATGGGAACAGAACCATTGAAGTTCGTTGGAAAACCGAATTTCATGGAAATAGTCCTATTCTCAAGTACCTGCTTCAATACAAGAGAAACATAGGTACCGTATATTGTTCCAAATATTTCGACAGTGCCTTTAACGGTTGGATAATAACTAACGACAGGACATTAAAAAAAAACATAATTATTGATAAAGGCTTTAATGTAAATTCACGTTAACAAACGTTAGATTTATTTGAAACAATTTTGACCGTAAGAAAAGGGAAAGACAGTAAAAATTATATTTCCGGATGCTATATTTCCTATAATTTTTTTGTAGCAAATGCTTTATCTATTAAATTGCGTTTCAAATATCAAAATTAATATTTCTTTATTAAATTATTTCTAATTTAATTTTAAATCACTAATAGTATTTAATAATTTTGGATGAATATGGTTACGTAATATGTGTAAATTAACAAAAAAATAAGTATATTCTACTTTGCAAATCACAGTCAGAATTTGCAGTTTTTGTAGGCATTTTTAATAAACTTTGGCGACTTTTCTTATTGTTTTTAAATTAAACAAGTTGGAAGTTAAAATTATATATTTAATTTTCTTTTACTAGATACCTGGCAGTACAAATCCATCAACAAAACTCTTGGTGGTTCAGTCACTTGGACTATTGTTGAAGATCTTCAAGCAGCAACGAAGTACGATTTCAGAATCATGGCAGAGAACGAAATTGGAAAGAGTGCGTTTAGTGAAAGTATTTCAATTGCAACAGGAGAGGAAGGTATTACTATCTAGAGGATCTGTTTTTCACAATAACAAGAAGATAGACGCATACTTTGTTTAAATTATATCATCAAAATTACTGAAAATTTCTTTTTACGTTGACAATGACTATTAATCAGAATATAGTGGAAAATAAATGTTCACTAAAAAGATACTCTTATAAAAATTTGATTTCTAATTTTGATAAATAAAACTGTAAGGATTCCTCTTACATCATATGAATTCCTAATATGTTTATAATTTTATATATAGTTTTCTTTCCTAATAATTTTATATCATTTGTAAAAGATAATTTTAATTTTATTAGTTCCTTCTGGTGCTCCTCAAAACATTGAAGTTGAATCAACTGATACTCACACATTACGTATAACATGGAAAGTAAGTCTACAATAAATACAAATATGAAAAATTGCTAAAGTATAGTACACCATCACTAATCCGGTTCCATCACTAATCCGGCAGTAATTTCGGCTAGCGAAATTTCAAATTTCCCATAACGCCGCACCAACCTGCTGTTACTGTTGGTGGTGACTTGTTGCATAGACATTGTTACATTATTGGCGTGACCGTTGACATGAAGACATATAAATGTACTTAGTTGCAAATTTCAGCTCTTCACTTTGGAATAGACAGTGATGAACTTTCTTGTGTAAGTCAATACAATTACCTGTATCATTTATTTTACCTGTCCTTCATCAATATTGTACTTCATTTTCATTTAATGTTTCTTTTTTCTTTTTTAACTAACTAGTACTGATTTACTGTGTATTTTAAAGGTAGGATAAGGTGGTTAGCTGTCAGGTTAAGTGTATCCTAACCTAACCACTCTGTGATCCAGCAAAATCACTAATCCGGAACCATACCAGTCCCAATTATGCCGGATTAATGAAAGTGTACTGTATTAACATTTCTGTAATTGTATGTCAAGGTATATTGAAAATATAGAAATTTATATATATTTGTATACAGAAGTTTATAAATTTGAAATAAATTTATTTATTTTAAGCCTCCAAAGAAGAGTCAATGGAACGGTGCTATTCGAGGATATAATATTGGATATAGAGTTCATGGATCAGGTGATCCTTTTACTTTTACTACTTTAGAAGTACCAGAAGATTATACAGAAGATCTTATCTTTCAGTTAATGAATTTGAAAATGTTCACTCAATACGGCATTATTATTCAAGCTTATAACTCAAAAGGAGCAGGACCTAGCTCAGAAGAAGTACTTGCAATGACATCAGAAGATGGTAAGGTTCATTAGAAAGTTACAAAAAATACTGTATATAACATTTATAATTTATCTTTGAATTTATAAAGAATTATTTATTATTATTTTAATATTATTATTTAATTTCATATTTTTAAGTTCCATCTCAGTCTCCTGAAGATGTTCGATGTTCTGCTTTGTCTGCTAAAAGCATTTATGTTTTATGGGAATCACCGGAAGTTGAATCTGTTAACGGTATTCTTCGAGGTTACAAAGTGTTGTACAAGCCTGTAGAAGAATGGTATGGTATGTAGTCAATTTTGAAAATGAACTTTTACATTAAAAATTTTATGGTAACCTTAGAATTTCTGCTTTTGAAAAATTATCATACTTTCCAACCAATTAACAATAAGTTCTTAATATTTTATTTACAGATGCAGAAAGACATTCCAAAATTACACAATTCACTAAACTGACATTGCAGGATCTAGTGGCAAATACGAATTATAGCATACAAGTAGTGGCATTCACAAAAGTTGGAGATGGTCCTAGAAGTTTTCCGATTTTTTGCAAAACGCATGAAGATGGTAACTAGTTTCTGAAATTATTTTCATTCCATTCTTACAGTATACTATTTTTTAATTGAGAACTACTATTAATTAATCAACTTAAATGTATCCAAATAGCATCGTTAAAAAAATATAAAATATCTTAAGTAAATGTTTTTCTACATGTAACAAAATTATTGGAAAATATGATTGATATATATTAATATATTCTATCACCATAACTTCTCCCTAAATCTGTCCTCTACATCATATTTTAATAAACATATATACACGTTAAGTATAAATACAGTTTTAATAACAAACTTTCAGATGACATTCCTCTTTTTCAAGTTTTAAAAATGTGAGAAAATCAATGAAACAATCAGGAATTACATGAAAGATATGTAAAACTCTCCTTACAAACAAACTTTACAGTTAAATATTAAAAACTTCTTATTAAATTACTGTAACATCTTATCTTCTTGGCAATATTTCGTCTTATTGAAAAAACTTCATCTACACTTCATTTTATTATCGAATTTTCGGAAGAATTTTCTATCTTCCTTCTTCAAGATTACAATGTATAGTCAGGTGATATCAAATTACAAAAAAATTCCTT
>JAFIDM010014012.1:31505525-31517968 GCA_023159025.1 Thereuonema tuberculata
AAGGAATTTTTTTGTAATTTGATATCACCTGACTATACATTGTAATCGAAAATTCTTCCGAAAATTCGATAATAAAATGAAGTGTAGATGAAGTTTTTTCAATATGTTACGATGTGATTTAAAGAGGAAGTATGGATTTAGAATATTTCGTCTTATTTATTTTCCTGAGAATTTTATTTATGGTATGATTAAGTCTTTGAAATAAATAAGACGAAATAACGCCAAGAAGATATGATGTTACAGTAATTTAATAAGAAGTTTTTAATATTTATAGTATGGCATTTTAAGTAAATAAACTTTACAGTTATTAAATATGCATTTATACATAACGTGTTTATAGGTTTGTTTGTTTTAATACATATGAAGCTATACTAATATTTTCTTCAATTAGGAAAACATGTTTGCATCTACTGATTGCATATGGTATTTGTAGTTGTAATGGTTTTTAATTGTTCTTTATAATTTTATTGCTAGTATATGTGGCTTATTTAAATTAGATATTCTAAAGTAGATATCCTAATCAATTCGTATCATTTCGTTATGAATATGCATGTGATTTCATCATAATTTGAATTTATGTATTCAAAGTTTGTTTTATTTAACATTCAATTATGATAGTTGTATTATATAAAATAACCATAATATATATATTATTTATATATTATATAACTATCATAATTGAATGTTAAATAAAACAAACTTTGAATACATAAATTCAAGTTATCATGAAATCACATACATATTCATAATGAAATGATACGAATTGATTAGGATATATATATATAAAGGAATTGTAAGAAACAATAATATTCATATTCATAAATATACTTTTAGAAACTTTTAGATACTTTCTACTAAATAAAAATAATTTGAAAATTTGGTTTATTATCACTTTAGTACCAGACGCCCCAACTGCAATCAAAGCTCTACCTTCTTCTTCTGATTCTGTAATGATTTCATGGAAACCAACCAAAAAATCCGCAGGATCAGTTACCAAATACAACATTTATTATAAGCCTTTGGAAGATGGACAAGAAGTAAGTTCCTCCCAATTTTTTTTTCAGAAAACAGAACTTAACAGTAAAAACAATTTTGTTTAAATCCCACACAAAACGAACCTACAAAAATCTTGTTTGCAGTTTTATTATTAATTTATTTTCTATGTAATTTATCGTTTGAAAAATTTTTATTTTTAAAATAATACACAAACTTTTTAAATTTAAACAGCTAGATTTGGAAAAACAGCTAATTGGAGATTCATCACTAACAGCGAATCAGCTGTTGAAAGATACTAACGTTCACTCCTCGTCACCCGATACTCAATTCTTTGAAGTTAAAGGATTGCAGAAAAACAAGAAATATGCTTTTTGGGTGACTGCTTCTTCGGTGATAGGAGAAGGACCGATTTCAAAGATTACTGCTCAGACAGTTGCAGATGCAGTTGGTAAAATTTTTATCTAACATACCAATAAATAATTAACTAAAAATTAATTGTATGTGAAAAATTCAATGACATTCTTTTTTTTTTGGCTTTGCAGTTCCTCCTAAAGCAGCATCATTCGATGATGACGTACGTTCACCTTGGAAAAAAGATGTTATAATGACTTGCAAGGCTGTTGGTGTACCAGCACCACAGAAGAAATGGTTTTTCAGGTATATACAAATTGATAACATAATCTTATGTATTTAGGTTTTGAAAGAATTTTCTTTTATCCTATAAACTACTTTCAGAAATCAAAATTCTAAGAATATAAATAAGTTATTAAGAAATTTATTTGCTTAAAGATTATATTAGCTGTAAAATATTAAAATCAGTTTATTGACGCACAATTTTGATTCGACAGTCACAGTGCTATCTATCAAAGCAAGAAATGTTGATTTATTTTTTAAAAAAAGCCATAATAGGCTGTAGGATTTCCTCAAAGTCTATACATATGTTTCAATATTATACCATAACATCGTTATCTTGAAAAACATCTTCTTTACTATTATTAACAATATTTCAATTCTTTGAACAAGAAACTTCTTCATGTTATGAGGAAAAGTAAGCTTTCTCCTTCCTCTAAGACTTTATACTTCTATTCTTCTTAATATTATTATTATTATAATATGTTTCAAACCTTTGGTTTCCCCAGTAAAAACAATATGGCGGGTCAAGGACCAAAGCACATGTTCCCAAGTGTAAAGACTATTATTTTTATTATTATTATTATTATTGTAAATTTAAGTTTCAAATTTGTATTTATAAGGAATTATAGAGTCTTACAGGAAGGAGAAAAAAGCTTTTCTTTTCCTCATAATCTGAAGACGTTTCTTGTTAAACGAAATAAAATATTGTTAATAATAATAAAGATGTTTTTCAGGGTAATGATATTATGGCTGTAGGATTATCACTTATTAAAAGGCTGTCATTTCTTTCGACGGCTAATATTTTTTCTTTGTATCATTTATTTTTTTTTCATTCTTCATCTGAACTCCCTTTGAAATTATTTTATTGAATTTCGTTCAGTATTATTCAAAAAATTCTTTGATAATTTCAGTTATCTTAATTAGCGTTTGGTATATCAATAAAGCAATTCTTCTAAAATTCTTAAAAGTTTCCGGAATTTATCAGTAAATACTTAAAGAAAACAGTTTTTCAACGAATATAATATGTCGGTGTTTACCAATGTTATTTTAATGTTTTCATTAGTATAGTTAAGCTTAAAAAGTTAAACCATTTTATAGTTGTTGACCTCTTTTATGAGGAATAAATATTGTTTATGTTGACCCCTTCTGAGAATAAGCCCAAGCAGATCCGCGACCATTGGAATAAAGATGCGTCGATGATCAGTCCGATGCCCTCCCCTTCATTAATACCGGGAAAGAGACCGGTCTCCATTTAAAAAGAGAGCTGGGTGCACCGTAAGGCCTGTTTGGAGAAAAAATATCGAGAAAAAAACTCCTTGGCCTCCGCTGGGAATTGAACCTTACCCCTCCATCGTCCACTGGACTACCGGGTCCACTATAAATAAAATTTCCCCTCTTAAATACCATAAACTGGAAAAAGTGGACATTTGAGAAATATTCAATTTATATAATATTCAAATAGATTTTATTTATTCCGAAGGCTGTTCTTAATCAATGCTTAATTAGGGAATCGATTTACCGTATTTGACTTGAATAAAAATATAAATGTTTTTAACAGATGAAATATTTACTGACTTTTGTACGAAAGGTGCAGTATATTAAATTCCAACTATGATTTAGTATCGAACTTACAGCTTAATTTTCATTTTTTTTTTTTTTATTCTTTAACTTAAATTGATTAAAACAGGGGAACAAGAACAAAACCAGCAGATGAATAAATTGAAATTACCTTTCTGTTTCAATTATGGGGAGGAATTGGGAACGGCCGTTTCGTCCGTCCACTGACTTATCAGCCCAACCCGCCTCCCCGATGAAAGAATCAGCATTCTTGGTTTTTTTTATCGGGGAGGCGGGATTGGGCTAATGAGTCCGTGGAAGGACGAAACGGCCGTTCCCGATTCCTCCCCATAATTGAAACAGGAAGGCAATTTTAATTTACTCATGTGCTGGTTTGTTCTTGTTCCCCTGTTTTAATCAATTTGCACAGCATGTTAAATGCTTTATTTATCTTTTACTTAAATTGTTGTTAACTTGTTCTTGTAATTAACTATATTAGATTTTGCTTATTAATCTCAATTCATATTGATTTATTTTTACTGTCAGAAAACATCCTTTGGAGCCCACAGGAAGAGTTAACGTTTTGTCGGATGGGACATTAATTATCAATCGAGTTGTAGATGAAGACACTGGAAATTACACTTGTTCTATTTATAATGAATATGGAAAAGATGAAGTGAAGTATTCATTGAAGGTTCAAGGTAAAAATGTTATCATATTTCGGAAGCTGAGCTTTTATTAAGTTAATTAAGAAATTATTGTTGAGAAAAACTTTAGTAACTAGCTTATTACAATGTTTCTTTTATCTTTTCAGTGCCTCCTTCAACTCCTATTCTTGATATTGTGTCGAAGTCAAAAACAACGATTCAACTTCAATGGAAATCAGGACCAAATGGAGGAGATAGAATTAGAGGTGTGTAGGCGGAAATTGACTTGTTAGAGGTAGTACATAACGAATAGCGTTGGTGCTTTACAGATGGACTGGCAACAGGGAAAAGACTGATGTTTTCTTATTGGATTGCGGACAATAGACAATTCCGCGGAATGAGGTCGCTTATCTGAAAGCTAGTGTAAAAAAAGACAAGAAAAAAATCACACAAGTCATCCTCGATATATATAAAATCTGCAGAGTGAAGACCGGATATCTTGTCGGTAGTTTTTTAAAAAGTAAGCGGGCATCTGGCTCAGCACTCAATTAGTCCCGTTGATCATAGAACTCTGAGTACCTAACCTCCCGCCATTCTAATGCCTGGTCTACACGAGCGTTAGCAATGCCGATCCACCCGGTATTGAAAACTGTTATGTAGATCTCATCCTTCTCTTTCCATTGAAATACAATGGAGTTCGCTTCGTTCTGTAAGAATGTTAGCAACATGGCGTTAGAAATTCTCGTTAAGACTGGCCCTAATGACTATCGTAGCCTCAAGTGCGACTCTTTAGCTTTGTTTTCTTAATCCACTCTTTAAGCCGCGATGTTCAAATTTACATTTCAAAAGAAAAAATAGAACCAAAAACATCTAAGATATTATATTTATAAATTACAACTGCTAAAAATCATCGTCTCTCTATAAAAGCACACATTTACAAATATGTTTCTCACTTAAGCTATAGAATAACTTAAGTCACATTTTCAACGATATTCTTGTGAAGTTTCGGTGAAATTGGAATTACCCAAAGGTTCAACAAAGTAGTTCACCATTAAAAACTACTTTTCAAACTAAAATACCAAATTTCAAATATATTCACCAAATCATCACAAACAAGTAATATTATATTAATAAACTTTACTTAACTTCACCAAAAATCTCTCTCCATTACAATATTATGTAAATTACCTGAGGAAGAAATGCCGGTGAGGCCATTCGAAATATTGTAATGGAGAGAGATTTTTGGTGAAGTTAAGTAAAGTTTAGTAATATACATCAAATGTCTAGCCTTTGTAAAATATCGTGTAACATATGCAGAATATCAAAGCAGTTATTTTATGATCGAAAATAAGGATACTTGAATGTAATTAAAATTGCTTCATAGCATTACATTTTCATTTGCAGGGTTTATTCTTCATTATCGAAGAGAATCAGGCATCTGGGAAACAAAGGAGCTGAAACCAGACCGAAATGTTTATACTTTAGATGAACTGGCTTGTGGAAGTACATATCAGATTTACATCGAAGCCTTTAATTCAATTGGGATTGGAGCCCCTTGTGATATTATAACAGTCAATACAGAAGGAGCAGGTATCTTTATTAATATATTAATTATTTTTATTTCGAAAAATTTATGTTTTTTAATAGAAAAATATAGGTAGCTCAGTTGGTATTTTTTTTAAATCAGTGGTTTCCAATCATTTTTGAGCGTGACCGTAAACAATTGGTATGTGATCCGAAACTCTTGAAAAAGATTTTAAAAAATGGAATTCAACAAATATTAACTAACACTATTTACATGCTTTAACATGACGTAGCTTTCCCAATAACCACAAAAAGATTATGTATATTGTTACTTCCTAAAAAATCTAATATTTTTTTAAGATAATACTCATTATTAAGAAAAAATTATCTAAAAACGCCAGTTTTGTACTCACTTAGAAAAAAGTTTACTTATACTTTTTTTTTATCTTAACTTATTCTTTCATCTTTATTTTAACATTTTATAATTTCTTTTCGTGAACCTAAACTGCACCCTCTGCGACCCTAATTTGGATAGCGACCAGATGGTATAAAGAAATCTTTTATAACTGATATATAACTGAAATACCAAATTTAACTATCAAAAGAATCATAAGAAAAGAAATATAAATTCTGTTGTAATAAATGTATCTACAATACTAAGAAATGAAAAAGCTATTCAGTTGCATAGTATTTTGTAGTCTTTTAATTTGTAATCCTAGAAGTTGCTATTTTTAATTATACCTTACCATATGTTTGTCATTCCCTTAGAGATTACTGCTCCTCATAAAGATGATTTGATTCGAGAGGGTACAACATTCATTACAGTGAATTTAGGTACTTGGCCTACTAATGGTTGTCCAATTGAACATTTTGGAATTGAATTCAAGCAACATTCAGCTAAAGACTGGACTGTTGTATCAAGTAATATTTTACCTTCACAGAAGAAACTAGTAATTCCTGGTCTTTCTACTTCAACATGGTATATTCTTCGTTTGTCTGCTCATTCAAGTGGCGGCGTTTCAACAACAGAATATAAGTTTGCCACTCATACACCCAATGGAGGTCGGTAATCTTTTATTTGAGTAAATATTTAAAAATTATTTATAGAATTTAGTCTGCTCTTAAGTTAAAGCAGTTAAAAAAAGTTAAGTCTTTGTGTCAATATAGGATAAGAATGAAAAATTTGTATTTATCTTAAAACATTGCAGAGACACATCTGCAAATAATATTAATGTATGCACTTAAAGTAATAAAGTAAAATGCAGAATTGTTAAATCTGATGTTAGTTCATTTTCTTTTATGAAAATACTTCGTTTGAACTAAGTGAAATTGAATGCTACAATGTCATTTTTATCATAAACACAGGAACCATTGCACCAGAAACTTTTGAAGAGGATATTCAGCCTGTGTATTTATTCTATTTGGATCCTTATATTTTTATTCCTGCTGTGGCTCTATTGATTGTTGTTATCGTTGCTTCAGTAACTGTTTGTATTTGCTTCAGAAAACGAAATGGAAGTGATGGATCACCTTCAGGTAACATCCAAGCAATGCTGATCTCAATTACAAAAAATAACTTTGAATTAGTTCAATTATTATTCAATTTAAAAATGACATCTTTAGATCTGGATTGGATTAATTTAGAATAATAATAGATAATTATTGAAGAAAATTAATGATTTTTATAAATAATTAATTGTTAGTTTTTAAGTAGAAGAGCAATAACTGGTAGGACGGTCTTTTCTTAATTGACCTCTTTTCACTGTATAATGAACAATTAAAGAAGAGGATTAAAAGAGGAAATCTAAAAGAAATATAAGTGTTATACAGTATTTAAAAAAAATGTTTAGCTTAATTCTGTGACGGTAAAAGAGGAATAACCGTTTTAAAATTTCATTTAATAAGATGTTTTAAAAGTTTATTATTGCCGAATATATATATGTTTTTGATATAATATACAAATGCTTCCTAACAGGACTATGATAAAATCTAACTGAAATAAAATGAATGAATACATTTAAAATTTAATATGATATAGATAGATCAAAGTTTTGAATCAAAATTATGCGATAAATAAAAAAAAAAAAAAAAAAAGAAATAAAGCTGTTGTTTGAGTAGATTTGTTTTCTCATTAAAATATTTACTGTTCTTCAATTTTCTTAAAAATAATTTATAAAAGTTAAATTATTGTATAAAGTAGGGTTTCAATTTGACAATCAATGTAGTTTTGTATAAAAATGGGAAATTTCGCATCATCATATTTGTAAAAGCATATTTTAATGCATCCTTCATTTGAAGGAAATACGCTCCGTAAATGTATTTGTTTGTACATTTAAATATAAAATGCTTAAAGTTATGCAACTTAAAAACTTTTTTTTTATTAACATTTAGGATACATTCAGAGCGAATGATCATGTAGTTTAAAACACTGATTCAAAGTCCTATTATTTCTAAATTTAATATTTCTAATTTTTTTACAGTTTTCTTAATGAATAATATTTTTTTTTATTAACAGTGATATATTCTGATGGTTCCACTATGAATACTTGGGGTAGGACAATGAGACATCCTGGTGGGAATGTGTTTATTCATCCTGATGGATATGCAACAATATCCAGGAATGCAAAAGAAGGTAAAAACTAACAACAACATGTTCCTGAAAAAACTTCAAGCACACTTTTCTAAAATCTTGTTTTTCTTTGTTTTTATTTTTTTTTGCTTTGTTTATTTTTTTTGTTTTTTAAAGTCGTGAAAACAAATGAAAATCCTACATTTGTAAAATTTTCAAATTATTATTAGCTAAATTCAAAAACTATAAAATTTTCATTACCGGAGAAAAATAATTTAGTCTTTATTATTTACTCAGATTTTGAGCTTATTAATTTTAATTATATCAAACCTCAAGCAAATGAATGGATCAACTAAAAGGATCAATTGCCGTTGTTTAATAAATCGATAGAAAGCACTAAAGCAAGATCTTATCTTCTTCGATAGGAAACTTACCATTTCTTCAGAAGTCAAGTATTTGGGTGTTATACTTGACCAAAGAATGACTTGGAGACAACACTTGGAGCACTCGATTACGAAAGCAAAAAGAATCTTTTGGTCGTGTCGAGGGGCTATTGGTAAAACCTGGGGTATTAACCCAAAGGTTATGCACTGGATCTACACCATGATCATTAGACCTATTCTCACATACGCTGCGGTGGTATGGTGGCCAAGGGTCAAGCTTAAAACAGCTCAATGCGAGCTCAATAAGCTACAAAGAATGGCGTGCATAGGCATCACAGGGGCAATGAGAACTGCACCCACAGCTGCAGTGGAATTGCTACTAGGATTCTTGCCACTACATTTACATATTGAGGCTGAAGCCACTTTGGGAGCTTTAAGGCTTAAGACTGCAGGTGAGTGGTGTTATACCCACTCGGCAAGCAGTCATACAAAACTCTACACGCAGCATTCAAGTCAGGAGTCAGTCCTGCTAATGACTACTGATAAAATGCTTCCCTATTATTACTATGAAAGACCATTCAGCATACATTTCCCAAGTAGAGCTGAATGGGATTCTGGATCAATTCCTATAATTACAGATGAATCAGTTTGGTATACGGATGGATCCAAGTCTGCCAATGGCTCCGGAGCAGGTGTATATTACCTAACTGGCGGGTATGGTTTTTTCTTATAACCTGGGTAATTTCACAACTGTATTTCAAGCAGAAATCTTTGCAATTCTTGCTTGTACCGGAATCTGTTTGGACAGAAACATCAGGAATAAGAATATTTATATTTTTTCCGATAGCCAGGCAGCGCTGAACGCTCTGAATCAGTGCCGCATTACTTCTAAGATCGTTTTTGATTGCCTCAAAACCCTGTCTTTACTGGCACAATTCAACAAAGTCCGTCTTTTTTGGGTGCCAGGACACAGTGGTCATGAAGGCAATGAGAAAGCCGATTCCTTCGCTAAGAAAGGCTCGGAGATGACCTTTATAGGTCCGGAACCTGTTATTGGCTTATCCAATAACATGATTAGAAAGATCTTTCTTAAGAAAATGAGAGCTCTGCAGCTCAAGCTATGGCACAGGCTTAAGAGGCAAAGACAAGCCAAGATGCTAATTCAAGGACCAAACAATAAACGTGCCTCCGAACTTTTAATGTTACGGAAAAAGGAACTTGGCATTGTTGTTGGTCTACTTACTGGGCATTGTCGGCTCAATAAGCATTTATGGCTTTTGAACTTAAAAGACAACCCAGTCTGTAGGAGATGTGATTCAGAAGATTAGACTTCCTCACACATCTTATGTAACTGTGAATATTACACAGCGCTTAGACACAAAATCCTAGGATCTTTTTTCTTAGAACCAAAGGATTTGATTAAGGTCCCTATAAACAAACTACTGGCATTTGCCGTAGCTACTGGTCTTTTTGGGGATTAAGGTTGGGGAAAGTACAATAGACCTTAGGTCGCGGTGCTAGGTATATTTACCACCCATCTCATACATTACATTACAAGCACTAAATAAGTTATGCGAAACGAAAATTATGCATATGATTTTTTTCCTATATATAGGCCTACAGTAAATGTATATGAACAGTCGAAAGAATACCTTTCTTTAATTGTAAGGTACCGTACCCTTCTGAGTGTAATTTTTTTCAACTTACTTAATATTCATACATAAAACATTGCTATTTCAAAATTGTAATCGAAGTCCCTGTAACGCGAAACTTTTAAGTGTAATGATTGTGCCTTTGTCCACCGCTCGCTTCAAATATTTTAAGTATAAGTTCAATATGTATTGGCTAAATATAATATGGTAAATAACAAATATATAAGATAAATATGTGTTGATATCTTTTACAGTGTTTCATTATCTTTTTTTTATTTGGTTTATCTTTCATTATGTACCCTCTTAGATTATTGCTTTTTATTTTATAATTAATTTATTTTATGTATTAATTTATTTTTTTACATTCTGATAATAGATAATACATATTATATTATATGTATAGACCTATTTATTTCAAATGTCAAGTTGGGACAATAACTAAAGTAAAACTGAGTAATAAACTTTTTTTTTTTTTGGATTATATTCATATTTTCTTAGATCCCAGTCCTTATGCAACTTCACGTGTTCTTGATTGTTATCCTGGGAATTCTACTGATGGTGCAGGAAACTCTGCTGGAAATTGGGCTCCTGAAGACTTTAATAGGTAAAATATTAAATATTTTGAAGTTCCAAATGTTGTATCGCCTTTTACAATTTAAATAAGACAGCATTATCAATAGCATAATAGTAAAATATTTGGATGGCATAATATGTGGATGGCACTTAAGTGTTTTCCTTCAATTTTGATAAGTTTAATAACCAAAATGCTACATTATTTAATATTACTGCATTATATACTCAATTTTATCACATTTCTTAGTTGTCTAAACGTAGAAATGAAAATTACTGACAACATGGTGTTGATGGTATAATCAGAGGAGAACTTACTTTTTTTTCTTATTAGGTTTCAAGAGACAACATTTATGTTTCCTGGTAAAATGAATCATCCTTCTTTCACAACCCCAATGAAGAAGAGAAGTGATGTCGAAGGGAATGGATATGATCCTCCACCATTTGGAATGTAATTGCAACTCCTGGAAGATGCTCATTTCAAAAATTACTGATTCAATTTCCTTACAATTTTAGCTTTAACAATTAGTAGTTAATGCGTAATCGTCGTTAAAAAAATTTTTATCTCCCTTTATTTACCCCATTACTAAAAAAATGATTCAGCTAAAGTATATGAATAATATGAATAGTTGCACCCTTAGAGTTTGTAGATTTGTATTAGAAAAAATTAGCCTATAAGAAATAGTTAGTCCAATAGATTAGAAAACAATAAAATTGTTGTTTTAAAATTGTCATTTCGTTACTTGATTTCTATTACCCTAATGTTTATCATTACAATATGTATTAATAATGTATTAATAAAGCCTTATGCACATATAAATTCCGTTTTATTTGTTTTGTTTTTTTTTATTTTTCTATACTAACACATGTATGGAAATTACATGAATTACAAATACTACAAGTATTTGGTAAACATGCCTCTGAATTAGAATACATCAATAAGTTATACTTGTTATAAATAGTTGTCTTACTTATGTTTGCTTATATGAATTAAATTAATGATAAAACATTTAAGAACCTAAAAAAAAGCAAATGAATACAATTTCTGCTAAAGCATAAATTTATGGGCGACCCATAATAATAAAATAAAAATAATAATAAAAAAAGAAAGTATAATAATATAAGGAAAAATAAAAAAAAGTTAGGATAAAAACAAAAAAAACCTTAGTAAAAAAAAGACAGACCCCCCCCCCCCCAAAAAAAAAAAAAAAAAAAACCGCGGACATTGAGATAAAAACATTATCAGAAAAAAGAAAACAACTAGATATACGGATTTGAACCGATAACCCCTTCAGTATATGAGTTCGAAACCTTTAGCATAAAGCCATTTGTCGATCCAACCTTTCATTCAGGAGGTTTTAGGGGGGAAGGGGTACAATAACAACAACGCCAAGTATCTCGAACATTGTGGGGGGGGGGGCTGAAAATACCCCAATCCTACAGTATTAGGGCCTCTGAACACGATGGTGAAATCCGTTTGTCGATCCGACCTTCCGTTCGGGAGTTGTTAGGGGTGGACATACACGGACGGATGGACAGGACAAACTCAATAGCTACCGATTTTGGTCGCTATTACAATAGCTCCCACATTGGTCGTTAAAAATCTTTTAACTTCATTGAATTTTATGAAGTTTAAAAGATGGTAAATTTCATAAAATATTATGTATCTTACTCAGATATTTTAAAATAATGATAGGAAATTAAATAGCATCATTTAAACAGTCCCTCCTAATCGAGTCTTTCATCTGACTGGTTCATCCGGACTAAGCCATTCTCAGTAGCAGGGTAGGAAGGTCGACGTGGTATCTGCTACTCGTCGTTGGCGTGACCGAGTTGCATTTTTACATTGCTGAATCGTTTCATTCATAGTGCGCGGAGCACGTGATTTAGCGTCTCACGTCCACACCCTTCA
>JAFIDM010014012.1:31517978-31547695 GCA_023159025.1 Thereuonema tuberculata
TTAATCCTCTAGTATCCTATACTCACGTGTTGAGGTCCGATAAGCTTATGAGTTTTTGTCGGTGCACCAATTCATTGCTGGTAGAGAATTGTGGTGAAATTGTTATTAGTGATGCAGTTGGCTTAAAGAAATCTTCAAGTTTCACTTCACTTACACTTTTGTACTTCTTTTTTATTATTATAGACCGAAATTCTCTGAAATGTTCATAATAAGAAATTACATCACCATGACGATTCAATGTAATTTATGATGACCTACAATTTTGCGATGAGGTGTGATGCCTACTAATAATTTTATGTTTATTTTATAACTTATTTTTTATCTTATTATATCTTTACCTAGTGACAAAAACCGCTTAATTAGGAGTCTGTTTTTCGTTCATATTAAAAATTCAAGGGTTTTTCTAAGAAAATAACACACTTCAATATTTTGAAACAGGGACTTGCTTGTAATGTAAAATTTTAATTCTTTTTTACATTTTTCTTGTTATTTTTACGAATTAGGGGTTTCCCCATATTCTAAAATTCGACCGAAATTTAAATCCGAAATCCGTTAAATCGGTGTCCTTTAAATCGAGGATCAACTGTACTTAACTAAACTTTACGTCGATAAACCTACATAACCAATGTACTTCATTTGTAAAACAATTATTAAAAATATTAAACATTGTTTTTAAATGTAAGTTTGATTTGCTGATGTAATCAAATGTTATACCTGTACCTTTACGTAAATCCCTTCATTGAAACTTCATTGAGACTCTAACCCACAATTTAAAAAAAAAAAAAAAAAAACAAAAAAAAAAAATTTATTGCTTTTTTTTTTTTTTTAAACAAAAAGTGGATCGTTTTTAATCTTTCAGTAAATTAACTAAGGATAATAACAACTTTCCTCTATTTTCTTTCCTTCACTACAACTTAGTAGGATATTTATTAAACTTTCTGTTAGCAAGTTTACTAAAATTTATCGACCAAAATACTACCAGTAATTATACATAATTATTATATGTTTATTTACAATTATACATTATAAATGATTATTATTACATTAATTATACAAAAATTATCCATTTACCTAAAATTTCAAAAAAAGTTTAAAAGTATTCTTTCAAATAACTTTTTTCTAGCGTTTAAATAATAATTCAAAAGAGAAATACGGCAGTTAAATTTATGATACAAATCTACTCCTCCTTTTCAAAGCAATGAGTAAAATGAATATTGAAGTGTTTTAAAGAATTTATTGCTGTTAGAAGCATAATCTTATTGTAGCAGCATAATCTTTCATTTTTAATGTGTTTTTCTAAAGATACCAATGAAGCTCCAGGTTTTCTGACTGAATTCCCTAAAAGGTTAGTATTTTCCAATTCTACTGGTGGTCAACTTCTATGTTCAGCATCAGGTTATCCTCAACCAAATATAACATGGATTCTGTCAGATGGTTCCTCGGTTAAAAATGTCCCTGGATTACGAAACGTACAAATGGACGGAACATTAACATTTCTCCCGTTCAGAGCAAAAGATTTCCGACAAGATGTTCATGCTACGTCCTATAGATGCTATGCAAAGAATTCTATGGGGACAATAGTTTCAAAGGATATTCAAGTTAAAGGAGGTAACTTTAAAATCGATAAGAAATAGTAAAAATACCAATTAAATAGTTCAGAATATTTTCATTAAATGTTATATCTACTTATAATTAAATAATAATTGTATTGAAAATCGCTTGAAAACTTAATCAAATTTTTCGGTTTTAAAATGTACAAAAAAATAACAACAACCTTTTGTAATTTCTGCTTAGCTTCCCTTCTTCTAATACAGAAATTGTTATATTTCTTGCATTGTCTATAGTCAAATATGTGATATATTTAAATATGTCAAACAATTTTTTCAAAAATTTGTATTACTTTTTTCAGTTGTTTCTCAGTCCTACGATGTCTATGTCTATGATGTCTATTTGATTAAAGAAAAACGCAGCTATGATTAAATGTCATATTCCTGAAATGTTGGCTGAGTTTGTCACTGTGGAATCTTGGATTCGTGATTCCGTCAGGGAAATAAAAGAAATTGATTATGATCCAGGTAAGATATTGCTACCGGCGTCTGTGGCAATGGGATGTCTATCCACAGAACTCCTAAAGCTGGGGGGTGGGGTTTGATCTAGAATACGATATGCGAGAGTAATTCTTCACCTGCGTGTATCTTAATTAAGCTAATGATTAACTTTAAACTTTATTGAACTAATTGCAGAAGTGCAAATACTAAAATCAATGAAAGCTGAACGGTATTCCACAGGAATCAACAGGGCTTCAACGGCTAAACGTTACTTCTCCGAATTTTCTTCCCGCAGTCGTTCCTTGAATAACGAACGTCTATGACTTCTGCGGCAATAGGCTCGTCGACAACAGCTTAGGATGTCTTCTCCCGAATTCGTCCCGTAACATACGAACGCCCCTGGCTTCTGCGGTACCCGGTTCGTCGGCAACGGCTTAGGATGTTTTCTCCCGAAATCGTCCCTTAACGTACGAACGTCTTTGGAATCAGCGTTTGGAAACCACTCGTAATACTCGGCCCGCAAACTAACTGCTATCTCTCGGACTGGGAACTCCTCGTGGCACTGAGTCACCGAACAATCTCTTCTTGCGTTCTCCGAATGGAGAACACACTTGCGGCTGTCTGCCGCCAAACGAGCTGCTATCAGAGCTGGAAACTCCTCGTAGCTTTGAGCCACCAAACCTACTCGGCTGCCACTTCCCTGGGCTCCTGCCCCGGAACGAACTGCTTTTCTCCGGAATGGAGATCTTCCCGTGGCTGACTGCCACACACCAACTCCTATTCTCCGAACTGGAGACCTTCTCTTGTGGCTGGCTGCCGCCGAACGAACTGCCTAAGCAAGGCTTTGCAGCTCCATATGACGCAGAATGCTGCCTCGAATTCAGCCCTGGACTGATCAACTTCTCAAAGGGATGCCCGGTTGGATGAATCAATTCTCTGGACGGGTGGGTGGAGAAATCAACCGGTAACAATATTTCTAAATTCTTCTTGAAAGTTCAGTACATTAACAGAACAATAATGAACGTTGTATCAGTTTTCATATCTTCAGGCACTCTTCATTATTTAAACACAGATTACTTAAAATATAGATAATTCAAAAAATATTTAGAATTTTACTTAATGTCATGCTATTACAGCAATCATTGAATAATTCTCCATCAAATATAACCTGGAATATATACTGCAAAGTAGAAAGTATATCCTGGGGATATACCTACCAATATATTTTAAAAACATATTTAGCATAGTTTATCATATTGTAAATTATTCTAAACAACAATGCTTGTTTTTTTTCTTATTTAAATTTATTAATTGTCTCGTTTTGATTGTAATTTGATAATTTAAATTAAAAACAACTGAAATTATTAATTGAAGTTGTGACCTGTTATTCTCTGATCAAATTTAGTAATTAAGACCAATCTATTCATTAATTAAATTTATTTATTTATTTATTTATTTATATTTTGGTCCCATTATCTCGATCAGTCAATTTCAACCTCGGTCAGGGAAACAAATAATTTCACATAATGCTATCACTTATAATAAAATAATGCCTGTAAAATGCATTTTAGAAACAGCAAGAGGAGGAACGCAGGGAGGTCCACAGTTCACCTTATCCCACAGGTTCGTTTGTCCTCGCAAAAGGGCGCCAAAAACAAAAGTGTACTCCAGGAATCCACGCCTCTGCATCAGGAACCTACAGCAGAGCAGAGTAACTAAACTTATCGGATCTCACGGCTACAAATACAACTTCATCTATCAACCCCTATCAATCAACTTTACTACAGACCTCTCATCGAACGAGCCTTTAAATGTAAAGACTCCAAGGCTCATTACCAATTTATATTTAACTTTCGATAATAACAAAATGAATATAAACTTTCAACGACTCTGTCTCTTACCAAATCTAAGACTAGAGGTTCCATATGATCCACAACAATCAACCGATGAAGTCAAGTTGGCATCGCATGACAGGCGTATTAAATTCAGGAAAACACATCAAAGTACGCGCTTGAGCGACAACAAAACCCCAACTCCGTGTCTAAATTTCAGCGCACCAAAATACCAATAGTTAACACCTCAACAAACAATTTTACTATTCCCCATACTTCAAGAAATAATGAATTAAATAAAAAACTGAATCCTTTTCCTCCTGTTTTAAAAATGCATTAAAGCATCAGAAATGTCTCTTGATTATGAAAATGATTAAAGTCAATGTTCAGCTAAGAACATTGTCACTACGACATTGGCCTCTCACTTCTGAGTACCGAGGTTAGGTTCTTATGATCCGCACTGTGCAGGTTATCAGGGGGGTTCTCCCGTTTCCCCTGCACTTCTCCCACCATTCTTTCTCAGTCTCTCACTCCGTCTGTCCTTATTTCCGTGGGATAGCACAATAGAACAACGGTCGCAGTGCTCGGCTTCCCCCCCCCCATAACATAACATAAAGTCAATGTTCAAATTCGAACTAAATTAATTTAGAGTTGCTATCAAATAAAATATAAGTATAAATTATACAAAGTTACTGCTTCTTAAGATGTTTGATTTTCCAAATTGTCATTTAGAGAATAAAATTCCGAATGTAGAAACACAACTAAATTCCTTATAATTACTTCATAATAATATACTGTATCAGCAAATCCAGGACACTACACAATCACGATAGTAAACAATTAAGATAGTCTTCAATATAAACAACAAAAACACCAAACCATAACATCTCCAATATTTCAATTCTTTTATCAAGAATCTTCATCAAGGAAAATACATCAAAAGAAGAAAACCATCCGTCTAATGGAATTAGAAAAGAAACCATTTTTCTTTTTCTAATACAACAACAATCAACAATAAATAAACATTCATGAATAAATGTAAAACATCAATAATAAGCACTTCACGATTTCATTCACCTTCATTACTTCATTAACATTCATTAACCTGTTAACATTCATTAACCTAAAAAAAAACTTATTAATAATAGAAATAACAAATTTCGGCGGGTATTCATTCATTAATAATTTTTTCTTTAGATCATCAATGAAGAATAGAGTTAGGGATGTTAATTTTAATTATAAGTATTTGAAACTACCTATTGGTATTGTTTTCGATAATAAATCAGAGAGGTATGTGATGAAAATAATGTAAAAAATTATTAATTATAAAGGTAATAGTTTATTTAAGAAAAAAAAGGAAAGCTAAGGATTATATTAACTTATGAGAGTCATTTATGCCTTAAAATGTAGAAATTGTGATGAAATATACATTGGGAGTATAGAAAACTCCTTAAATGAAGGGTAGATGATCATTTAAGAGCTTAGAGAAAGTAGAAGGAATTTCTGATTGGGCTGATCGCAATCTCGACTTGAATCACAATCCGGATCCTATTATTGAATTTCTGTATGAATCTCAAGATGAAAATGAGAGATTACTTTTAGAGTCCTGTTTCATAAATTGCAGTAGTTATATAAATGAAGAAAGGTATCTAAAAGTGAATGAAATTTCTTTCGGCATATTTAAGAAATTTATGAATAATAATAAGAAATTAAAAACGAAACTTAATTTTGCGTAAGTTTTTTTGGTTTATTAGTTTATTATTTTTATTGTTCTTCACGTTCAGATTCTAAAAGTTTACTTATAGTTTTTTGGTTTATTATTTTATTTAATTGTTAAATTGTTTTTATTGTTCTTCACGTTCAGATTCTAAAAGTTTACTTATAGTTTTTTGGTTTATTATTTTATTTAATTGTTAAATTGTTTTTATTGTTCTTCACGTTTAAATCGTGAAGTGCTGATTATTGATGTTTTAGATTTATTCGTGAATGTTTATTTATTGTTGATTGTTGTTATATTAGAAAAAGAAAAATGGTTTCTTTTCTAATTCCATTAGAAAGATGGTTTTCTTTCTTTTGATATATTTTCCTTGATAAAGATTCTTGATAAAAGAATTGAAATATTGGAGATGTTATGGTTTGATGTTTTTGTTATTTATATAGAAGATTAATATAAAGTTTTGGAAGAAGTTTATGAATTAAGATAGTCTTCGAAAATTATACTCATTCTGGATATCATTAAAACAAATACTAATTACATATAAATTTTAGATTCTAAATACAGTGTGATGCCCAATGGTGATTTGTATGTCAAAGATTGCAATTCAGAAGATTCCATGACGACCTTTCGTTGCCGGACAACCGATCGATTATCTGGAAAAACAAAACTTAGTGTTACAGCAGGGAAATTAATTATTACAGGTTAGTTGAATTTCTATTTATTTTAAAACAAAATTCTTCTGACTAAATTTTTTTATTTAAGTGATGTATCACTGAATTGAATTTCTTTTAACCCAATGTTAAAAAAAAACAAAAAAAAATGAAATCTCTATTTTAAAAAAAGCAAATAAAAAGGAAAATAGATTACTGTGTAATAAAAAGGGCAATTTCCAAACGCTTCTGAATTTTTTTAATACTTCGCTAATATTTTAATCTTGAAGTCTTTTCTGGAGCTTTAAAGTGGTAATAATAATATAAGCTTAACTTCCTAAACATTTAATCTTGAGAAGTTGTATATCAGATATTACATAGGAAATTGGAAACAGTAATCTTGAACTGCAACAAATTAAAATTTTACCTAAACTTAACACCTTTAATCAGAATAATGATTAGATTCTACACAATTGAGTCAAGATCAGTGAGCTTATAGGTTTAATATGCTTCTAAGTGGTACAATTAGTGCTCCAAATATATGAAATGATAGTGGTATATTGGTAGGAAGATCGGAAAAATATGGAGATATTTGAGAATTTCTCATCGAAGTTTCTGGATCAACTCCTTCTCAACTTTCAGATATACATTGTTGCAGAATGGCCATGTTCCTTTGCACTTTCTTCAGCTTCTGGAGTTCCCAGGTAAAGTCCAAGGGTAGCCACAGCCGATAATTCATAGACTGGATTATGAAATTGCTCTAATCCCAACTTACTTTCCCAACCATAATGGTATTCCTGCGTGATCTACTTTTCATTACACTTTCGATTCCGGCCCAGAAACTTGTGATTTATCACAAACATTTTATTGAAAGTTCGAGATAAGAGCTGCAACCGCTAATTGTCACGATTATTTTTCCAGGCTTTAAGAATGTTCTTAACAGCCTCTAGATTATGTTGCGTAAAGAAAAAGTTCCACTTTCCACTTTGTAACAACTGAGTAATAATTATTTAACTTACTGACCAGTGTATGACTCTTAGATCCTCAGGGAAAAGTTTCACCAAAAATCACTAATGGGCGCAAACAAATCACAGCAAAAGTGGATACAACCATCTTTCTACCTTGCGTGGCACAAGGTCATCCACCTCCCACTGTTAAGTAAGTGTATGATTTATATTTAAATAAATTCTAGATATTATTAAGGTTAAAATCTTGACATGAATTGTTTGACATTTTTTCGAAATAAAAAGAAATGAATGGATTAGTACAACATAGTTACCTTTACAACTTTTAATTGATAAAAAAAAGATCAAATTGCTTCTTATGCTATTAGAAAATTATCTATTCTTAAGTTTTTAGATCCATTTGTAAATGAAACTTCGGGTTGCGAAATCTTTTGCAAAGAGAGTTTGTTTTGGCATCAAAAAAATGTAAGAGTTTTATAAGCTGCAGAGTTTCAGCAAAAATTATCAATATTTAATATTTTTCAAAGCTACCATGAACAAATTAAAGTCATAATATCAAATTCAAAACATTGTAATACTAAGAAAATGAACGATATTAAGCATAGCACAAGCTCTGCCTAAAATTTAACTTCCTGTTATATGAAAGACGAAATAGGGTGCTATGATCTGTAAAAAGCAGTATGTTAATTGCCACAGAGATTATTTATTTTAATCATACTGAAACATTGTAAAATTCCTGTTTCAGCTTTTTCATTATAAGACTAACTGACAAATGACAAATCTTACATACTCTTTCTTCGTTTTCAAATGTGAAGAAGCAATGACATTGGCAACCGTAGCTATTATAATGAAAATTGTCAAAGAAGCAATTAAACAAAATTTTAATAACATAATTAAAAGTGATATGTAATATCAGTCATCTGTAACTTTTTATTTTATATTAGTGGACACTAGCAACTTCAAGCAACATATACCTAATTACTAGCGAACTTCCAATATTGGATTTAGTTACATTTCATTTTAGTAGCTTTCTTCATGTTAACGAATTTAGTTTGGAACATTTTGCATAAGGCCCATCGCATTTCTATAAACTCACTCAGATTTCACTAATTGTTTTCAGGCTTTCTGAAAAAAAATTCTCTCCTTCCGTTCTTCTTCCAAAACTCGACTTCCGAATGAAGAGTAAAGTCATGTTCTCTTCTAGCTAATGGACAAATCGAACGGAAAGGATTTAGCACAACTCGCTATTATAGAGATACTGATTTTTGGAGAATTTTTGTAGTTCACTGTTTCCGCTAAAGAACTTTCGCAGCGTTGATGAACTTCTCAAACTGTGCAGCCTGTACTTCCTCAGTTTCTTCATTTTTATTGACAACGTTACACAAGGATATCTCTATTCTTATTGACAGAAAATCAATATTTTTCTTGAAGTGATATGCTACTCCCCCGTCATTTGTTGTTGATGGATTGGTTGAAGAGCTCGATTCCTACGGTTTCTCATGGGAATATAAGTATAAAATGACGCTTGAATCTCTGGTTGTACTTCTATTTTCAGTTTCGAAGCACCATTCCATCATGCAATAATAATAATGTCAGCTATAATCCATCTCATATTTTAGGATCTTTATTAAATGACTAATAATTAAACTAACGCATGCTATCTTTCTATTGGATCATCATTACATAGATGATGTTCAACAATATCTATTACTAATTTAATCTGACAGAAAGAAACCATGCTAACAATAGTCATTAGTAACCAGCTAACAATTGTCCACAGAAAACAGAAACGGATTGTGACGTAATATAATGAACTTATATTGAATAATAACAAAAGAATTCTTGTAGAATAAGAAGTTCTTTTTGGTACTCTCAAATTTGCTGCGAATACCATGGCAAACATTTTGGTTAAAAATATATACCAAGTAAGTATTTTTTATATGAATTATGTTGTTCTATTAATAATATCCACTTAATACATTGGTAAGTGCCAGAAAATTTTGGCATTCCAAGTAAATAATGCATTTGTTAATCTGAGGATAATAATAATTGATCTATTTTAACTAATATATCGGATATCAGCGGTTTGTGATTAGATAGCGTATCAGTTTTTTGCATGTCTTTGTGATGAGTGAAGTTAAAAGTAAATTACTCTTATAGCATTTTATTCTTTGAATAGTAAATTGTGCAGATGACGAAGGAAGTGTACTAGTTTTCAGCGCTAATTGTTAAAAATATAAGCATGCGATACAATGCAGTGAAATCGCCAAAATTACTTCGATTTTCCCAAAGATAGTCATCAGAAAGCGAGGTAACAAAAATAATTTCAGCGCGTAAGACTTCTCTTGATTAGCACTATCGCATACATATAAAATTTTAGCACTGGCAACTTATACTGTATAGTTCCCACTTTACTATATGTTAGTTTGTGGGAACATCTGCGGGAACTCTTGATTACAGTTAGTGCTCTTTCACAGTTGCATTTATTATCATAGTTGTATTGATCGTATTTGTATATAATGTCACTGTGATTTGCAAAACGTGCATTTGTTTCATACGCTTGATTAATAAGATTTACATAAATTTATAAGAGGGCCAGTAGAATTCGGCCATCCTAAGGTAAAAGGAAGCAACTAGCAATTTGGAAACTGATTAGTTTCTGCCTTTGACCGTAGATATAAGCATATTGTGAGTCAGTTGCTATCTTTGATCATCGAAATAGGGGACATACTTAACAGCAGATCTCTACCAAATTGCTTTGGAAGATATGTAGATACTTCTTTACGAAGAAAATGCAGAAAACGAAAAATCAGAAAATTTGCAGTTACTTCCTTTTACCTTAGGACGGCCGAATTTATTACTGGTGAGTGAGATTTGTGAATTATCGTTATTGTGATGTTATAACAAAATTTATTGACATAGGTACGTATAGTGATTATAAAGATTTTGTTTGTGATTAGTTTGTGGTCTTGGTGTTTTAGTAATTTTTTGTTCATTATAATTTTAATTTGTTATTTACTAACGTTACTGTAGTTTTACTCCTAGGGTTAAGCAATCTCTAGATTAGATGAGTAAATAGTTCTTCAATCGGGTAAAGTGTCAACCTCATATTTGACTCCCATTTTCTGTTATTCGTAGAAAATAGCTGGAAAACTTAACTTTTTTTGTTTGATTTGCCTTGAATCTTTATAAATATATATTTTTTGAAAACAGAATTGTCACATCTAATAGATGATTTTTTTTGGCTCCCAACTCTCTTCAGAATTTGAGAAAATGGATTAACAGCAAATATCAATAACGGAGACGAGAAAAAAAATTATTTAAACAATTCGTTAAGGGATATAATTCCAAAGCTCATTTTATATAGTTATTTTCCTTGAATAAATAGATAAACAGAAGTTGATTGAAAACTTAAAATTATATTTTTTTCTTTACCAATTTGCAGGAAAATAAATAATTTGATTTATAAATTGTATATTAAGTTATACTGTAAATTTTTAATTTTTTTCTATGTTTCCAATTTTAGGAGTAACAGTTGTGTCTTCAGATCGTAGTCATTTCATTCAAACTTGTACATTTTTTTAATCTATATAGAAAAATAAATAAAAAAATTTTCTGACTTAGGAATTATCTTTTCCAAAAGGTTAGATTATTTTTTCTGATTTTTCAGGTGGCTCATTAGAAAAGATGGCGAAGAAACTAAAGAAGTTGAATTGAATAAACGAAAATTTCAAATAGCAGGATCTCTCGTGATTAAAAAAAGCTCGTCAATTTGAATCCGGAGTCTACATTTGTGTTGCATAAAATACTGCAGGAATCGTAAAGAAGGAAACAGAACTAATAATTGCTGGTAAAACAAATGATATTTATCGACAGTTTCTTCAAAGTATTTTAAGAGTAAATTCAATAGTAAAGCCGACACACTTGTTTAATTCATAATTAAACAAATTTAAATAGGTGTAGAAGGCTTTTTTATTGGATTTATATTATGGACAGTACAGATAAAAGATTTAAGAATAATATTGTAACTTAGAAATAAAAATGTAAAATGGAATCTTTTTGCAGACAGTGGTAAATTGATAAAGTTAACTAGTATTCATTTTTCCGTTCCACATCTGAGTTGGAAATAGAAAAAAAAATGTTCATTGTATTACTATAATGTGTGTTATTTATTGTAATATTTACACAGCTAAAATTCACAATATTTATTAAATTATGTTAAATATGTAGATAAACCAGACAAAGGCAGTAAAAATATACTATATCGAAAAATGTCTACATTTTTTATATACAGGGTTATTCTAAATTCATAGGACAAACTTTAAGAAGTGGTAGGGACACTTAAACATATTTCTTTTTATCATTCCATTCTACGACATATTGAGGAACGTAGCGACAAAAGCACCAGAGCTGTTCCACGTAGCGTATATGTGAGCCAAACCACCGTTTGGAAAATTTTGCACCAGGAGCAATTACAGCCATTCCATTTACAGAAAATTCACGCAGTGTAAGCTGAGGATTATCCTCGGAGTGTATACTTCTGCCGCTGGTTTAGGCCGCAGAGTACAGTGCAGCTGGATTTCCAGCACATGTTGTCTTTACAGATGAAGCATTGTTTAATGTGCACAATGCTCATGTGTGGGCAAACGCAAGTTCACACCCTACACGGCCACATGCTTACCAGCAACAATTCTCTCAATCTCTCTCTCAATAATAATAATAATAATAATAGAAGTAATTTATTTCTCTAATATTCGACCATTCGAAGACATAAGTATTAGTCTACTTACGATCGTTTAATCTACTCAATGTCTAATGCAGCAAAATTTAATTAATAATATGATACGGAATTCAAGTGTTCCATATTACCCCAGCAATTTAACTTCATTTAATTCTAATTTATAATGTATAATATATAAAGTTTTTGATTAGTAAATATCTACTCAGCAAGTTCATACTTAATTGAATTAATTGAAAATGAGTAAATTTATGTTGGCAATTTTAAATAATAAAATCTGAATATAATTCGAAAAATTTCAGATCCACTATCTACAGCCATTCAGCCATCATCTGCAGTTATTGATCTGTGAAAGCACATCACATTAAACTGTAAAATATCAGGATATCCAGTGAATAGAATTTTTTGGTTGAAAGATGGGCGACCAATTACCGATGAATCTCGATTTCTTAACAACGAAACTTTACAAATTAATAAAATGGCACCAAGTCATAAAGGCATTTACCAATGTTTTGCTACCAATGAAATGGAATTTGCCTTTGGAAAAACTTACTTGAAAATTGGAGGTAAGTTATTACTATTTTGCTTTTACTAAATTTTAATAAAGAAAATACAAATACTTCAATTATAATTAACTATACTTGAGAATATCCGACAACTACAAGATATATCTTCTACTTTCGACATATCTGGTCTCTTCAACTATTTCAAGAGATATATGGTTGTGCATTGTAATGAAATATAATTTTATATTCTTATATCTCTATTGTCAGATATAACACCTTCATTCAAGGACATATTTACGGAGGAAATTCTTCATCCTGGTAAAGATTTGCAGATTAAATGCATTGCTGCAGGGAATCCAATCCCTGAAATTACTTGGACAATAGATGATATGGATCTGTCAAAACAAAGAAGGATTTCTATTGATGAATCAGTTGAAGAGGGCCGAGGAATTGTGAGCACATTATTAATTGCTATGGGACTTTTTGGAATTTATAATGTAGGAAGTATATCTTCCACAATTGATATAGCTAAACTTAAATTAATTACTATCGAATTAATTAACCAATTGATTGTGGATAATCAATTGAAGTAATTTTTTTTTTTTTTTTTTTTTTAAACTTGAAAAATAATATTAATAGTTTAGCGTAATCCAAAGTTCCATTTACTGGGGTAGCAGAGATTTGTTAGAAAGATGTAAAGATTCCATTTGTAGAAATCATTACATGATAATAGTTCATATGTACAAGTGTTCACTTAGACTCAGGAAACAGTTCCGCAAATGTTCACAATTAACACTTCCCGTATCACACTTTAAAAGCATTCGGTTTTTCACTCTTATGTGTTTAATTCGATAACGTTTCCTAATTCACTTGTATGAATAATATTTATAATTCTAATGACTTTTCACCGTGCGAATCTACGCTAATGGTTTAACCCTTATGTGAAAATCAATTATTCAAAGTTACACGTAACTAATTCCTCTTAGTTATCGTAATCCTAAATCACGCTTAATAACGTCACAGTTATTTTATTTAATCTAATGTGCATTTCCGTAATTATCTTTTAATTCCTTTACAAAGATAATTAGAATCTTCTTTGATTTAATCTCTAATAATGTTCACTATTATTTCGCTCTTATTTGCTTCTTCTTATTATTACTAAATTTCCTCATTAGCATAATAATACATGATTTATTTTCCTTAACATAAATCACCTATCTAATATATCTTAGAATAGTTCAGTTCCACTAATATTCACTACTTGAGCCGAATAATTAATTCCGTTTTCACAGTTCCACCTTTTCACGCGAACATGTGATATCAACGCTTTAATTTCTCTTCTTGATAACTCATCAAGTTCAAATCTTCTTTCCGTTTCCCTCATTGGATAACAATTAAATAAGTTCATTACTTACAGTAATTTTGAGTACGTTGCAATTTCTATGCGGCTCGGAGTAATCCATTTTCTCGTCCTGACAAACTCAGCCAGACTTGTTCAAACTTCCCGCTGCCCGTTGCACAAACCAAGTGATGACGTTCGCTGCTCTCGACGAATTCTGCGTCACACACACGTGGGTCGATAGGTACGACCTCTTTCATTAAACAACGTTACTGCAAACTAATTAATGCTTCGAAGTCTTCCCGACTTCGTTAATTTTAACTTACGACGCTTGAAGCAAATAGACGAAATTCGGCGATTGAAATACGAAAGACGAAAGAGACAGAGCGATTGAGAGAGAGAGAGGTTGGCTTGCCTCTTTTATGCCACTTATCTCTGACGTCACAATTACGATCCAATATTTAAATTTCAATCACATCACTTAATTTAAATACGATTAAAGCACTTTAAAATAATAATTATATTTATTTATTTCTTATAAATAAATAGGAATTTACTATAATTGCTAATGTTAGAACAGAAGATGGTGGATTATATAGCTGTACTGCTACTAACAAAGCAGGAATAATAAAACATTCAGCAAGAGTTAACTTTTATGGTAAATTTTGAAGTAATTATTGTAGTACTTACATCTGATGAAAATTGCTATTAATAGCATTTGAAACTAGTCAGTCATCTTTATTTTTAATAATTATTTGTAAAAGATTTTATGAGATTTTATTGGATCTAATATGCCCGTTAATAATTTTAATTAATTATTGTATACTTCCTCTTTTAAAAGTAATACGTCTGCTATTAGAAATAAAAAGAATAATGGTATGAACTGATTTTATTATGAGTAAAAAATTGTTTTCATATTCGACTTAGTCATTGAATTGGCACTTTAAAAAAATTATTGTAAATTTCTCATTTAAATTATTAAAATTTTTGTACATTTCTCATTTAAATTATTAAATTAACTTATGAATATTGTTCCTTTAATACTACTTGAAAATTATACATATTTTTTCGGGAAATCAGTGATGGTTGTTGTAAATTTTTAATTTCAAATCTGAAACAAATCAATATTTCACTTTTCTTTTTCGATAAAATTATAATCAAAACAGGATTCTAAATTTTTGTATTTATTCAAAACTGCAAATTTTGGCATTTCATTAAAGATTACTTGAAGTTTTTATAAATAGGTACTTGAAGTATTATCAAAAAGTTAACTCTAAATATTCAGTTTCGTTATATGTAATAATTCAAAGATAGAAGTTATAAGAAGATGGACTCCTTAACAAGATTATGATGAAATCAATCAATTTTGCAATGAATGCTTAAAATTGCATTGTTATTATATTGAAAGTATATTTTCAATATATTTTAAGCATGTAAAAGTAATATCCATAATATTATTTGTGATGACTAACAGCTACTTTATGGTTTTTTTTTTTTTAGTTCACGCTTTTAGTTGACGAATAAAGTTATCTTTTGCTTTTCATGACAGAATTTTCCTATATCTTTTTAAGTTAAATAATGCTGTTTCATGTTACGTCATTTAAAAAAATTGATGAAACAAGTGTTGTATCTCAACGAGAAGTAAGTTGTGGAATAAATAATAATGTAACGTAAAGGCTAAATCTCTAAATTTTGCGAATGTAATACTTTTATTCTATTATAAATGGAAGTGTCCAATAAATTGTTCTGGCATATTGTTCGACTCTACTACGAAGTGTCTAGTAATTTAAAATTCCATACACGTACTTGTCGTGTACGACAATTAAAAGCAATTGCAATGAAAACTTCATAAATTAATATTTTTATTTATATTTATTTTTGTAGGAAAACTCGGCTCAAGAAAAAGACCTCCAGTTTCAGCAGTTAGTTCGGGCAGTGTAACCCTCACGTGTCCTTTTTATGGATATCCTTTTCATAATATCATATGGGAAAAAAGTAATTGCTATCACAATTAATAATTCTTACATTCACATGAAATTAAATATCTTTAATATTTATTTTCTATTTATAGATTCATCAAACAGAATTTATAATCTGTAATTAAAATTTAATATCAATATAAGACCATTAAGGAAAATTATAAAAAAGATATAAATTGATTTTGAAACAATTCACCAATAATATGTAATATTTTTATTAAATCTATGTAATATATATAATTGCTAAGTGATTATTCATATATATATTATAGTGATCGGATGCTTCTCCTGTATATTGATAACTATAAAACATTCATTGCGTCATCATATTGAACTAAGCCCTATAGTCAGAAATCAGCTCACTGTAGGTGATCTCATAAACTGCCAGCAAGCTATTTATTCATCCCATCACACTCATGAAATAACATATGAAAATTTTCCAAAATCATTGAAATCTTATAGTGAGGAATATTTTTCGTTAGGTCTAATTACATTACTAGAAGGATATTATTATTTAACTATAATGAGCTTTCGGCAAATTAGACCTTCAAATTTGCTACTAAGGCTTAATCATCAGATTCTACTATCTTTATATTGAAAAACAAATATGATTTAAAAAAAATAATAATTTTGAATTTTAAAGCCCATAGTTCAATATATTTTAGTTTATTGTCATATACGAGGCTACAACCACTAAAAATTAAAGTTAATAGTTTGCCGTAATATCGACGGTTGCTGAAATATCCGATAGAGGGTTCAGTCTCATCGTGGTCTTTCTAGTGTGTCATTGGGAGTGCGCGCTGTCATTTCAAATGGCAATCCGTCTAGATAACTAGTCTCCTATTGAAACCGAAAAGAAATTAAGCAACAACATCAGAAAGAAACGCCCTGGTCTTCTGAGGTGTGATCCTCCTCCTTGACAATGCCCAACCACACATTGCACGAAACACACAAGCGCTTGCTGCACGGTTTTCACTGGGAAATTTTGGAATATTTGCGATACAGTGCGGATTTGGCTGCCAGGGATTTTCATTTGTTTTCTGCCTCAAAAGAGCACATGTCAGAATGACGCCTCACATGCAATGAAGTCTAACGTGATTCCAAATACTGGCTACAACGCTGGCAGGATCCTTTTCTTTTATGCGGCTGGGATGGACATACTGATCAAATGTTGTGACAGATGCTTCAAGGTAACTTTGTAGAAAAATAGTGTATCTGTGCCACTTTATGGGCACCATCTAAGTTTCTTCCAATAAAGATTTGCTTTTCGTACACGAGCTTTGTAAACCTTTTATTTCTGATCAACCTACATTGTTACATTTAAACCAAAAGTAATAAATAGTGAAAATTTTTCTTTTTTAAAAAGGAAAAACTGGAACTTATAATTTTAAGGAGATTGAAAGGTCCTAGATTAAAAATATGTCCTGTAATTGCCCTTATAATGGTGTTATTTGAATGAGTAGCAAATTAAATTAACAAATGATCATTTTTACTGATCATAGGTAATTAAGAAGTCTTGACATTGCTTCGCAATGGGAAATAATAACTTTTTCCTTTTAAAGTACTGATAATAAAATTAATAACATTGCATTCATCAAGATGGATATCAGAAATCCATGAATGACGTTTCTACAAAAGCTATTATACATACCTCTACACTTTATAAGTGCCTTCACAGCCCGTTTCGTAATGAATGCTTAATTTCATATACACGTAACTATCATTAATAATACTCATAGTTCGGTCAGATCAAGCTAAATATTGGTTTCTGTATTTTTTCTTAATTTTTTTCTGATTAGATGGAATTTTATTACCAAAGGAAATGCGTCAAATTTTAACAGCAAACAGCGAACTTATGATCCAAAATTTGCGTAAATCTAGGGATACTGGCATCTACAAATGTAAAATTCAAAATAAAGATTGAATTAACAGTATTGGGTACGAGATTTTTAATTATATATCAACATAAGTTGTCTTATACAAACATAGATCTCATCTAAACATACATTTATGAAAATGAATAGGAACTTTAAAAATTGTTAGTGACCTACTAGCAAAATTGAAAGTTTGATAAAAGAATGTGAAACTGATAAAAGAAATAGTTTCACATGTTACAATCAAAAGCTTTAAATAATCGGAAATATTAATAAGATTGCTAAATTTATTTGAAGGGTTGTTTATTATTTTATTGAAATATCTTGGAAATACAATATGAATTTAATATAGTAAGTTTTAGCATTTATCATCGTGCCTAATATATTTAGTTTGATATTTAAGAATCTATGAATACTTGGGGTAGGACAATGAGACATCCTGGTGGTAATGTCTTTATTCATCCTGATGCAACAATAACAAGGAATGGAAAAGAAGGTAAACAATGAACTATCCCAGCAGTTCCTGAAACAACTTAAAGTCTACTTTTTTAAATGCGATTTCTTTTTGTGTGTGTTAATATTGAAAAGCCATGAAAACCCCAAAAAAGACTTCTATTTTCCATTTTCTGGACAAATAACTAAATCCGTATTAAGTTGCCGAATTCCAAATAATTTTAATCATATCAATGATCACAAGAAGTTCTACTAAGCAGATTAACATTGCTTATTTAGATTTCAATAAAATTCATTGATTCTAATGCTTTTTTATAGGAATGTTTGTCATATTCAAAAGCTAATTTCTCAAAGTTATACTGTGACTTGTCTGTAAATTTACATTCTACTAGAATGAAGATGAATTTCATCAATGAGTTGCAAGAAGATGAATTCATCTGTTCAGAAGTTATTAGGGGATTAAACAGACTGATTCATTTCATGAACCTTACTTTCGTATGAAAGTAGACAATAAAAAAAGATTAACAAGATTTTATCAAGTAACTTTCATCTTTTCTATATTAGATGTTGTAATATAACATTAAAGGTATGGGTGTATGATGGATTTTCTTCCACCCTTACATAATTTTTCTGCTTTGTTTCTAGCTAATATCTGATGGTCAGTAATGCTTACAAATTCTAATTGGACTTTTTGCTTTGTGTTTATCCTTTCTTATGGTTTTGAACCTGTTTATGGATCTCCTTGAAACTTTGCACAAAATTTCAATATCTGTCTTTTATAATTGAAAACACTCCTGTGGAAAAAACCTTAAGGAAAAACGTATGAAGATGACAAAGTTGCAAAGAAGCGCATTAGAAGAGAACAAATAACTCAATTTCGACCACCTCAAACAGTGGTACTTAATGATGGCTCATACTAACGCACGTGTTTGCGCATGCTATAATCAACTTAAGAGAAAAATTTGTGGGCTTTCCTATTTTTTTTTCTTGAAATGGAATAATTAAAATATGGCAAAATATTTTCAGAAACATGTATTCGAATTAGTTAATGAAAAAAAATAGATGTCTAACAGTTAAAATTTACATAAAGAAACTTGAACTTCGATATATTTTTTAATTAACTGAATTTTTCAGATCCCAGTCCTTATGCAACTTCACGCGTTCTCGATTGCTATCCTAGCAATTCCTCTGATGGTGCAGGAAACTCTGGAGATCCTACAAGGTAACAGTTTTCAAGTTGTACATATTTTAGCTGCGATTCTGTTAAACACTAAAAGTAAACAATAAACTTATATAAAAAATAAAATACATGTAGATATCACTATAGATCTTTTGTAAAGTCTTTATTTAATAGTAAGCTGTATTACTTTATTTGAGTATTGTCTTCTTAGGTTTCAAGAGACCACATTTATGTTTCCTGGCAATATGAATCATCCGTCTTTCACAACCCCAATGAAGAAGAGAACTGATGTCGAAGGAAGTGGATATGATCCTCCACCATTTGGAATGTAATGGAATTCCAAAAGATGATGGTTATGATTAATAAATACAGGCGTTTATTTGTCCATTTAATTTCTAAGGATTTAGCTAAATTCATGATTGTTGTGAAAATCTTTGATTGTAGCGTTTTGCATCCACGTATTAAAAAGTACTTTATTAGTAATAGCTACAGCAACGTATTTGTGGTTTTACACCAAGATAAGGTTAATAAAGTTTTGAAACATTCTTAAATCCATTAATTCAAAAAAAATATAAATTAGTTTTTAGTTTCTCCTATTTATGATTCATATTAAATCTTACTTCCTAATTTTGCCATTGTATGTAAAAATGTAATATTGTATGTAAAAATAAAACATGTAGTAAATTAATATCTAATTTTATTTTGTTTTTTACTAGTTGTATCATATAATTTGCAGTTTGCCTCTATTTGTTTAACTAGCAAGACTGGTAACGATGGTTAGCCTTATTTTCAAATGCTTTTCTCTTTTAAACAGAAAATTGTTTCCCCTATTTTCAAAAACGGAAAAATTCAACTTTTACCTAATTTGATTGAAATTATTTCAATTTTAATGTTTTATGAAATATTTCATAAAATATTTAGCAATTCAAAATGGCAGTTGTGCATTAGTTGTCGATTCAATTACAGATAATAAATTTTAAAAGTCGAAGCAACATTTGACAGCCGTAATTTTTAAACTTGTCAGCCATGAATTCTCAAAGAAAATCAAGATTAAACGTTAAAGCTTAAAAGAATGAGAGAAAACAGAGCCTGGCAAAACTTTATAATTTTCAGTTAATCGTGCTGACAAGAGCGAATCATTAACACATACTATCTCACAATTTCATTCTTTATATTATTAAAATAAGTAAACAACAGCAATTTGTATTAAATTTTAATCATTTTGTAAAACTATGAAATTTTGTCTTGCAGATTGCAATTAACTGAGTGTAATTTTTTATAATAGTATAACGAATTGTTTCTCAATAATAATATTAATAGAAAAAAAAAATTGTCAATCTAAGGATAAAAAGAAGATTTTGCAATTTTTCACAGACTTTTGGCAAACATTCTTAAAAATGTGACTTTATTATTACAGTATCGTACTTGAAAACAACTTTCTGAAAACAACCTATTCTGAAACTTGTTTGGGGGACGTCCATTAATTACGTGAGGTCAAAAGGGAGATGTTAGAATTTTTAAAATCTCACCAAGGGGGAGGGGGGTCCATTAAAAACACCATGTAATTAATGGACGTCCCCTTGGAAGTACTAAATTTTACTTAGCCCACCACATATTCTACATTTTAAAACTGGTAGTCTATTAGTCCAAAATAAGTCTGAATTAAGTTATTATTGGAAGAAATAACGGTAAATAGAAATTATAATATCCAATTAGATGGATATGCGATACATGGCAAGGTCTCTGAAATGAACCAAAATTTTGAAAAACACGTTAAGATTTTAAGGAAAAGCTTTCTTATATTTCATCTTTGATAGCGTTCCCACGATTTAACGCCACGTTCCTAACAAGAAACAATGGTTATCCATAACCTCATAAAAAAATATATTATTTATTACTTATGTAAGAGTATTTTGAGTCGATAGCTGAACGAAAGCTTCTTTTAAAGTGAAATTGTTGCAAATTGTTTTAAAACAAAAGTCGTATGGAAATATCTATGTATTATTAATTTTCATAAAGAAGCCCGAGAAGTCCAGAAATTCTCTGAATGAAATATCACGTTAATGAATAAAAAGATGAGATAGCTTAAAAGTAAATGACTGAAGATAGCTTGAAGTGATAGCTGAAATGAAATGTGTTGTTTTACCAACAACAATGCCAAATATCAGTTTCCACATATACAGTACATTTCATTACTATGGATGATACTGAAGCTAAAGGGAAGAGTAAAAAGCTACAACGACTCCTGTAATGAGTTGTTGTAGCTTGTTACTCTTTCCTTTAGCTTCAGTGTATCGCGTTAATACAAGCATCCATACTTGGCTACTTTGCATTTTCTTAGCTTTTATAACAAAATTGTTGTGCATTATTTATAACTTTATTGATTTCATTATTGAACTTTTTAATTTTTTAATTTATAAATTTTTGTTTTCTAGAAATAAATTCTTATGTTTCCTTCTTTTTATATTTCCTTCTTAAATTTCATCCTTTTTAAATTTAATTTGATATCAAAAATTCCACTATTAATGGAGTAGTAGGTGAAAAATACTGGAAAGTCCCAATTATACGAATGTTAAATATTCATAAGATTTTTTAAAGTTAACCAATTTTTAAAATTTTAAGATTATCCTAAACATTATTAATTACAAGCAGCTTCAATGTCTCTATTATTTGAGTGCAATCTTCGACTGTAATTCTTGATGGTGAATCCAAATTTGTCTGTATTAATAAGTTTCGAAACGAGAAATAAAAGATTCGAGAAATTCTGCGAATCCAGTTGAGTAGGAATTTCGAAACTCGTAGCCTCAGAATTATCGCTAATTTGTGCTTCAGTCACCCCATGTTTTTATGGTTGATTCAATGGAGAAATGAATTGGTTCATTGCATTTGACCTTTAAGTAATCATCCGTTTGCGACAATAACCATAAATGTGCTTTTATTTTCATTGTATCATTCCAGTAGATCATCCTAGCCTTTTAACATAATTGCGTGAAACCGAGGAATGTAGATAAAAGTGATCTGTTATTTTACCGTTGTTCCTTCAAGACTAAATATGAAAATGAAATGACCTAGTTCAATGAAAAATAGTATATAACGTAAATTGTTATGCTGTAATTAGGAATCATATTAGAGTTTGTATTTTTATTAGAACAATAATTCTAGTGTACCAGTTCTTTGATATATTATTTTTTTAATTCATTCAATTTTTCATATTTTGTCTGAAATAAGATGAAACACACACCAAATTTGCAAACAAGACAAAACACACAGACACACACACACATACATACATTTATGTTGAAATGTTAAATGATCCATCTAGCTACGCTAATGTTTATACGACGCCCAAATCCAGAAAAGAGAGCCAAGTGCTTAACTGCGGGCTGAAGAAGCCGAGTTCAATCCACTCGTTTCCAAGGTTCGCCACCAGTTTTCTTTCGCGGGATAAAGGCAAGTGACCGTTGGACTGATCACTTGACCTCATCTTAGTCCCAGGGGCAACGAAATATTGGGAGCGTTATCAATGGACTTGAAGTCTGTAAATACAGTAAAACCCCGTTATTACGCTGGTCAAGGGACCATGGCCTACAAGCATTATAAGCGGGATAGCGCTATAGACGGGAAATGATTTATGAGATGGGGAAAGATTTGGACACCATTTTACAGGAAACATACATGATTCTGCAATAGATATAGTGCAAATATGAGCATATTTCCTATTAAAAAGATCTTTGATTGTGGTTTGCCGAGTGTGTGTGCTACTGTTATGAATTATGACATTTTCAATACGGTTCAGATAACTATTAACGTCAATTAATACACCACTAGGAGCAATACTAATATATTTCGGAGCAGGTTTAGTGCACACTTTACTTTTTTACGTTTGCAACCACCCTTCGCTGCATCGGTAATTGCATCCCTGTTTTTCATTATTGTTCGCAGACTGGGCGAATTCCTAGAGATTCTGCGAAATCCTCCTGACTTCTGTAGAATTCTCGTCGTACTTACGGAGAATTTGCAATTTTTCACTTACAGAAAGGGATTTCCGCTTCGACATTTTGCACAACTGTATCACAGACCCGCACTTCATAGAGTTCAAGGATATAGTGTTACATTTCTTTTTGATACAAAATTTCCGATATAAAAAAGCGCTACAAGCGGGATTTGAAGCGTTATAAGAGGGTAAAAGTATACAGAGATATATAGAAAATTCCAGGGACCGTATAAAAAGAGCGTAAAGAACGGGATAGTGCTATAAGCGGGAGCGTAATAACGGGGTTTTACTGTATATATAACAAAAAAATTCTTAAAGAATTTGTAGCCTACTTTCCTTTGAATATCAAATGTTTTAAATGTTACTGTTTTCCCCCCAAATAAAATAATTCAAATTTAAAAGAATTTAATCTTTGAATAAGTTAATATGCTTAAGCTAATTAAGAAGAATCCCATAATGTGCAATTCACTTAATTATTTTTAAATAACCAATACTTTAATTTTGACATAAGTTTTGACAAAAAAGTATCAGAAAATTGAAATGATTTTAAAAGATAGATTACTATACTGAATGTTAGATTCCTGTAGAAAGTTTGTAGAGAGGTAAAACCAACACAGTAGGATGATGATTTCATTTACACAAATATATATATTGTTTTAACGTATTAGAGACAGTTTTTGCGTGTACTGCAAATAAAAGAAGACAGTTACAAATGTTTCAGGAAGATTTGTTCCCTAAATCAAAAATACAGTCGAACCTCTATTTAACGAACCTCTATTTTGCGAACTTTTCTTTGGAACCAAGAACATTTTGCTAATTTCTTCGTAAAATAACTTCCAAATAGCGAAGTGCATTTTCTATTTAACGAACTTTTTCGAGGATACAGCTGAGGAAAAAAGAAGAAATTAACGATGATGTGCTGATTAATGATTATCTTTCACTTGATTTTGAAGTTGAGACCTCGGAAACACTAACTGAATCGGATATTGTGGACAGTGGGAAAAATAAAAACAATATAAATGAATTGCGATAAAAAATGAAGATGATGAAAATGGAAATGATCACGATGCAAAAATCAAAAAACCTTCATATGATGAAATGCTAAAATCATTTGAAACAATCCGACGCGGATTACAATTTGAAGAAAATACTCCTGAAGGGGTTTTTGGTGCATTGCAAAGATGCGAAACGTACTTTTTCAAAAAAAAAAAAAAAAAAAAAATTATTGTTTAAGTATTTTAAATCTGTTCTATGTAGTTTAAAGTAATTTTAAAAGGTGAATCTCTATTTAACGAATTTTCCAAATAACGAACTTTTTTTCGGAATTTAGCGACTTCGTTAAATAGAGGTCCGACTGTATTATGTTATCAGAAATGCGGGAACTCTCTCTCTCTCAATTACACACATGGTACAAATGATCTTAAGATCCTCATTTTCCTTCAGGAAGTGGGCCACTTGTTACTACGAATAAGTTTTAGTTATCGTCTAAGTATTTTTTGACAGTTTTAATACAAATTAAAGAAAGAAAGAAAGAAAAAAAATCATAATAACGGATGTTAACTCATTCTTTTTCTGTAGATTTCGAAAAACAATTTTTATATTTCCTGGCAATATGAATCACTCGTCCTTCACAACAGCCAATGGAAACAAAATGACATCAAAGGAAGTGGAAACGATTCCTCACCATTAAGGATGTTATTTAGAATTACTGGACTGCTGTAGCTAAATAAATGATAAATGTAGTTTTTGAAATCTATCTTATAGCTTACATTATTAATTGAAATTTAAGCTAAAAAATTAGTTTGTCTTAAGTTTGATACATAAAACACGACTTAATATTTACTTCTATTTTCTCAGAGTAAATTCTGTTATTTCATGTTAAGAATTGATTATAAGTAAAAGAACAAGTAAAAGAAATTGTGCTAAACCATAAAATTAAGGGAGACCCATTAAACCCCTCGGACATTGAATGTTTCGAGCAAATAATTCCCAAACTTGACCAAACCTAAGGAGCATTGGAGGTTGATCCACCACGCAACGACAACTTCTTTACACTTGGCAATATGTGCTTTGGTCCTTGACCCGCCATGTTGTCTTTGTTGGGGAAACCCAATATGTAATGTTTGAATCTTTTATATAATAATAATAATAATATTTTTTTTTGTTAATATATTTTGGTAAGTTCATTATAATCCCGTTAGGAAAATGTCCCAGTTTCCGGATTCTAACAATTCCATACATTTTTTTGGCTTACAATATACTTTTGAATAATATCTAGATTAATTTAGATTAATCGAAAGTGGGTGGCATGACTGCCGAGCACGTCGTTCTGAAAGATCTGTTGTACTATCCCACGGAAAGAAGGACAGACGGAGAGAAAGACTGAGAAAGGATGGTGTGAGAAATGCAGGGAAAATGGGAAAACCTGTCCAGCGCGGATCGCCACCATCAACGAAACCCACATGAGAACTGAACCCGGGACTCAGAGGTGAGAGGCCAGTGTCTTAGCGACATCGCCAACCGCGCGGCCTGAATAATATCTAACTTACAAAATCTACAATATAGTATCAAACTTACAAAATTGTATAAAAAAAATAAAAAAATAATTGAGTATAGATAATATAAATATACCAATAGATATACTACCACTACTTATTAGTAGTGAAGTTATTCTATGAAACAATTTAACTTGGTTAAAATATTTTAATACTTATATTGGCTTTACATAAAAGTACCATTAATAATAGGCCAATAAAAACTTTTCTAATTTTTTTTTAAATTTTAACTAACAAAATCCGTAAACGTTTTAGCGATCACGTGACATTGGATTCTGAGGTCATTTTCTCAGCCGAGTGACCTTCGACCGCGACTGGACTACCTGCAAAAACTTCATCTCAATGAGAGGAATAACTTGTCTTAACATTTTGGTCATTTAAAATAAACGATTTACAAGTTGACTTTACGTCACGTGACTTCCGGTTGACCCACGTAGATGAAAAATAAAAATAAAATCATCCATCCTCAATATTATACCCAACATCTGACGCCTTATTTGTATTTCATTGTCTTATGGCTTCCGAGGAGTAGTGGCCAAAAAAAATTAATGTTTCTTTTACATATTTAGATTTTTAAGAATTTGATTATTCTAATACCATCATTTGTTATAGTAATTCGAACAATGAGTTTAAATTTCGTTTTTTATTAATAAAGTTAGAATTATTTTTTATAAATAAAGTTAAAGCATACTTATTACTCTTTAAAGAAGTAAACAATTTTCATATTCATTCCTTTCATTTTCAAGCAAACATAACGAACAACATAACAAGTAATAATAATAACGATATTGAAAATAATGAATTATCCGTTTCATACTAAGTGGTAGTTGCTTCCGCTCACAAAGGTTAGTGGGTTTCAATCAAATTTCCCCTTCGATTTTAAATATTCTTGATTTTCAAAGATGTTAAATAAATCACACAAAAAAATAATTTGATAATGTACTATTATTTAATAAATTTAATATTACCCTAGGAATATTATTGGGTTGGCCAAAAAGTTCGTTCGGTTTTTTACGTAAGTTGACTCCAGTAGCACTTAGGTGTCTTTAGGTGTCATTCGAGATCATTTTGTTAGATTGTATTGTGACAGCTGTCATGTGTGCTTGCATTTAAAAGAAAAACTTATGAAATTGGTGAATTTTGTGTAGCCATTTTAATATTGAAGATGGAAGAAAATAAGCACGCAAGACCTCATGTTTCTTTGATTACCATACAAAAACTGTTACAGCTTGGCTGGGAAGCACCTTCGGATTTCCACTGATTTCGGTCTTTACAAAATTCTCTTAATGGAAAAAATTCAAGTCCTGAAAGACTACAAAAGGCATCTGGAACAGTTCTTTGCTCAAAAGATAAAAGTTTAGGGAAGATGGAATTATGAAGTTGCCTGAAAGATAGTGGCAGAAGGTCGTGGAACAAACCACTGAATATGCTGTTCAATAAAATTATTGGTGAAAATAAAAATGTGTCTTTTGATTTTCCTTAAAAACCGAACGAACTTTTTGGCCAACCCAATATAACTTACATTTCTTTAGATTTTCCACAATATCTCCTCCATTCCTCCGATTGATATTACGCTATTGGTTATTGCCAAAAAATATATATAGACTATAATAAAATATCTAAAATGTTATTAAGTATTTTTTTTATATTCTTAATATTTCTCCAATCTATGAAAGAGAAACTAAAATCGGTTGTTTTTAAAGTGTATGAATAGAATAGAATATAATTTATTATGTGCACCATTCAGATGAGTACAACAGAAAGAAAAATTGAAAAGATTACAAAAGTGCTTTAAAATATTACGAATTAGTTTTACAATTAGATTTAAATTTCATTACACTGTTTAAAATTCCAGAAATACTGGAAGACAGGATTTTTAATTAGGATATTAAGTTTGCATGGCCATAGAATATCATAATAAAGCAGATTTAATTGTAAAATGTATCTGGCATATTCATAATAAGTACAAGTTTAAAATATAGGTTCTACAAATTCAATTTATTTTAGATAACAGGAACAATAAGCATTGTTTGTAAAATTATATGAATTACAGTGTATGAATCTTACGTAACAATTATTTAATATGTATTTAATAATTAAAACAATATCATCAAGTAATATAGCATGCTACCGGTGCTGCGCGAGGCAGCAAACACGAATAACTTTCCAACTAACATTTTAAAATGTGAGGGCCTTTAAATGTAGTCTAAAGATAATGTTTTTATTGCGTTACAGGCTCTATCGGAAGGGAAGCGTTCCATCAAATAGTAAGAAATACATTAATTATTTATTCGTTATTATTTAATTAAATATATTCATCTGTAATGCAATTACAGCAGAAATTTTAATTCTCATTTTAATGTGGGCTTTAGATTTTAAATTATAATGATATAATACATTCTAAGTAAAAGAATCGGTGACTATTAAATAAACCATTTCCAAGTTTATCAAGCAACAATAAATATAATGAAAAATATCTTTCTTTTAAAATGAGGAATACTTAGTTTTGTTGAAGTTTCGTTTTTTTACTCATTTTTTATTATTAGGCAAAGGCTAAATAAAACTAAGAATAACAGGGGAAAACTAAAAAGACCCCTGTGAAATTATATTCGAGATTCATGAAAGAAAACACAGCAGAATAATTTTGTAAAAAAAATTAGGTAAGCAATATTTGGGCTTAACTATGAATAAAGAAAACTTTTTGTTTATTTTCAACGAATTTCTTAATTTTACATTTGGTTCATTCGGAAACTAATTATAATGATTTAGTGGTTCTCAACATTTTCTACTTAGCTATTTAATTGCAAGCCTTGTATTTACCGAATAGTTATCAGAAATCAAGGTTATTTTGAAACAAGTCAACTGAAACTTCATTTTACGAAACTACTAGGTTTAAGATTTTTTTGCTTCAGATCAATTTGTGAAAGTTGCTTAATTTTTGATGAGTAATTAATACACATAAAATTCAATTAGGTACATTGCAAATAGAACATTTGATCATTTGAGATGTTTGATTATTTTAATTCGGTTTTAATAGCTGAATGGATTGAAAATTGTTGACACTTAAGACAAATTCATAAATTTGCTTAAAGCACAATTATTTTTATAATGATGTTTCACAATGATATAAAAGTTGAAATTATCAATTTTCCTTTCATTTCCCGTATGTTAGAACTAGAAATGACTTAAATTGGAAATTTCATTTGATGATACAGCGGTGAATTGTAAATAACAATATAAAAAATTAAAATTTTTCAAATATTCAAAAGGTTGTATGTTTTAGCTATATCCTTTTATGTACCAGATTGTGGAAAACCTGACCATAGGGTGATTTGAACAGTTACTAGGATACTCTTGCAATATTTTGTACTTTCCAAACTTTTGTATTTTAGATTTCACTATATTTTTATTATGTAGTAGAGACACTGCAACATTGCAGTAGGCAATTGGAGATACAACTTGAACTAACTATTTCACTCCATTTGCCATTGGCTGATAAGATTCGGAATATGTTGCACTCGATAGCTACATAGGGATAGTCTGCTCCTTAGCCTCCACGGAGAGATAAAGTGGCAACAAATGTTTGGTTAGGCTTGTTTTTTTATTAATTTTCACCTAAAAAAACAGCTGTAGCACTTTCTGAAGAGTTTCGTCGCAAATGAAGTCAGTACAAACAACATATTCCGAATTTGTTTTCTGGTACAATTTACTGTAAACTTTTTCTGTTTGCCTCTTTCTATTTGTCTGTGTGTTTCTGTAAAAGCTTTATTAATAACGAATAGTTATTTCACAATGTGTAATATATCATAATTATTATCTTGTTAATTGAATCCCTTGTTACTCCAATGCTAATTTTCACTTTTGCTTTACTTTTTTACTTTTTAAGC
>JAFIDM010014012.1:31547795-31607520 GCA_023159025.1 Thereuonema tuberculata
GAATCTTATCAGCCAATGGCAAATGGAGGGAAATAGTTAGTTCAAGTTGTATCTCCAATTATCTATTGCAATGTTGCAGTGTCTATACTGCATAATAAAAATATAGTGAAATCTAAAATACAAAAGTTTGGAAAGTACAAAATATTGCAAGAATATCCTAGTAACTGTTCCAATCACCCTATAGTCAGGTTTTCCACAATCTGATACATAAAAGGATATAGCTAAAACTACAACCTTTTGAATATTTGAAAAATTTGAATTTTTTTTATGGTTATTTACAATTCACCGCTCTATCATCAAATGAAATTTCCAATTTAAGTCATTTCTAGTTATGACATACGGGAAATGAAAGGAAAATTGATAATTTCAACTTTTATATCATTGTGAAACATCATTATAAAAATAATTGTGCTTTAAACAAATTTATGAATTTGTCTTAAGTATCAACAATTTTCAATCTATTCAGCTATTAAAACCGAATTAAAATAATCAAACATCTCAAATGATCAAATGTTTTATTTGCAATCTACCTAATTGAATTTTATGTGTATTAATTATTCATCAAAATTTAAGCAACTTCCACAAATTGATCTGAAGCAAAAAAGCATCTTAAGCCCAGTAGTTTCGTAAACTGAAGTTTCAGTTGACTTGTTTCAAAATAACCTTGATTTCTGATTACTATTCGGTAAATACAAGGCTTGCAATTAAATAGCCAAGTAGAAAATGTTGAGAACCACTAAATCATTATAATTAGTTTCCGAATGAACCAAATGTAAAATTAAGAAATGGACCACTTGAGGTTTACGGCCCTATCGACGTCACGTATGACGTGTATCCCACATGCGGCGAGAGCTAATGGGATAAACAAACATATAACTTTGTTTGAATTACTTAAAAAATCGTCGATATTTGCTATTTCAAGACGATGGTTCAATACTGTGCAGATCCTTATTGTAATAATTCTGTAAAAACGCTTGGAATATCCTTCTTTAATATAATATTTCTTCTATATCTAAACCGGTTAAAACAAAGCACGTGGCTTTGTTTATCCCACATGCGAAGCAGTAGCGTGGTGGGATATTTTGAAACTACGAAGCTCCGCCTATCCTCAAGTGATCCATTAAATTTTATCCTTCTTTGAAAATATATTGCTGTCGCCTTCTTCAATAGGCGATAATCAACTCTATATCCAATCTGAAGATTTTGGAAGGCTTACAATCGTTGCATCCAAATCAAATCTTTTAGTTCAGCCTCCATATCTATTAGGGTTAAAATGAAGCACATGGCTTTGTTTATCCCACATGCGAAGCAGTAGTGTGGTGGGATATTTTGGAACTACGAAGCCCCGCCTATCCTCAAGTGGTCCATTCGTTGAAAATAAACAAAAAGTTTTCTTTATTCATAGTTAAGCCTAAATATTGCTTACCTAAATTTTTTTACAAAATTATTCTGCTGTTTTCTTTCATGAATCTCGAATATAATTTTACAGGGGTCTTTTTAGTTTTCCCCTGTTATTCTTAAGCCGTGCGAACATATAGCAACTTTACTGCAATTTAGTTGCGCGATTTTGACGTTACGAGTTGATATAAACCTTTGTCAAGCGCGAACATGATGCAATTCGATATTGCAACTCGAAATTGCAACTGACCCATGACAACGCAGATTTTAAATACGTCAAGTGTGACGTCAAGCAAAATTCGGTTATGTCGTTTCAAACATAATATAAGAGTGAATGATTTGCAACATATGATAAATATTTTTTTTAAATTATTAGCCGCTATGGAATTTAATTTCATGTTGTTATTTCGAATGAAAAGTAACGAATGACCAACAGCCAATACGAAACCATGCTCCCCTGGAAACAATGACGTCATAACTTTTGCATTCTGCGTCAGCAGCCTTCGCGTTTGCCAAACCCGATGTGGAAAATCCGAAAAAAATCGAGGTTTTGAAACCTCTCTGATAAATTCTGCCGCATACAATTACTGCATTTCAGTATAAACTTTATTTCTGCATGAAAGAAACTCGCAATACTCTGATATTAATTGAGTATGAGCCTGTCTTCAAAACGAATCGAGCGATAAAATTTTCGACGCCATTTTTTTCATGGGCGTGGTTTCCCAACTGACGTGTTCCAATGCTGCCCTGTGATTGGGGAATTCGATGCAACTTTCTGAGTTGCAGGTGTCAATGCAACTCGACTCGGACTTCAAAAGTTGCAAAGAAATTGCAACTCGTGACGTCAAAATCACTCGTGACGTCAAAATCGCGCAACTAAGTTGCAGGAATGTTGCATGATGTTCGCACGGCTTTAGTTTTATTTAGCCTTTGCCTAATAATAAAAAATGAGTAAAAAAAAAGAAACTTCAACAAAACTAAGTATTCCTCATTTTAAAAGAAAGATATTTTACATTATATTTATTGTTGCTTAATAAACTTGGAAATGGCTTATTTAATAGTCACCGATTCTTTTACTTAGAATGTATTATATTATTATAATTTAAAATCTAAAGCCCACATTGAAATGAGAATTAAAATTTCTGCTGTATTTGCATTACAGATGAATATATTTAATTAAATAATAACGAATAAATAATTAATGTATTTCTTACTATTTAATGGAACGCTTCCCTTCCGATAGAGCCTGTAACGCAATAAAAACATTATCTTTAGACTACATTTAAAGAGCCTCACATTTTAATATGTTAGTTGGAAAGTTATTCGTGTTTGCTGCCTCGCGCAGCACCGGTAGCATGCTACATTACTTGATGATATTGTTTTAATTATTAAATACATTTTAAATAATTGTTACATAAGATTCATACACTTTAATTCATGTAATTTTACACACAGTGCTTATTGTTCCTGTTATCTAAAAGAAATGGAATTTGTAGAACCTATATTTTACGCTTGTCCTTATTATGAATATGCCAGATACATTTTAGAATACAATTAAATCTGCTTTTTTATGATATTCTATGGCCAGGTAAACTTAATATCCTAATTAAAAATCCTGTCTTCCAGTATTTCTGGAATTTTAAACAGTGTAATGAAATTTAAATCTAGTTGTAAAACTAATTCGTAATATTTTAAAGCACTTTTGTAATCTTTTCAGTTTTTCTTTCTGTTGTACTCATCTAAGTGGTGCACATAATAAATTATATTCTATTCTATTCATACACTTTAAAAACAACCGATTTTAGTTTCTCTTTCATAGATTGGAGAAATATTAAGAATATAAAAAAAATACTTAATAGCATTTTTAGATATTTTATTATATATATATTTTTTGGCAATAACCAATAGCGTAATATCAATCGGAGGAATGGAGGAGATATTGTGGAAAATATAAAGAAATGTAAGTTATATTGGGTTGGCCAAAAAGTTCGTTCGGTTTTTAAGGAAAATCAAAAGACATATTTTTCATTTTCGCCAATAATTTTATTGAACAACGTTTTCAGTGGTTTGTTCCACGACCTTCTGCCACTATCTTTCAGGCAACTTCATAATTCCATCTTCCCAAAACTTTTATCTTTTGAGCAAAGAACTGTTCCAGATGCCTTTTGTAGTCTTTCAGGACTTGAATTTTTTCCATTAAGAGAATTTTGTAAAGACCGAAATCAGTGGAAATCCGAAGGTGCAATGCCTGGTGCTTCCCAGCCAAGCTGTAACAGTTTTTGTATGGTAATCAAAGAAACGTGAGGTCTTGCGTGCTTATTTTCTTCCATCTTCAATATTAAAATGGCTACACAAAATTCACCAATTTCATAAGTTTTTCTTTTAAATGCAAGCACACATGACAGCTGTCACAATACAATCTAACAAAATGATCTCGAACGACATTAAAGATACCTAAGTGCTACTAGACTCAACTTACGTAAAAAACCGAGCGAACTTTTTGGCCAACCCAATAATATTCCTAGGGTAATATTGTATTTATTAAATAATAGTACATTATCAAATTATTTTTTTGTGTGATTTATTTAACATCATTGAAAATTAAGAATATTTAAAATCGAAGGGGAAATTTGATTGAAACCCACTAACCTTTGTGAGCGGAAGCAACTACCACTTAGTATGAAACGGATAATTCATTATTTTCAATATCATTATTATTACTTGTTATGTTCTTCGTTATGTTTGCTTGAAAATGAAAGGAATGAATATGAAAATTGTTTACTTCTTTGAAGAGTAATAAGTATGCTTTGATTTTATTTATAAAAAAAAATAATTCTAACTTTATTAATAAAAAACGAAATTTAACGAAAAACACATTGTTCGAATTACTATAATAAATGATGCTACTAGAATAATCAAATTCTTAAAAATCTAAATATATAAAAGAAATATTAATTTTTTCTAGCCACTAATCCTCGGAAACCATAAGACAATGAAATACAAATAAGGCGTCAGATGTTAGATATAATATTGAGGATGGATGATTTTATTTTTATTTTTCATCTACGTGGGTCAATCGGAAGTCACGTGATGTAAAGTCAACTTTTAAATCGTTCATTTTAAATGTCCAAAATGCAAGTTGTTCTTCTCATTGAGATGAAGTTTTTACAAGTAGTCCAGTCGCGGTCGAAGGTCAATTAGTTGAGGGAATGACCTCAGAATCCAATGTCACGTGACCGCTAAAACTTTTACGGATTATGCTAGTTAAAATTTAAAAAAAATTGTAAAAATTATTATTGGCCTATTATTAATGGTACTTTTATGTAAAGCTTGGTTTTACATAAATATTTTAATCATGTTAAATTGTTTCATAGAATAACTTCAGTACTAATAAGTAATCATCTATTGGTATATTTACATTGTCTATACTCAATTATTTTTTTTATTTTTTTATACAATCTTGAAAGTTTGATACTATATTGGAGACTTTGTAAGTTAGATATTATTCAAAAGTATATTGTAAGCCAAAAAAATTATATGCAATTTTTAGAATCCGGTGACTGGGACACTTTCCTAACGGGACTATAATGAACTTACCTATATACGTTAACAAAAAAAAAATATTATTATTATTATTATGTAAAAGATTTAAACCTTGGGTTTCCCCAATAAAAGACAACATGGCGGGTCAAGGACCAAATCACATTGCCAAGTGTAAAGAAGTTGTCGTTGCGTGGTGGATCACCCTCCAACGCTCCTTAGGTTTGGTCCAGTTGGGAATTTTTTGCTCGAAACATTCAATGTCCGAGGGGTTTAATGGGTCTCCTTTAATTTTATGGTTTAGCAAATTTTTTTTTTTTTTACTTGATCTTTTACTTAAAATCAATTCTTAACATGAAATAACAGAATTTACTCTGAGAAACTAGGAGTAAATATTAAGTCGTGTTTTATGTATCAAACTTAAGACAAAGTTATTTTTGAGCTTAAATTTCAAATAATAATGTAAGCTATAGGATAGATTTGAAAAACTACATTTACAGCAGCCCAGTAATTCTAAATAACATCCTTAATGGTGAGGAATCATTTCCACTTCCTTTGATGTCATTTTGTTTCCATTGGCTATTGTGAGGACGAATGATTCATATTGCCAGGAAATATAAAAATTGTTTTTCAAATCTACAGAAAAAGAATGAGTTAACATCCGTTATTAAGATATTTTTTCTTTCTTTCTTTCTTTATTTAATTTGCATTAAAAGTGTCAAAAAATACTTAGACGATGACTAAAACTTATTCGTAGTAATAAGTGGCCCACTTCCTGAAGGAAAATGAGGATCTTAAGATCATTTGTACAATGTGTGTGATTGAGAGAAAAACTGCCCACATTTTTGAAACCATAATATTTTTGATTAGGGAACAGATCTTCCTGAAATATTTGTAACCGAGATTTAAATGATTAAATCATTAAACTACTGTCTTCTTTTCTTTGCAGTACACGCAAAAACTGTCTATTTACGTTAAAACAATATATATATTTGTGAAAATGAAATCATCATCCTACCGAGATGGTTGTGGTTGTCATTAAACTTTATCTATCATTCAGTATAGTAATCTATCTTTTAAAATCATTTAAATTTTCTGATACATTTTTGTCAAAACTTTGTCAAAATTAAAGTATTGGTTATTTAAAAATAATGAAGTGAATTGCACATTATGGGATTCTTCTTAATTAGCTTAAGCGTACTAACTTATTCCAAGATTAAATTCTTTTTAATTTGAATGATTTTATTTGGGGGGAAAACGGTAACATTTAAAACATTTGATATTCAAAGGAAAGTAGGCTCCAAATTCTTTAAGAATTTTTTTGTTATTTATATTTACAGACTTTAAGTCCCTGATAACGCTCTCAATATTTCGTTGCCCCTGGGATTAAGATGAATTCACGTGGTCAGTCCAACGGTCACCTGCCTTTACCCGGGAAAGAAAACTGGTACTCATTCTCCAAAAGGGCTGGGTAAACCTTGCACTCGACTGGATTGAACTTGGCTCCTTCAGCCCGCAGTCAAGCACTTGGCTACCGGGCTCACTTTTCTGGATTTGAGCGTCATATACACATCAGCGTAGCTAGATGGATCCTATTAATATTTTCAACATAAATGAGAAATTGAATAAAATTGTAAAAAAGTTTAACATCTTGAGCCATTATCGATAGCAAGCTGGGCCAGCTGTTTCGTCCTTATTAGGACTCGTCAGCCAGATTTAGCTTCGATAATGGAGCTCGGAGTGCGTCGGTACCTATGATCTCGTCTTCCGCTCTCGGAAGTGGAACCAGGTTGAAAGCAAACAACTAAAGAAACAACGCTGTAACCATTACAGTAAAATTACCTCGGCCAGCTTTGCGTTGAGCACGAAAGGCATTTAATAAAGGCATAAGACCTAACAAAAAGTCGAAAACTTAATAATAAAGAAGGTTTAACGTGCATTAATATAATATGAAAAGGGAAGAAAAATCTATAAAATGCACAAATTCGTTAGAATTGTTTGCTTTTAACGCATTGAGCCCTTTTCATATTACATTAATGCACGTTAAACCTTCTTATATATATATATGTGTGTGTGTTTGGTCTTCCTTTTTCTTGCAAATTTTAAGCTTTATGGCTCTACAGAATTTCGCGAAATTTGGTCTGTGTTTCATATTATTTCAGACAAAATATGAAAAATAGAATGAATTAATTATTAGTATATCAAAGAACTGTTACACTGGAATTATTGTTCTAATAAAAATTCAAGCACTAATATGATTCCTTATTACAGCATAACAATTTACGTTAAGTACTATTTTTCATTGAACTAGGTCATTTCATTTTCATATTTAGTCTTGAAGTAACAACGGTAAAATAACAGATCACTTTTATCTACATTCCTCGGTTTCACGCAATTATGTTAAAAGCCTAGGATGATATACTGGAATGATACAATGAAAATAAAAGCACATTTATGGTTATTGTCGCAAACGGATGATTACTTAAAGGTCAAATGCAATGAACCAATTCATTTCTCCATTGAATCAACCATAAAAACATGGAGTGACTGAAGCACAAATTAGCGATAATTCTGAGACTACGAGTTTCGAAATTCCTACTCAACTGGATTAGCAGAATTTCTCGATTAATCTTTTATTTCTCGTTTCGAAACTTTTGTTTTAATACAGATACATTTGGATTCAACATCAAGAATTACAATCGAAGACTGTACTCAAATAATAGAGACACTGAAGGTGCTTGTAATTAATAATGTTTAAGAAAATCTTAAAATTTTAAAAATTGGTTAAGTTTAAAAACTCTTAGGAGGGTCATTCCACGCCAGATCAGCTGATGAGTTCACCACAATTCTGAGATTGATAATTTTTTTTCTATTAATATTATTATTGAGAAACAATTCGTTATTATAAAAATTACGCTCAGTTAATTGCAATGTGCAAATCAAAATTTTATAGTTTTATAAAATGATTAAAATTTAATACAAATTGCTGTTGTTTACTTATTTTAATAATATAAGAAATGAAAATGTGAGATAGTATGTGTTAATGATTCGCTCTTGTCAGCACGATTAACTGAAAATTATCAAGTTCTGTTTTCTCTCATTCTTTTAAGCTTTAACGTTTAATCTTGATTTTCTTTGAGAATTCATGGCTGACAAGTTTAAAAATTACGGCTGTCAAATGTTGATTCGACTTCTGAAATTTATCATCTCTAATTGAATCGACAACTAATGCACAACTGCCATTTTGAATTGCAAAATATTTTATGAAATATTTCATAAAACATTAAAATTGAAATAATTTCAATCAAACAAGGTAAAAGTTGAATTTTTCTGTTTTTGAAAATAGGGGAAGCAATTTTTTGTTTTAAAGAGAAAAACATTTGCAAATAAGGCTAACCATCGTTACCAGTCTTATTAGTTAGCAAATGGAGGCAAACTGCAAATTATATGATACAACTAGTAAAAAACAAAATAAAATTAGATATTAATTTACTACATGTTTTATTTTTACATATAATATTACATTTTTACATACAATGGCACAATTAGGAAGTAAGATTTAATATGAATCATAAATAGGAGAAACTAAAAACTAATTTATATTTTTTTTGAATTAATTGATTTAAGAATGTTTCAAAACTTTATTAACCTTATCTTGGTGTAAAACCACAAATACATTACTGTAGCTATTACTAATGAAGTACTTTTTAATATGTGGATGCAAAACGCTACAATCAAAGATTTTCACAACAATCATGAATTTAGCTAAATCCTTAGAAATTAAATGGACAACTAAACGCCTGTATTTATTAATCATAACCATCATCTTTTGGAATTCCATTACATTCCAAATGGTGGAAGATCATATCCAGATCCTTCGGTATCGTTTTTCTTCTTCATTGGGGTTTGGAAAGACGGATGATTCATATTGCCAGGAAACATGAATGTTGTCTCTTGAAACCTAAGAAAACAATACTCAAATAAAGTAATACAGCTTACTACTAAATAAAGACTTTACAAAAGACCTGTAGTGATGTCTACATGTATTTTATGTAGATGTAAATTTATGTTTACTTTTAGTGTTTAACAGAATCGCAGCTAAAATATGTACAACTTGAAAACTGTTACCTAGTATGATCTCCAGAGGCCCAGTTTGCAGCAGAGTTTCCTGTACCATCAGTGGAATTGCTAGGATAGCAATCGAGAACGCGTGAAGTTGCATAAGGACTGGGATCTGAAAAATTCAGTTTATTAAAAAATATATCGAAATTCATGTTTCTTTATGTAAATTTTAACTCTTAGACATCTATCTTCTTTTCATTAACTAATTCGAATACATGTTGCTGAAAATATTTTTAATTATTCCATTTCAAGAAAAAAAATAGGAAAGCCCACAAATTCTTCTCTTAAGTTGATTATAGCATGCGCAAACAAGTGCGTTAGTATGAGCCATCATTAAGTACCACTGTTTGAGGTGGTCAAAATTGAGTTATTTGTTCTATTCTAATGCGCTTCTATGCAACTTTGTCATCTTCAGACGTTTTTCCTTAAGGGTTTTTCCACAGGAATATTTTCAATTATAAAAGACAGATATTGAAATTTTATGCGAAGTTTCAAGGACATCCATACACAGGTTCAAAACTATAAGAAAAGATAAACACACAGCAAAAAGTCCAATTAGAATTTTGTAAGCATTACTGACCATCAGATATTAGCTAGAAACAAAGCAGAAAAATTATGTAGGGGTGGAAAAAAATCCATCATACACCCATATCTTTAATGTGATATTACGACATCTAATATAGAAAAGATGAAAGTTAATTGATAAAGTCTTGTTAATCTTTTCTTATTGTCTACTTTCATACGAAAGTAAGGTTCATGAAATGAATCAGTCTGTTTAATCCCCTAATAACTTCTGAACAGATGAATTCATCTTCTTGCAATTCATTGACGAAATTCATGTTCATTCTTGTAGAATGTAAATTTACAGACAAGTCACAGTAAAACTTTGAGAAATTAGCTCTTGAATATGACAAACATTCCTATAAAAAAGCATTAGAATCAATGAATTTCATTGAAATCTAAATAAGCATTATTAATCTGCTTAGTAGAACTTCTTGTGCTCATTCATATGATTAAAATTATTGGGATTCGGCAGCTTAATACGGATTTAATTATTTGTTCAGAAAATGGAAAATAGAAGTCTTTTGTGCGGTTTTCATGACTTTTCAATATTAACACACACAAAAAGAAATCGCATTTAAAAAAGTAGACTTTAAGTTGTTTCAGGAACTGCTGGGATAGTTCATTGTTTACCTTCTTTTCCATTCCTTGTTATTGTTGCATACCCATCAGGATGAATAAAGACATTACCACCAGGATGTCTCATTGTCCTACCCCAAGTATTCATAGTGGAACCATCAGAATATATCACTGAAAATAAAATATAAATATCATAATTTAGCAATTATTTTCTTACATGAATTTAACTAAGAAAAAAACATGGATTTTAGAGATGTTATTTTCAAGCTACAGAAATGTATGAAGATTTTTCTGAAATCTCCCTTAAAAATTATCACCGTTTTTTATTACAATTATGATTTTTATATTTAAAGCTAGTGATAGCCGCCACTATTTATTGCTTAATGAGGACTGTCCATGCAGAGCTTGAATGTCAATTTTAAGGATAAGGGAGAGGCGGGAGTGGAGATCTAAGGAATTGTGCTCATATTTTAATCTGGACTACTAGTATGTATCGTTCGATTTTGTAAAGAAATCGGTCCAACCGTTTTAGCGAAGGATTTTGGCGGTCAGTTTTGAAAGATCGAGCGATCAACCTTTGATTAAATTTGGATTAGAAATTGTATCCAGGAATTACGAATCAGAAGGTTATGAAGGATCTTATGAAGGTCGTTCAATAAAAAAACAAAACAATTGTGTCCTTTCCCATAGCGGTGGTGGAGTTTAAAGGCATAGTGTTTTCAGCCAAAAAAAAATGTCCAAAATCTTATTTTTTTCCATTTTGGAAGAATGGAGGGGTTTTATATTACTTTTATATAAATGATATAAAAATTGTAACTTACAAAATCTTATATTTAAAAAAATATGTTACTAACTATATTTTATTGTTATTTACTAAATGCTGTATTAACATTCAGAACCCCTGATAGATGACGTGTATCTATCAATCGAACTATAATAAAAATAAAAAAATAAAAAATTCTGTTATTCATTTATTTATTTAAATATTTATTCCACTACAACTAAAAAAACACTTGAAGTCTTGCCCAGAATTACCTGAGGGTGATCCATCACTTCCATTTCGTCTTTTGAAACAAATACAGACAGTTACTGAAGCAACGATAACAACAATCAATAGAGCCACAGCAGGAATAAAAATATAAGGATCCAAATAGAACAAATACACAGGCTGAATATCCTCTTCAAAGATCTCTGGTGCAATGGTTCCTGTATTAATGACAATTGGATAAAATTGAATTTTTTGCTAGTCAAATCTTCAAAAATGAAAAAAATTATTTTTACATATCTACTAAAGAAAACATTACTTTTTTTTTTAACTCTAGATTTAAAGAAATTATTACATGTGTCAGTATATCTGTTTATCCATCTGTTATCTGTTCTGCACTTAAAATTATTCTCTTTCAGATGGTCTAGATAGCCATATTTTTTATTACATTGTGAGGAAAATGGACAAAAATGTTACAAGGGGAAAGAAAACAAGTTCACGATACAACTTGAACCCATTTTCATTACTTGTTTTTCATTTTCCTTGTTTTTTTTTATTTTTTTATTTTAAATTTGTCGATGCAAGGATGAAACTATCATCTAGTGATGGGAGAACTGTTTTAGTCAAACCGACAATTCATTTAACACACTTTGGAAGAAACCATACTCCACTTCATTTATTGAATAGAAATAAGTTTGAGACAATTTTCGAGACATGAACTTTCCAATTATCGACAATATTTAATCAAACAAGTCCGAATGCGTCTAAAAAGGAATGTGGGTCAAAGACATCTATTTTTTATTTATTCAACCTCTAATTGAACGTGTAAATACTTAGGTGAAAACTATTTTTGTTTTTATCCCGCACTCTTATAGTAGCTTTTCTCTATACAAATAACAAGAAGAGTGAAGCTATAAAGAAAGAATATATACTTTCTTTACATATAATATTATATAATTTCTGTGCAAAATGAAAATATATATGTTTATTAAATATGATTATTATTACAATAATTGTCCATTTAGAAATAAAAATGAGTGATTACTCACCTCCATTTGGTGTATGAGTGGCAAACTTGTATTCTGTGGTTGTGACTCCTCCACTTGTATGAGCAGACAAACGAAGAATATACCATGTTGAAGTAGAAAGACCAGGAATTACTAGTTTCTTCTGTGAAGGCAAAATATTACTTGATACAACAGTCCAGTCTTTAGCTGAATGTTGCTTGAATTGAATTCCATAATGTTCAATTGGACAACCATTAGTAGGCCAAGTATCTAAATTCACTGTTATGAATGTTGTACCTTCTCGAATCAAATCGTCTTTATGAGGAGGAGCGATTTCTAAAGAAAAATAATAATATTGACGTTATAATTGTTTATTTAGGAAAAGGTCTTGCTTTTTATTTTGAATTAAAGTTCCTTGATTAAAAATTATGAATAAGTTTGTTCTGGTGCTAATTACAAGGGTCGCTCCAAAAGTAATAAAGCTTTTATTTTACAGCCTTCTTAACTGAGTAGATAAATCTAAAAAGTATCAATATTTTCTTACTTTCATGAACAACTGTTGTGTATCTTGATAATCAGTCATTACTCTAATTTTATGATAAATAGTGCCCTCATTGTTATTGCCCCATTAAAGATATGTAAGTGTAGTGCATTCTCGTTCTAAAAAGAATAATGGCGGTATAAGTTGTGATGTTTCCTTCATAAACTCCAGTCCTGTGATTTTTCCGATCTCCATCTTCAAGGGCTTCTTCAAATCTTTCCGCATTGTCGTCCTCGCATACCAATCACATTACAAGACTTTTAACGAATATCCATGAGTTTATAAGTTTATGAACTCTTGTAAATAAGAAAATGTTATCAAACATTCCGAGAAATAATTAAGCTTAATATATATAAAAATGCAAAAAATGTTCCTATCATCTGTGAAAAAGTGTGGAATGAATAATGTTGTTTTGATGAGCCATTACTTGTATAGTGACTCTGTATATACTCAATACAGAGTTTGAATTCTTATTTACGATTAATGTTTTTCTCAGGATATATAAAGCAAACCTTTTAAATGAAGAATTTCTCTTTAAACTTCTTTTTAACTTTTCCAAAATAATCTTTAAAAAAAATAAAATAATAATAAATCGGTAAAAGTTATCAACATTTAAGAGATTTGAAGTACAATAATGAAAATACCTGCTCCTTCCGTGTTGACAGTTATAATATCACAAGGAGCCCCAATTCCAATTGAATTAAAAGCCTCTATGTAAATCTGATAGCTGCTTCCACAAGCTAGTTCATCCAAAGTGAACACACTATGATCTGGTCTAAGCTCTTTTGTTTCCCAGATTCCAGATTCTCGTCGATAATGAAGCATATATCCTACAAAAGAAAATCAAAGGCATATGTATTAACATTATAAAACAACTGCTTTTAAATTCCTCACAAGTTCTGAAATGCTAAATGTACTTCAGGAATAAATATTCCTACGTACTTGGTGAACACACGAATGTTTGGTAGAAAATGACGTTTTGTTCATTTTTTTACTGAAGAATTTTATATAATTCACCACTCATCAAACGTTTCTCCTTATTTATATCCCGATATTATTCAGTACAATTATTTAGCAGTACACATTTGAATAAACACAATATACTCCAAGGTATTCTTCGGAGTTATTCCCTTATCATAATTCTAGAGACTGAAGCTATTGCTGCATAGTGAACTCACATCAACAGTAAAAGAATTGCTAAAATTTATGTTCATTAATCAAATTTTAATGAAATTTTAGCAGTATAACTAAATATTTCTTGTGTATTAATTTGATATTTTCTTTAGTCAACTGATTTATTTAGTCAACTGTCCTCAAAAATGTGTTGTTAAAGGCAATCTAACATCCTAACATCGTTGAAACATTAATATCCTATTATGGTAAGTAATATAGAATGGTATTCAAAACGAATTATAAAAAGACAATTAATGGAAATCATAGATGCTGATTTTTATTCACAGAATACTTTTTAAATTGAGGATTGATTTCCGTTTGTAATTTTTCTTTTTAAACTTTTCAGAGTTACTTTTTCAAATAACTTCGGACATCGCTGTTATAAATAAGAACACCATAATATTTTATAGCATACAGTAGTTAGCAAAGTACATATTTCAAGAATTCTGCATCTGCATACTAACCTCTAATTCTATCTCCTCCATTTGGTCCTGGTTTCCATTGAAGTTGAATTGATGTTTTTGATTTCGATATAATATCAAGAATAGGAGTTGAAGGCGGCACTGGAAAGATAAGTAAATATTGCAGAATATTATGTTGCAACAGTTTTTGTTAAAATTATTTTATTATTAACTTAATAAAGATTTAAGTTTTGAAACTATAATGTTTACCTTGAACCTTCAGGGAATACTTCACTTCATCTTTTCCATATTCATTATAAATAGAACAGGTATAATTTCCAGTATCTTCATCCACAACTCGATTGATTATTAACGTCCCATCTGACAAGAAACTAACTCTTCCTGTAGATTCCAATGGAATATTTCTGATAACATATATAAACGAAATTAAGTTATGAATCAAAATCTAGAAATTACACCCAAAAAAATTAAGGATTATTATATGTAGTACAATTATTAGATGACTACAGTAAAAAAATACAATATATTCTACTAAGCATTATTGGAGCTTAATGAGCCAATCTGGAAATTGTGTAGTACAATTATAATCATGCTAAATGCTTTTCCTTTCAGATTACAAATAATATATAACTTTTCAGTTAGAAAACACTAATCTGAATTTGAAGGAAAGTTAAGGAACTAGGTTATTTAACCCAGATAAATCATTGTTTTTTATTCAAAATAATTTTAAGTCGGTTATTCAATCATGTCCAACTTCGAATGGAGATGATAGCAATTATATATAGCAAATTCGGATTACTATACCTTTATACCACTGATTGCAATTTCTAATATTTATTTCGCTTATATTTATTTTAAACTACGATCATATCCTTTATGTTAGGATGAGAAATAAAATATAAAAATAAGAACTTGAATCATTAATAAAAATTCGTTGCTGAAAAACTGTATTTTTACTAATTCCACTAATAAAAGCCAAAAAAGAAGAGAAATGAATAATGACAACAATTTTATTCTCTTTGATCAGGGCTGCAACTTAAGAAATCTTCATATTCAACATATCAGTTGCATGCCTTATGGAAAACTTAAAGATTAAGAAATAAATAATTCTGTAAGTTTGTTTGCGTAACACTGCCATATAAAAAATATCTTACGTCATTGAAAATTGTTATTTCTTTGTGAACAAACAGATTTACCTCAGAAATTGTGAAAATGAGCTAAATTCTAAAGACATCACACTTTCTACGATATTAATTTGTTTTAGTAATCATTTAACACTAAGAGAAAACTCGAAGTTAATTAAATCTACCTAAAATACCATTTCTTCTGTGGTGCTGGTACTCCAACAGCTTTACAAGTCAAAACAACATCTTTTTTCCAAGGTGATCGAATATCATCATCGAATGATGCTGCTTTCGGAGGCACTGTAATTAAAAACGATAAGAAACCCATTGATTCTTTAAATTTTTTTGACAACTAAAAAATATTTAATAAATATTGTATTCAAATTACCAATTGCATCTGCAACTGTTTGAGCCATAATTTTGGAAATTGGACCTTCTCCTATTACAGACGAAGCAGTCACCCAAAAAGCATATTTTCTATTTTTCTGCAATCCTTTAACTTCAAAGAATTGGGAATCAGATGTAGAAGAAAGAACATTGGTATCTTTCTTTAGTTGACTTGATGACACTGAAGCATCTCCAATCAACTGCTTTTCAAAATCAACCTGAAATTTAAAAACATATTGCAGTTTTATCCATGTACCATATAAATAGTCATTTTAAATTATGTTTAACATTAAAATGTAAGTAGGGAATAGTGGGAATAATAGGGAAAGGGAATAATAAATAATGTAGTGATACGATCTTACTGTTCATAAGAATAAGAAAGAATGAAGTTGGAGAAAAAAAATGAAGTTGGGGAAAAGTATTTTATCGCAAGTTCTAAATTTTCTGCAGTTGTTGTTGTTTGTTGAGTTTTTAATGGCGCAAAAGCAGCTGTGGCTAAGCTGCGCCATTTTTTGGAGTAAGTGTAGTAAGTGATTAAATTATATTTTGTAGCAAATGCAACTGATTGTTAAGATTCGTATTAAATGTTATATTTGAAGTGCAAGTGAAAGTCGTAACTGTCCCATATCGGGTTTCAATCGAAAGATATAACATATGTAATGACAGATAGGACATTTTCTCTAGCAGACAATCATGCACAAGGTAAATTGAAGTTTTATCCCCAATGAACGTTTCATAGACTGTCAAATTTTCAAAGAGGAATGTTAGGGTCTTTTATTCATACTAATTAAAATTTTATGTCCAGTTTTGCTACCTTTTCACATTTTTGCATTAAAATAAGAATAGACAAAAATACACAGAAAAATTAAACTGAATTCCTATACAATAAGTAGTACTTCATTTCTGTTATATAGTAAATGAAAGTTAGAGAAATATAATTTTGAGATGCGTTGTGTTGTGTTATTAGAAAAGCTAATATTATCTTATTTTAATGTGATTGAAAATCTCATAAATTATAGTGTCAATAATAAAGTAATATAATTTATTAAAATTTTATAAATAGAAAAAAATAGACTGGGTTACTTACTTCTTGTCCATCTTTCAAAGCCTTATAATAAATATTGTATTTTGTAACTGATCCTGCAGATTTTTTGGCTGGTTTCCATGAAATCATTACAGAATCAGAAGAAGAAGGTAGAGCTTTAATAGCAGTTGGGGCGTCTGGTACTAAAATTGTAAACAGGAAGAAATGGTACAAAATAGTAAATACTAATGTATAACATTTTGATTTCGGAATTAATAACCGTTATTTTAAAAAATGATGACTGAATCAAAAATTTTATATAATTAAACAGCAAATATTTGATTAAAATGAAGTTCTAAATATATTAAAAGTTTCTTGTAAATCGCAAAAAAAGTTAATCATGTAAGAATACTTATCAAATAAAATGAAGAAGCATAACCATAAACTTAAATGCAAACAAACTAAGCAGCCTATATTTGATTCATATTGAAATGTAGCTTGCAAATATAAATGAACTGTAATCTACACGACAAATAATTTGTTATATTTGTAAACAGAAAGTAAATGATCAATTTTCATTTTCTTAATCTTATTTTACTTGAAAGCATTAACATAGGTTCAACCATTGAAATAACAAAGAGCATATAAAAAAAAATCATCGAATTAGTTACCATCTTCATGCGTTTTGCAAAATATCGGAAGACTTCTAGGACCATCTCCAACTTTCGTGAATGCCGCTACTTGTATACTGTAATTCGTATTTGCCATTAGATCGTGCAGTGTCAGTTTAGTCGATTGTGTAAGTTTGGAATGTCTTTCAGCTTCTGAAAATAAATGATTTATCAGTTTAATTGTGGCTTATCACAATGGAACAGTATTGATTTTAAGGATATCGTAACTTTTTTACAAAAAGAATGATTCCCTTTTCAAGGTATGTTATGAATTTACAACATACCATACCATTCCTCTACTGGCTTATAAAGCACTTTGTATCCCCGAAGAATGCCGTTAACAGAATCAGCTTCCGGTGGCTCCCATAGAACGTAAATACTCTTAGCAGATAGGGCAGAGCAGCGTACATCTTTAGAAGACTCGACCGGTACTTAAATACAATTGAAAAACACAATTTCAATAGTTATAGTTCAACAAATCAAATGCAACATCCTTAAATTATGAAAATAATTTCATATTAAGTTAAGTAACAAATCTCATCATTTTTTAAATAAAAATAGTAAACTAATATTAAACATTACATTTATAGTTTAGATAATAAAAGATATTTCATTCACGTATTTTACCATCTTCTGATGTCATCGCAATTACTTCTTCTGAGCTTGGACCTGCTCCTTTTGCATTGTAAGCTTGAACAATGATGCCATATTGAGTGAACATTTTCAGATTCAATAACTGAAAGATAAGATCTTCTGTATAATCTTCAGGAACTTCTAATGTTGTAAAATGGAAAGGATCATCGGAACCATGAACTCTATATCCAATATTGTAACCTCGAATAGCACCGTTCCATAGACTCTTCTTTGGAGGCTGTTAAAGCAACGTGGTTATTTCATCAATTTACTATGTTTTAGAAGATTTTGAAATTTAACTAATTAAAGAAACTACTTATTCGACAAGGAACTCACCTTCCATGTAATACGTAAGGTATGAGTGTCAGTCGATTCGACTTCAATGTTTTGAGGAGCACCAGATGGAACTAAAATAATATATTCTTTTGATAAACTACTTGTTAATAAATGGTTATATTAAAATTGTAAATTAAAAAAAAAATTACTTGACTATAGCAGTTTAGCATCATCAGTAAAATACTGAGCTTGATTATTAATAAGTGATTCTATTTCGTTGAAAGACATATTTTCAATTAAAATAGCATTTCGGTGACTTTAGAAAACCTTGAAATTTTTTACGAGCTACCCGAAACTTAAGAATATTAGCAGAGACAAAAAAAAAATGCTAAAAATCCAGAAAGTTACTTTAAAACAAAACAATAAAAATAAGCATAAAAAAATTTAGTTAAAAATACTTTTGAGATATGATATACTCCTTTATTACTACTAAATCTTCTTACTACTCCTCCGTCACATATTAACAAAATGATGTTTCCCAGGACGTCATTCGTTCTTCAGACTCTATCTTACAACCGTTAAAAGGTTTTTGAAGAATAACTTATTGGATATTCCATTCAAAGGGTCGCCAACAAATTGTCAGTACAGTTTTAAAATAGGAATTTAAGTTCATGAAACAATGTTGCTTAAAAACTTTTTTTTTTGATAACTGATAGAAATGTAAAAACCAAAACTGCAGTAAATAACTTCAAATTATATAACAATTTTATAAAGACGGCTTCCGATTTACGAAACACACGTTCCACACGTAAATCATTGATTACATATGTCAGATTTGCACACCTCCCCCACATTCAATATACCCCATACCACAAACACATAAACAAAAAGTCATACAATATTATACTAATGGACACATATAGTAAATAAAAGATAAAGTTTTCGCCTCTATCTAAGCATAAATATAATTTTAAAAAATCCTGTAGTGTAGACTATATACTTTTTGATTAAGTACGTATTTATGTAACTTATATCGAGAGCCGTCTCAATAAGTATATACGGCATTGTATTCGTACTATTCTCTCATACTCCAAATGAGCAGCGATATATAGATATATAAATAAATATAAGTTACACCTCACTATCAAATTTAACAATATTTAAAAGCTATAAGAGATTGGTTGTACCTTCTTCTCCTGTCACGATTGTAATTATTTCACTAAAGGCACTCTTCCCAATTTCATTTTCTGCCAAAATTCTGAAATCATATTTAGTTGCAGCTTGAAGGTCTTTAACAGTAGTTGAACTGATTGAACCATCCAGTGTTTTATTGATTGATTTATACTGCCAAGTATCTTGTAAAAAAATAATAATAAAAATTCTGTTATAATGTAAAAATTGATTTACTTTATATAAAGGAACTTTAAAAGAGAATAAAAATATTAAAATTTTTAATAAACAGAATTAAAAAAAATTAACATAGATAAAACTTTAACTGTAGAACCAATTATATATGATTAAGTACAATTATTTGAAGTTTGTTTCAATTTTCTTTTTAGAACGACTTACTGTAAACTTCTATTTTTTTTAGTGTTAAAATTACGTTTCATTAAAAATTGAAATGAAATAAATGAATTTAATGAACTCAAATTTTGCATAGCTAAATTTTAGTGCATTTCTTTAAATCTTGATAAAAGTTTTTTTTTTCTAACATTACTGAATAATTAGACAAACTCAAGCTTAAAAAGAATATACAATACCTATATTTCTCTTGTATTGAAGCATGTACTTAAGAATGGGACTGTTGCCATGAAATTCGGTTTTCCAGCGAACTTCAATACTTCTGTTACCAGTGATAAAGTTTTGTTCCAATTTTGGTGGCTCTGGAGGTTCTAAATATTAAACATTAATTTCTGTATTAGTTATTTTTTATTAAGATAATCTTCAGAGAAGGAATCTAATGCAAATAGAATACTACTTAAATTTGGTGTAGACTTTTCATACTAGTTTTTAACCTAAAAGGTGACTGTCCAGTTGTGAATCACGGAATGCAATTATCTTGAAACGACTTAAAGATTTGAAGAAAAACCTAAACTTCCACTCAAAATTCTTAACATTTTTGATAACTATTTGAGAATGATTACAAGTAAAGTGAAGTAACCGAAAAGATTAAATTCAATATTAACATGTTTAAGAAAATAAGTTAAACATATTGCTGTGTATTAACGTGGAAATGTTGACGACAACACAGTTTGAAATTACTAAAGTTAAAATTTAAAATATTTAACGGTTACTTCTTTCGGGCAGTACTTCATCATCGGACCTTAATACAAAGTAACATAACAAATCAATCTCTGAAGAGATGACAAGAACCAATTCCTGAAACAAACAGCGCAAGCGCAGTAAAGCCAGCCAATACCACAAAAAAAACCAGAGGTGAACACTCAAAACTTAAAAACACAATAAATAAAATTTAGAAAAAACATAAAAAATCACTAACAAATTTAATTTTTTTTAAAACTTTAAAAATAAAAAAATAAAAAACGAAAAAATTGAAAGTGATTTATAGATTGATTTCCTATGTTAATTTGTATCCAGGTCCGATGATGAGTGGTGGAATTACTGTCCGAAACATGTTGTTTTAAATTTTAAAGTTTCTTATTTCAAATGTGTTGTCGTCTCTATTTTATGTTCAAAATAGGTTAAAAATATCTTATTTTAATACTTTTTAAAACGACAACAAAAAAGGAAATAACCAAACATACAGATCTGTTATTCATCATAACTACTACTCTTCATAAAAATCATAGTGTTTTACAAATCTAGGCATACATAAACAAACACATTATTTCCTAAAAGTTAAATGCATATTCTTAACAGAAGTTTTGAGATTTATTAGATAAGGGAAGGCTTTGCATACCAAGAACTTTCAACAGAAATTTCAACACATTTGAGCCAAATTTATTTTCAGCTTTACATTCAACGGTTACGGAATCTTTTCGGTCCAACCAAAGAATTAATAATTCTGATTTCGCTCCTGATTTATCTGACAATTCTTTGGTTTGAATTTTATATCTGAAAATGAGTGAATTTCTTTAGTATTAGTTATCTATTGAGAATATTTGAAGTCTTTGATAATAAGAGTGAGTTTATTAACTAATGAATTATAAATAAGTTATAATAAATTATATTTAGATATCATAGTAAAATATTTAAAATAAATTGTGGTTCAGCGAGAAGTCCCAATTTTTACATAGATCAATCGTTCGATTTAATAACTAAGCAGCAACATAACTACGTGTAAATGAGAGGATTAGTATTACGAGAATGACTTACCATCATATCAAGTGCTGAAAGTGTTCCGCTCCAATTCTAAACATATTTCCCCAGGTTTCATCATGTTTTCTGATACATGGCTCAACATGCCTGTGTCGATATTGTTTATTGAACCAAATTACCTGTCTCGATATTGTTTATTTCCTTAAAGGAACTGCGAACACTGATGTGTTCAAGGACATTTTCATGGTCTTTCGTGGCGCAACTAGACGACATCCAGCTTGGGTACATGCAGCAGGATAGTGCCACATTCCACACCTCCAATGACTCCATGGCACTCATCAATTGCTTCTTCGTGGATCCTGTTACCGCAAAAACCTGATCGCCTCAGATTGCCAGACTTGACATCAGCGGATTACTTCTTGTTGCCTATCGTAAGGACGCTGAGTCTACAAAAACAGATCACAAATCATTTAGGATCTACTTGAAAATATCACGGCTGAAATAAACAAAGTCGAAGCAGACATGTTGAGGCGTGTATCAGAAAACATGATGAAACGTGCGGAAATGTGTCCCGAAAAGAAAACACTTTCAGCACTTGATGTGATGGTAACTCATACTCCCATTATTAACCTCTTGTTTACATGTAGTTATATTACTGTTTAGTAGTTATTAAGTCGAACGATTGACCTATTTAAAAAGTGGGACTTTTTGCTGAAATTTAAATTTTTTTGTTTTAATTATTTACTGAAATGAATTTCTTTTGATAGAATTCAATGATCTCTGAATTTAATGATGAAAGTAAAAATGAATAAATAAACAGAATATGTCGTGAAAATAGCCCATGTAGGGTAAGGTAAGGTAAGATGACGAACTTAAGCTTCAGAGATTGTCCCTCGGCTTAGTAAATGGTTTAAAAACCTGAAATTTGAAAGGACACTTCTTGTAACCTTTATGTTCAATAAAAAAATATGAAACGCTATTTTACCCTCTCGAATTATGAAAAATATTTCACCAAAAAAACAGAGTAATTTTCGTCAACGTACCCTACCTAAGGGGTAAGATGACGAAGGGGCGTATGTAAGATGACGAACAGATAAAAGTAATACATTAAGATAGAAACATTTTATTTTAAAAATGCAGATATACATATTCACTTACTAACGTGTGGCATGAAGTAAAAAAGTCAAAGATGAAACACTTAAAATACAATAACAGATTGCTCGTAATGAAACAAAACTTTGAAGAAATAGGTACAACAAAAATTTAGAAGAACATTATTGTTGGCTCTAGCACGTTATGTTTCTTTGCTGCAGCATTTATTTACACTTGAGGTTTTATCTTTTACTTCAGCAATAGCTGTACTCATTGTCGCCTTATCTCACTTTCCCTTGTCACTTTTCCTTGCATAATTTCGTGGCATGTTGTTTGTAATACATAAAACATTCATAGATAAATAGTCATACATGAGGATTTAAAATAAAAGTAAAAAATAACTGCAACTGAAATTCAGTTTCAAAACCAATTTTTAAAATAGGTCAAAAGCTATTCAAAAAAGGTACTCAAAAACATGTTGGGTAAGATGACAAACTAAGCAAATTTCTCATCATCTTACCCGCCCTGCCATTCGTCATATTACCACACGCCGACAATTTGATTTAGAACTTATTTATCATTAACGTAGCTTATCGTAAACAACCTACACCACACATGATTCTTTACATTATGAGTTGTCTTTTGAGAATATTTTATGAAAGAGCAAACACAACTTAACGCAGTCGAGTAATTCCTTACGCTGTGAAGTACAAAATTTACAAACGCACGGGAAACAAACACATCTTAGTCGCTACTGCTCGCAAAACAATCTGGCCCGACATCCCTTGCAGTAAACTTCGTTACTAATCACCTGAGTCTCAGAAAGTACTTGGACAGGTGCTCCTATCTATGAATGCGTCGGAGAAATACGAAGTTCATCATCTTACACTCTTCGTCATCTTACTCGACTTTCCCCTACTGCCGACATTGACACAGTTAGTTTTTTTGACTCGAGGGAATCATCAGAATCAGAAAATCCCAAATCCCAAAACACAAAGCGGAATCTACATTTTCATTAAAAAAGTAATACACAGTTTGCCATTCCCTTATAAATGCTAACCGGGGACGTCCCGTAATCCTCCCTTACGTACGCAAGTAATTGTTGATATAATGATATCGTGTATACATATATTAAATCTTTATTTCCTAATTATGCAAAAGACATGTTTTAATGGCTTGGTGGCCGGCTTGATTAGATAGATAGCAGTAATGAGCGCCCCGAAATTAATAGAACCGATATAAGCCTTTTGAAATCCAGATAGAACTTTAATTATCCTGGCGGTGAACAAATGCAATAAAGAATTATGCTTGGACCACGAATTTTAATCCTAACCAAACGTTCCAACAATCCGAGATGATCCGAAATTAGTTAAACTTTAATACATTCTTTGATAACTTCTAATCCTAATACATCTACTCAGCGCAATATTTCGACTTATTATAAATCCAAACACTTTTTAAAGCTAATTATAAAAATTCTAAGGAAAAGAGAAAACATCTCCCTTTCCTTAACTTCAAACAAATAATAATACAGACCTAGAATTCACACACGTGAAATAACTAACATTAAAGAACGTGGCTTCAATCATGTTCACTACTTCAGATTCAAGTCCTTTATAATTTAAATATTTTAATTTTTTGTTTAAACTTCTTTTTTCTTATAAAACTTCTAACATGAACTTCTTCTTATCTTTCATGCCTCCCTTCATTTTCCTTAGAATTTTTATAATCAGCTTGAAAAAGTCTTTGGATTTATAATAAAATATTGCGCTGAGTTGATGTAACAGGATTAGAAGTTATCAAAGAATGCATTAAATATTTACGGCATTTGTAAGAAGATTTAGTTAAACTTAGTTCAGCAAATACCACACTAAGAATTAAAACAATAAATAGACTCCAATGATAAATATCCTTAGAATTTAAAGGTAATTTTGTGATTCTTCCTAGTAATCGAATAAGATTGATTAGAAATGGGAATAATCTAATACATACATTTCGGAATGTAATGACTTAGAAAGTTCGAAGTGTTGACTTCATAATATTTGTCAATTGATTAAGTTATACGTATTAAAAAGTAATATCAGAAGTAAAAAATTATATAGCTTTTTACAGCTAATTGTTTAAAGCAGTGATACTCGTTTTCGCATCACGGCAATTTTTATACAGGGTGGGCAAAATAAAAGAGGCCCGGAAAAACAGCTTTTTCATAGCTCCGGGCCTCTTTTATTTTGCCCACCCTGTATTAGCAGAAATCTCGTGGCACATCAATCTTTTTCATTGCTTCTATTGATATCATAGAATCCTTTGAAAAATACTTAGGATTTAACATTATAACGGTCTTTGCTCAAATATATATGAAATATTTTTTAAGCTGAGTTTAATGAGAATTAGTTATTATTTATTTTCGAACCTTAATTCTTACAACAAAACGTAATGTAGAATAAACAGAACTTCTGTTTGTCCAGGTTATTTGACGTCTAGGTTTTATTCTAGATACGTGCAGGTCTTATCAAAATCAATTGAAGGGCCCCAAAAACAAAGGTGTTAAGTAACATTTTGGCAGTTTCGAGATATTAAAAGTTAAAGTTTGGCTGCTACCTGGAAATAATAATTTATTGTGAACAATATATAGCTTAATTATCACTAATAATTGAAAATTGTCCTGAAAAAACCATGATTTGTTGAAACCACATTTATTGGTCGCAAAGCTTTGTTAACGCTTTTAACCGAAATTTTATGAAACTGTCGCTTAACACCTTTGTCCTTGGGGCCCTTCAATTACTTCTGATAATTAGGTTGAACAATGTTAGCTAAAATGAAATTTTTGTCCTATGCAATAACTCATGTCAATTCATACTTCTTTTTTTTTCAAGGAATTTCATTTTACACAAAGCTGAAAAGTAGTCGCTTAGTCTACTAATTCTTTATAATTATTTTCTGAAACTAAAAGCAATAATCAACATTACCTTTCTGTGTCCTGATTTATAATTTGGGAAGCAACCGACCAATGAAAAGAGATCGGAAGATTTCCTGTAGCTCTGCAAGTTAGTGTAATATTTTCTCTTTTTTTTCCTTCTACGTTTTGAAATTCTCGCTGTAGATCCGGAGCAGCTGAGGAAAAAAAAATATTTATTATATATCTAGATTTTAAGATAGTAATAAGCTTCGTTCAGTATGTTAAAAATCAAATTCAGCTTTAAAAAGGTAAAAGATGGGAGTGGTAAGTTAAAGCCATTAAACAGAAAGTGGAGAAAAAAATGACAAGCATTGGATCGAATCCACAGGAAAAAATTAGGAGATAAGTAGGCTAATTTTGTGTGTAACAAGACTGTAAATCTCAATCCTTGAACTATAAAACGTTTTCAAATGAAGATATCTGTCAATAAGACTTACATAAGTAAGTAATATTAAACAATATATCTATATAAAGACCTAATGATGGAAACTACTTTTTCTTTGACTGTAATTTGAAAAAAGGATGTTAAAATATTTTAGTTGCTGGCCAATTTCATATCCACACTCAACCAAGAGGTTTTTTTTTCAATTTCCTTCGCCTTCTAATCGCTGCCATCTCCATTTTGCAGCCTTATCGCACTCTTATTTCCGGAAAACTGTGATGAAAACTTACAAGATACACAGGAAAATCTATATTATTTCGCTGCCTTTTGTTGATTGTCCATTCCTGACACTAGTTTCTTTGGAGTTTTCAAGACCGGATCAGTGAATAAGAATTGCTGGCTAATGGTTGGTTTCAGACTAAATATTTCCATAATAATAATCACGAATACACAATCCAGGAGAAAATTTTTCCTTAAATCTAAGTAACGTGAACGAATAAAAATTGCTAAGACAAGCAATGACAAATTGCCCATATTAATGCAACGATAACATTGAATATTTAGTTACAGAATAAAATTTAACTAAAATCGACAATAAAAAGTAAAGAAATCTTATAACCATATTTCTCCAGTTATGTAGATTGTTTCCTGTGAAATGTACAGATCCTAAGTCAATTTTATGATTAAATAAAAATAAATAACTATAACGTTATTTTCATAATTTAATGATGTTATAAACGAAACATTTTGTAATATTCATAAAGACATATAGTTCTATTCATATTTACCTAAAGATATTGATAAATATAAATTATATAACTTTTCAAATATTATAATTTCTGTTTGAAAAATTATAATTATTCCCTTAAAACAGATCTACTGATAGATACCGTTTTAAGGTTATCTGTTTTTAATTTTTTCATGTTTAAACAGTGCATTATTGGTCATTATTTGCAAGCATTTTATTATTTCGTTCTCACTTCGTGTTAAAAATTGGTACTCTATTAATCTTTGCTAGTGGAGTTAAATAGACGAAAATGAAGCTTTTAATTGCCGTAATACTTTAGAAACTGCGAATGCAAAAGTAATATCTTACCGTTTATTGTTAGAAAAATAGATTCGCTGATAGGTACTCCAACATCGTTTGATGAAATACAAAAAAAATAACCTTCAAGATTCTTCTTCACTTCTTTGAGATATAATGTCCCGTTCGCATATATAACGGTGTTAGTGTCGTTATTTAAAGAAATCCTTGGACTACGAAGATCAGATCCTTGAAATGAAATATATATATATAAATATAAAATATAAATATAAAATATAAATATATATATATAAATATAAAAGAAAGCAATTATAAGTTTATAAGAATTTTAAGCGTTAAAATCTTCAAAAATGTATCAACAGAAAAGAAACTGAGTGAAAAATAACGAATAATAAATATTAATTTTGCACCTTTAAGCATTAAAGGTTTCATTTTTTTCGTTTTCAGGAATACATAAAGAAAGGTATAAAGTCTTTTTTTTTCTTTTCCTTTTTAAAAGATAGCTTTTTAAAGCCTATTTGAATTCAGAAACTTTTTCACATACTAAAGAAGATGAAACTAAATAAAATAGTCTTGAAAATTCGGAAAATAGACGAATTCTTACATTTGTTGCTCTTATTTATCAGTTTAAATTTTAAATATCTACGATACTTATGTAACAATATTAATATCTATTAAGTTTCTTTCACTTCGTTCAGTCAAATGAGAATATGTTCTACTTGTTGCTGCCCTAATAAAAGGTATTGAGGCTCATTAACGATATATTGAACTTCATTAAGACTGTCGTATTTTTAATATATGTCACACTTTGATTTATTTTGTTTTTTGGAATACAGCCAAAAGAATAGACTAAATAATGTATCATAGTATGAGTTTAATGCTGTCTTTTTATCATGAGTCAGATAGTCGATTGTCATCTTATTCCTTCTTTCTATCCTAATTATTATTATTATTATATTAAAAAAAAAGGGAAAAGGAAAAAAAGGAAGGAAAAAAAGAGAAAAAAGGAAGGAAGAAAAAAAGAAAGGAAAAAAAAAGGAAAAATTTTTGTTTGAATTTGTTTGATTGACTGGTAGGACTTAATTACTTCTGTTTTCTATTTTGAAAGATTTATGGCCAAGTGCACCAAACTTCAATTAACCTTGACGGCTACATTGTGGACGTGGCCAAAATTAGTGGGGGGTGCTGCTCTACAAAAATTTTAGCCTTTGTTTTAAAATTGTGTGAAAGGAAACAAACATGTATAAAAAGAAATTTATCAAGTTTCTGAATAAATTTTCTTTTTATACATGTTTGTTTCTTTCACACAATTTTAAAACAAAGGCTAAAATTTTTCTGGAATAGCACCCCCCACTAATTTTAGGTACGTCCACAATGCAGCCGCCAAAGTTAATTGAAGTTTGGTGCACTTGGCCATTAATATGTTATAATAGATTGTAAAAAAAGTTTTGCACCACCCGTTGATAAGGATTTTTTTTTAATCTCTAACGGGACTGAATTGTGTATTTAAGTGAATAAGTGAATAAAAAAAATTATAAAAGTTTGACAAATTACCTTCTACTCTACGCCATTGCACTTCTGGCTTTGGATATCCTTCCGTTTCACAGTGAAGGTAGACATCATCATTTAGATTAGCTGTTGTATCGGATGGAATTGTAATCCATTTGGGGGGCACTAAAAAAAAGATAATTATGATTATTGGAATAGAAATGAGCAGATGATTCATGTAAAATATTTAAGATATTATCTGATAGATAAAAAAAAATATTTGCAGTTAATATATTGCTAAAATTTCCAAAAATCATAATAAAAAACTTGTATACTAATTAATTAAACTGTTTTAACGTGCAGATAAAAACTAATTAAACATAGAAACCATAATGCACCTAATGTTTTCTTTGCCTGATGAAAAAGTTCGAACATCAGAACTTTGAAACATCGCCTTGTTTTAATGGTAATTGTTAATATACTGTATGTGTAAAGGTGCATTATGGTCTCTATGTTTAATTAGCTTGTGTCCTACTTGAACTATATCTTAAAAACTATACAAATCTGTTAATCAAGTAACATATACATGCATAAGTTACAACAGTCATTTATTGCCATTCTGTGCTTAATAAAGTTAATATTAATTTGTTTATAATCCTTTTAAAAGTACAGACTTTTTTAACTAACTTTCATTTTAAAATATTAATGCTGCTCAAAAATTTAAAGAGTGCAAATACTAAAATAAAAATAGTACGAAACTTAAAAGATTCTAAAGCTACTGTTATTTAGAGGCTACGTTATACTAATATTATTATAAAAATAATGGAAACAATATTATAATACTAATGCACGAATATTATTAAAAATATACCAACAAACACCAATGCCATTTGTTTCATGTAGTCAGACGATTTCAGCAAATAAAGAAGAAATAACACGAGATTAAATCAAAATAATGAATAATTATCCGCTCCAATTCTCATTTTCTTTTTTGTGTTTTCTTAACAGTATGCTTAATCTAAATGAATACATTAGCAAATATAATAAATTTTTGGTTTTGCGTTTGAATATCTGAATCATAGCATAAGAAGGCATAGAACATAAGGAGGTTTATCTAATTATAGCGCCTTACTCTGGAAATGTCTTTGCTATAGTTCAAGACAAAATGAAGTGATTTGTAGTTATAATTTAGTTAGTAGTCATTGTAGCTCAAATGGTAATACTCCTGATTGCTGACTGGAGGATGAGGGTTTGATCCTTAGCTGTGGTCAAGCGTTTTTCCACTAGTTCTTTCAGAAATCCTAGGGTTCTTTCTACTCCTCGTCAAATCCGAGGGTAATTGGTTTCTTTACAGAGGATAAAAGGCGGAAGGATGTTGAGCTGAACATCCGATCTGAACTTATTCCTACTGGTCAAACAATGCTGTAGCCTTACTTCCCGCCACCCCAAATTTTATTTAAGCATATAGGATACTTTAAATTTTAACATACATACATACATACATATATAGCCTGTATGCCCTGTTCCACCAAGTGTGGGTCTAGGGAGCCAGATGCCAGCCGCCAGGCCGGATCTGGGCGGAACAGAATCTCTGTTCCGAGAATTTCAAGGGGAGAAGATACTGAGGTGCTTTCCCAGAGATAACCCTCAGGACGCCATTACGGATTTTAAATTTTAAATATATCTATAATTTAGTTAAGATCCGACATATAATTCTCATTTAATTATTTGGAGCAGGTATTATATAAACCAGAAAGAGCTTCGTAAAAATCTTTCCTTTCCAAAATCCCATTGTTTTTTTGTTTTTTTTTAACATTTTAATGACTTATTCGCAGTCCAACTAGAGACAATAGCTAAAAAATTTAAAAAAATCTGTTTTCTTTGTACATTTACGAAGTAAGTAAATGGCTACATCCTATAGTGATATCCTTTGTTTCATTGATAACAGTATTTTATACTTGTTTAGACAATAGGAAAATATAAAAATTTTTCATGTAGATTATTTATGTTGATTAAAATAAATATTTACCCTGAACCATCAGACGAGCTGAATGGCTCCTCGATGCAGCATGATTTGTGGCAATACAAGTGTAATTTCCACTGTGTTTAGCTGCTGCTGGATCGATCGACAATATACTGGAATATTCGTCAAATCCTCTAACTTTAATATTTAATTCTGGAGCAATAGGCTGGCCGTCTTTCAACCACGTGATGGTTAAAGGCAAATCTCCACGACTGACAACACAAGAGACTCTAACAACCATCCCTTCTAACAAAGTGTCATCTTGAAAAGTAAATGGTACTATCTGTGGTGGTACTGAAAGAATAGAATTAAATTTTTACATTAATAAAAGAAATTGCAATAGGAATTACCGTTCACAATTAGCTGAGCTGAGTGTGTCATTGTGGCTGCTGTATTGCTTGCAATACATGTATAGTTGCCAGTGTGTTTCATCTCAACATTTTCAATTGTTAAAATACTGGAATATTCATCAATTTTTCTTACAGCAATACCCAGTGAAGGTGAGATTGTCTGACCATCTTTAATCCATTGAATGACAATGGGAAGATCTCCTTGATAAACAACACACGAAACTCGAGCCAAAACCCCTTCAACTACATTCATATCTTGAAAGGAAAATGGTATAATCTTGGGAGATACTGAAAAAAGAAATTAATTTGACTTAAAGAAAATGAAAAAAATAAAGGGAAATACATTTGCTAAAAAGTATGAATCCCATTCTTGTTTTTAAAAATTGTAATCAGCTTTAAAAACAAGATTGAAAGGGATTATTCCTATTTATGAAGCAGTTTTGAATGCTATAGTTGAAAGAAGCCTTATACCACTTCCTGTAACATCTCTGAAAAAATGAAATTATTTGATGTTTTCTTACCAGAAATTAGTTTTAAATCGTATCACTTTACATTGAACTGTTGAAACTATATCGTCTTTGAAACTAAAATTCCAAAATCCGCTTAAAATTTTATTCTAATTTTTGGTAAGGTAATTGGATAGTATCATTCAAATCAATGTTTCATACCATAAACTAATAGTTGTGCTGTGTAGGATACTGTGGCAGCTTCATTGCTTGCGAGGCAAGTGTAGTTACCAGAATGAATAGATGAAACACTTTCAATGCTTAGAGAGGTGGCATGACCATCAATATTACGAGTTATAACACCTACATCTTGTTGTATCTTCTGACCATCCTTCAGCCATTCCAAATGAATAGGTAAGTCTCCTTGACTTACAGCACAAACTATGTAAGCTCTCATTCCTTTGAAGAACTGATCATCTTGGAAAGTAAATGGCAGGATCTTAGGAGGAACTGGAAAAGGAGAAGAAAAACAAAACGTTATTTACCGTTGACAGACAGATGAGCTGTGTGACGAACTGTAGCTGCTGCATTGGTTGCAATACAAGTATAAGCTCCATTATGTCGAGGAGTGATTGCCTGTATAGTTAAAATGGTTGAAAAGTCATCAATGTTCCTAATTGTAACTCCTTTAGGAACTCCTTTGTCATCTTTCTCCCATGAGATTGTTAATGGAAGATCTCCTTCTAATACTACACATTGAAGTCTACCTCTCATTCCCTCTCTCACCAACTCGTCTTGGAAAGAGAATGGAGCAATTTTAGGTGGAACTGAAAAGTAAAATTAAAGCAAATTTTGAAAACTAACGGTCTATTTAGAAAAATTGATGTTTGGATTTAATTTGCCATTTAAAAGCGTTATCCTGCCTTGAAAAATATATTAGATTTAATGTTAATACATATAGTATAAAAAAATATTTATATGTGTATAAAAATATATGAACGTTTGAGAGTATTTTGAGCAATACTATATAAGAAACAAGCAGACATATATTAAAATGAAAATAAATTGGAAGAAACAATGGATGAGACCTAGACGAACTGTTTCTCGTTCTTTGGGGATCATTAGCTAAGAGCAGTCACCAGTAAACATCGAGGTCTTGGTAATGAGGCTATTGTGAATAGTTTTAGATATAAACTGTCCCTTATATAAAAAGACGAATTGAAGTCTGTGGTAATCGTCTTTTATAGGTCTTGTGGTTGTTTAAAATTCTACATTAAACCACGAAATTCTAATTTTAAAACTGCCAGAGGAATTACCACGTAAAAGATCTACAGTAGAATCCCGTAATCCAAATCCCGCAAATCCGAAATTTCGGATAATCCGAATAGAAAATCTCATTTGCAATGTAGAAGAAGTACAGTATTTATTCATAGCACTGTACATATTATTAAAATAACAGTTTTTAAGCTAGGATTTAGCGGAATGCACTTAGTGGAATTTTAATGTACGTACCTATATTTTAATGAACTGTTTAACAATATGTTCTTTTTAATTATGTAGCGCTCACGTTTATATGAAACCACAGTAACTTTCAATTAATTATTTGCCAAATGGGAGCTAATATCACAGCTGAACTGTGTACTGTATAACTTAGGCCTACCATATAGAGTACTAATATGTTTTTTTCGGATATTCCGAACATTTTCCAATCCGAATAGATCACAACCTCAATTAGTTCGGATTTCCGTGGTTCTACTGTATACCATTAGAATTGGTAAAGCAGACCTATTTTTATTCACTTGCAAAATGTGTAAGTTTAGCATCAAGCTATCGGCTTGACAATGCTGATGGATTTATGGAAGGATTTGATCATTCATATGTAACATCTTGATAGTTTAATGACAGTTTGGTGTAACAGAAATGGCGTTATGGTATACAGCGAGTATTGATAATACAATGTTTGCAGAAAAAAAGAAAAATAATTTTGTGGGGGAATTCTTTTACAAATTTTCTGTTATACAATTTAACTTAGATAGAAATAATAACCTTCTCTCTTTCTCGAATTCAAAAATTGATTCAATAATGCCTTTACATGATTTCGATAAGATAAAGTAAACTTTAACAGAAAACATCTTTCTTACAATAAGTCCTGAGCTAAGTCATGACAGTCTTGTCCGCTCTTCAGTTAACAAATATTTAGAAAAGTCTGAAAAATTGCCATTAGAGAATTCGTAAGGACTCGATGGCGATTTCTATTATGTGAAATAGGAAAGGCGAGGACATCTGCATAATTTTGCAGATTCTACGAGTAATAAAAATATGTTGAAATACGTAGTATTATTCTTCGTGAGTAATTTTATTTTTTCTCGGTATTTCATGCATTAATAGGTGAAAGAATATTATTTTATAAATTCTGTTGATGATACATGGGAACTGCAAGGATGGAAGAAATTATATGTTATACTCTTTATATAAGTTATATAAAATAGTATATAAAAATAAAAGTTATCTATTTTATCTTGTATTTTCCTAATTATCAAACTGAAATATATATTAAACACGATGATAAATGCTAAAACTTACTATATTAAATTCATATTGTCTTTCCAAGATATTTCAATAAAATAATAGACAACCCTTCAAATAAAGTTAGCAATCTTATTAAAATTTCCAATTATTTAAAGCTTTTGATTGTAACATGTGAAACTATTTCTTTTATCAGTTTCACATTCTTTTATCAAACTTTCAATTTTGATAGTTAGTCACTAACAATTTTTGAAGTTACTATTCATTTTCATAAATGTATGTTTACGATAAGACAACTTATGTTGATATATAATTAAAAATCTCTTACCCAATACTGTTAATTCAACCTCTCCTGAAACAGTTACATCTTCATTTTGAATTCTGCATTTGTAGATGCCACTATCCCTAGATTTATGCAAATTTTGGATCATCAGTTCGCTGTTTGCTGTTAAAATTTGACGCATTTCCTTTGGTAATAAAATTCCATCTAATCAGAAAAAAATGAAGAAAAAAATATAGAAACCAATATTTAGCTTGATCTGACCGATAACTATGAGTATTATTAATGATAGTTACGTGTGTATGAAATTAAGTATTCATTACGAAACGGGCTGTGAAGGCACTTATAAAGAGTAGAGCTATGTATAATAGCTTTTGTAGAAACGTCATTCATGGATTCCTGATATCCATTTTGATGAATGCTATTAATTTTATTATCAGTACTTTGAAAGAAAAAAGTTCTTATTTCCCATTGCGAATCAGTGACAAGACTTCTAAATTATCTATCCAATTAGTCAAAATGATCATTTGTTAATTTAATTTGCTACTCATGTAGAATTTCAAAGGAAAGCATCATGAGGGCAGTTAGTGGACATATTTTTAATCTATAAGCTCCAGTTTTTCCTTTTATAAAAGAAATTTTTCCTATTTATTACTTTTGGATTATATATAACTACGAAGGTTGATCAGAAATAAAAAGTTTACAAAGCTCGTGTATGAAAAGCAAATCTTTATTGGAAGAAAATTAGATGGTGCCCGTAAAGTGGCACAGATACACTATTTTTCTACAAAGTTATCTTGAAGCATCTGTCACAACATTTGATCAGTAGGTCCATCCCAGCCGCATAAAACAAAAGGATCCTGCCGTTGTAGCCAGTGTTTGGAATCACATTAGACTTCATTGCATGTGAGGCGTCATTCTGACATGTGCTCTTTTGAGGCAGGGAACAAATGAAAATCCCTGGCAGCCAAATCCGCACTGTGTAGCAAATATCCCAAAATTTCCAAGTGGAAACAGTGCAGCAAGCTCTTGTGTGTATCGTGCAATGTGTGGTTGGGCATTGTCAAGGAGGAGTATCACAGCTCAGAAGACCAGGATGTTTCTTTCTGATGTTGTTGCTTAATTTCTTTTCGGTTTCAATAGAAGATTACATATCTAGACGGATTGTCATTTGAAATGACAGCGCGCACTTCCAATAACACACAAGAAAGACCACGATGACACTGAACCCTCTATCGGATATTTCAGAAACCGTCGATATTACGGCAAACTATTAACTTTAATTTTTAACGGTTGCACCCTCGTATATGACAATAAACTAAAATATATTGAACTATGGGCTTTAAAATTCAAAATTAATTTTTTTTTTAAAAAAAATTCTTATTTGTCTTTCAATATAAAGATAGTAGAATCTGATGATTAGGCCTTAGAAGCAAATTTGAAGGTCTAATTTGCCGAAAGCCCATTATAGTTAAATAATAATATCCTTCTAGTAATGTAATTAGACACAACGAAAAATATTCCTCACTATGAGATTTCAATGATTTTGGAAAATTTTGATATGTTCTTTCATGAGTGTGATGGGGTGACTCCTTGCTGGCAGTCGAGGAGATCACCTACAGTGAGCTGATTTCTGACTATAGGGCCCAGTTCAATATGACAACGCCATGAATGTTTTAGTAAAATAGAACATAGTTATCAATATACAGGAGAAGCATCCTATCACTATTATATATGAATAATCACTTAGCAATTATATATATATTACATACATTTAATAATAATTTTACATATTATTGATGAATTGTTTCAAAATCAATTTTTATCTTTTTTTATAATTTTCCTTGATGGTCTTATATTAATATTAAATTTTAATTACGGATTATAAATTCTGTTTGATGAATCTATAAATACAAAAATAAATATCTTAATTTCATGTGAATGTAAGAATTATTAATTGTGATATTAATTACTTTTTTCCCATATGATATTATGAAAAGGATATCCATAAATAGGACACGTGAGGGTTACACTGCCTGAACTAACTGCTGAAACTGGAGGCCTTTTTCTGGAGCTGAGTTTTCCTACAAAAATAAATATAAATAAAAATATTAATTTATGAAGTTTTCATTGCAATTGCTTTTAATTAACTACATAATTAAATAAACTCTCAATATTTTAGTATATCATTTGTAAATTCATAGGCAAGTTCGTGTATGGAATTTTAAATTACTAGACACATAGTAGTAGAGTCGAACAATATGCCAGAACAATTTACACTTCCATTAACAACACATTTAAGAAAAGAATAAAAGTATTATATTCGCAAAATTTAGAGATTTAGCCTATGCGTTACATTATTATTTATTCCACGACTTATTTCTCATTGAGATACAACATTTGTTTCATCTATATTTTTAAATGAAATAAAATTCTATAATGAAAAGCATAAGATAACTTTATTCGTCAACTAATGCGTGACGATTTCTTTTAAACTAAAAAAAAAAGTATAAAGTAGCTGTTAGTCATCTCAAATAATATTATGGATTTTACTTTTTCATGCTTAAAAAATACTGAAAAGCAAATTATATGCAATTATATGCAAATTATAACTGTTATGATATGATACTTTCAATATTATAACAATGCAATTTTAAGCAATCATTGCAAAATTGATTGATTTCATCATAATCTTGTTAAGGAGTCCATCTTCTTATAACTTCTATCTTTGAATTTATTGCATATAACGAAACTAAATATTTAGAGTAAATTTTTTGATAGTCCTTCAAGTACCTATTTATAAAAAATTCAAGTAATCTTTAATGAAATGCCAAAATTTGCAGTTTTCAATAAATACGAAAATTTAGAATCCTGTTTTGATTATAAGGTCATCGAAAAACAAAAGAGAAATATTGATTTTTCAGATTTGAAATTAAAAATTTACAACAACCATTACTGATATCTCGAAAAAATATGTTTAATTTTCAACTAGTAATAAAGGAACAATATTCTTAATTAATTTAATAATTTAAATGAGAAATGTACAATAATTTTTATATAGTGCAAATTTAATGATTAATTCGAATATGAAAACAATTTTTTACTCATAATAAAATCAGTTCATTCCATTTTTCTTTTTATTTCTAATAGGAGACGTATTACTTTTAAAAGAGGAAGTATACAATAATTAAATAAAATTATTAACGGGTGCATTAGATCCAATAAAATCTCATAAAATCTCTTACAAATAATTATTAAAAATAAAGATGATTGACTAGTTTCAAATGCTATTATTAACAATTTTCATCAGATGTAAGTAGCACTATAATTACTTCAAACTTACCATAAACGTTAACTCTTGCTGAATGTTTTATTATTCCTGCTTTGTTAGTAGCAGTGCAGCTATATAATCCACCATCTTCTGTTCTAACATTAGCAATTAATAATGTGCTCACAGTTCCTCGGCCCTCTTCAACTGATTCATCAATAGAAATCCTTCTTTCTTTTGGCAAATCCATATCATCTATTGTCCAAGTAATTTCAGGGATTGGATTCCCTGCAGCAATGCATTTAATCTGCAAATCTTTACCAGGATGAAGAATTTCCTCCGTAAATGTGTCCTTGAATGAAGGTGTTATATCTAACAATAAAGATATAAGAATATAAAATTATCTTTCATTTCAATACACAACCGTATATTACTCGAAATAGTTGAAGAGACCAGATATGTCGAAATTAGAAGATGTCTTGTGGTTGTCGGATATTCTCAAGTACAGTTAATTATAATTGAAGTATTTGGATTTTCTTTATTAAAATTTAGTAGAAGCAAAATAGTAATAACTTACCTCCAATTTTCAAGTAAGTTTTTCCAAAGGCAGATTCCATTTCATTGGTAGCAAAACATTGGTAAATGCCTTTATGACTTGGTGCCATTTTATCAATTTGTAAAGTTTCGTTGTTAAGAAATCGAGATTCATCGGTAATTGGTCGCCCATCTTTCAACCAAAAAATTCCATTCACTGGATATCCTGATATTTTACAGTTTAATGTGATTGGCTTTCCCAGATCAATAACTGCAGATGATGGCTGAATGGATGTAGATAGTGGATCTGAAATTTTTCGAATTATATTCAGATTTTATTACTTAAAATTGCCAACATAAATTTACTCATTTTCAAAATAATTCAATTAAGTATGAACTTGCTGAGTAGATATTTACTAATCAAAAAGTTTATATATTATACATTATAAATTAGAATTAAATGAAGTTAAATTGCTTGGGTAATATGGAACACTTGAATTATATGTAATATATTATTAATTAAATTAGACATTGAGTAGATTAAACGATCGTAAGTAGACTAATACTTATGTCTTCGAATGGTCGAATATTAGAGAAATAAATTACTTCTATTATTATTATTCGAGGAAAATGGAAAGTGAAGCTTTTGAAAATTATACAGTTAGTTCCAGTTTTTATAACAAATCTAACATAGAAAAATTTGCATTCTTCTAAACCAGAAAAAAACAAGATATAAAACCAGAACCATAAAAAAGAATCAAATAAAAGAAAGATTGAATTATTGATGATTCAATGGATCAATGAAATATTTCTTTAGGCAGAACGATTCAGAATTAATAAGATTAATCTGATTAATTCAATATTTTTTAAAGAATCTATCTTTATAACAGAATATACAGGGTGATTCTAAATTCATAGGATAAACTTAAAGGGGTGGGAGGGCAAATGACCCAAACATTTTCAAACAATCTATGTCCGTAACTGTCGTGTTGACTCGATAGAGAGCGCTGTATAGTCGTTGATGATACCCGCCCAAAGATTGAGAGAATCGTTGCTGGTAAGCATGTGGCCGTGTAGGGTGTAAACTTGCGTTTGCCCATACATGAGCATTGTGCACATTAAACAATGCTTCATCTGTAAAGACAACATGTGCTGGAAATGCGGCTGCACTGTTCTCTGCGGCCTAAACCAGCGGCAGAAGTATACACTCTGAGGATAATCCTCAGCTTTCACTGCGTGAATTTTCTGTAAATGGAATGGCTGTAATTGCTCCTGGTGCAAAATTTTCCAAACGGTGGTTTGGCTCAAATCTACGCTATGTGGAACAGCTCTGGTGCTTGTGTCGATACGTTCCTCAATATGTCGTAGAATGGAATGATAAAAGGAAATATGTTTAAGTGTGCCTACCACTTCTTAAAGTTTGTCCTATGAATTTAGAATAACCCTGTATATAAAAAATGTAGACATTCGATATAGTATATTTTTACTGTTTATCTATTTAAATTTTATAATTTGTTTAATTATGAATTAAACACGTGTGCCGGCTCTACTATTGAATTTACTCTTTAAATACTTTGAAGAAACTGCAGATAAATATCATTTGTTTTACCAGCAATTATTAGTTCTGTTTCTTTCTTTACGATTCCTGCAGTATTTGATGCAACACAAATGTAGACTCCGGATTCAAATTGACGAGCTTTTTTAATCACGAGAGATCCTGCTATTTGAAATTTTCGTTTATTCAATTCAACTTCTTTAGTTTCTTCTCCATCTTTTCTAATGAGCCACCTGGAAAAAAATCAGAAAAAAAAATCTAACCTTTTGGAAAAGATAATTCCTAAGTCCGAAATAATATTTTATTTATTTTTCTATATAGATTAAAAAATGTAAAACTTTGTATGAAATGACTAGGATCTGAAGACACAACTGATACTCCTAAAATTGTAAACATAGAAAAAAAATTAAAAACTTACAGTATAACTTACTTAATAAGTATATAATTTATTAATCAAATTATTTATTTTCCTTCAAATTAGTAAAGAAAAAAAATATAATTTTAAATTTTCAATCAACTTCAGTTTATCTATTTATTCAAGGAAAATAACTATATAAAGTAAGCTTTGGAATTAAATCCCTTAACGAATTGTTTAAATATTTTTTTTCTCGTCTCCGTTATTAATATTTGCTGTTAATCCATTTTCTCAAATTCAGAAGAGAGTTGAGAGCCAAAAAAAAAGTCATCTAATAGATTTGACAATTCTGTTTTCAAAAAAAATATATTTATAAAGATTCAAGGCAAATCACACAAGAAAAGTTAATTTTCCAGTTATTTTCTACGAATAACAGAAAATGGGAGTCAAATATGAGGTTGACACTTTACCCGATTTAAAAACTATTTACTCATCTAATGTAGAGATTGGGTAACCCTAGGAGTAAAACTACAGTAAAGTTAGTTAATAACATTAAAATTATAATGAACAAAAAATTACTAAAACCACCAAGACCACAAACTAAAACATACTAATCCTTAACAAATTTAAAAATCTTTATAACCACTATATGTACCCATGTCAATAAATTTTGTTATAACATTACAAAATCGATCATTCACAAATCTCACTAATCAGTAATAAATTCCACTGGCCCACTTATAAATTTACGTAAATCTTATTAGTCAAGCATATGCAACAAATGCACGTTTCGCAAATCACAGTGACATTATAATTATATAAATACGATCAAAACAACTGTGAAAGAGGACTAACTGTAGTCAAGAGTTCCCGCAGATGTTCCCACAAACTAACATATAGTAAAATGGGAACTGTATGAGTTGCCAGTGCTAAAATTTTATATGTATGCGATAGTGCTAATCAAGAGAAGTCTAATGCGCTGAAATTATTTTTGTTACCTTGTTTTCTGATGACTATCTTTGGGAAAATCGAAATAATTTTAGCGATTTGACTGCATTCTACCGCATGCTTATATTTTTAACAATTAGCGCTGGAAACTAGTACACTTCTTTCGTCATCTGCCCAATTTACTGTTCAAAGAATAAAATGCTATAAGAGTAATTGACTTTTAACTTCACTCATCACAAAGACATGTAAAAAACTGATACGCTATCTAATCAGAAACCGCTGATGTCCGATATATTAGTTAAAATAGATCAATTCTTATTATCCTCAGATTAACAAATGCATTATTTATTTGAAATGCCAAAATTTTCTGGCACTTACCAATATATTAAGTGGATATTATTAATAGAACAACATAATTCATATAAAAAATACTTACTTTAAATACTTACCGTACCAAAATATTTGCCATGGTATTCGCAGCAAATGTTGAGAGTAACAAAAAGAACTTCTTATTCTACAAGAATTCTTTTGTTATTATTCAATATTAGTTCATTAAATTATGTCACAATCCGTTTAAGTTTTCCATGGACTATTGTTAGCTGGTCACTAATGACTATTGATAGCATGGTTTCTTTCTGTCAGATTAAATTAGCAATAGATATTGTTGAACATCATCTGTGTAATGATGATCTAATAGAAAGATAGCATGCGTTAGTTTAATTATTAGTCATTTAATAAAGATTCTAAGAAATATGAGATGGATTATAGCTGACATTATTATTATTGCATGATGGAATGGCGCTTCGAAACTGAAAATAGAAGTACAACCAGAGATTCAAGCGTCATTTTATACTTGTATTCCCATGGGAAAACGTAGGAATCGAGCTCTTCAACCAATCAATCAACAACAAATGACGGGGGAGTAGCATATCACTTCAAGAAAAACATTGATTTTCTGTCAGTAAGAATAGAGATATCCTTGTCTAACGTTGTCAATAAAAATAAAGAAACTGAGGAAGGATAGGCTGCACAGTGTAGAGAAGTTCATCAACACTGCGAAAGTTCGATAGCGGAAACAGTGAACTACAAAAATTGTCCAAAAACAGTATACCTATAATAGCGAGTTGTGCTAAATCGTTTCCGTTCGATTTTTTCATTAGCTAGAAGGCAACATGACTTTACTCTTCATTATGAAGTCCAGTTTCGGAAGAAGAACGAAGGAGAGAATTTTTTTTTCATAAAGCCTTACCTGAAACAGTGAAATTTGAGTGAGTTTATAGAAATACGATAGGCCGTATGCAAAATGTTCCGTACTAAATTTAGTTTAGAAAGCTACTAAAATGAAATGTAACTTAATCCAATACTGGAAGTTCGTTAGTAATTAGGTATCTGTTACTTGAGGTTGTTAGTGTCCACTGATATAAAATAAAAAGTTACAGATGACTGATATTACCGTATACCTTTTAATTACGTTATTAAAATTTTGTTTAATTGCTTCTTTAACTTTTTTCATTATAATAGTTATGTTTTCCCAACGTCATTGCTTCTTCATATTTGCAAACGAGAAAAGAGTATGTAAGATTTGTCATTTATCAGTTAGTCTTATAATGAAAAAGCTGAAACAGGAATTTTACAATGTTTCAATGCGATTAAAATAGATAATCTCTTTGGCAATTAACATACTGCTTTTTACAGATCATAGTACCCTATTTCGTCTTTCATATAACGTGAAGTAAAACTTTAGGCAGAGCTTGTGCTACGTTTAATATCGTTCATTTTCTTAATATTACAATGTTTTTAATTTGATATTATAATTTGTTCATGGTAGCATTGAAAAATATTTAATATTGATATTTTTTGCTGAAACTCTGCAGCTTATAAAACTCTTACATTTTTTAGATGCCAAAACAAACTCTCTTTGCAAAAGATTTCGCAACCCGCGAAATGGAGTTTCATTTACAAATGGATCTAAAAACTTAAGAATAGATAATTTTCTTATAGCATAAGGATCTTTTTTTATCAATTAAAAGTTGTAAAGGTAACTATGTTGTACTAATCCATTCATTTCTTTTTTTTTCGAAAAAAATGTTAAACAATTCATGTCAAGATTTTAACCTTAATAATATCTAGAATTTATTTAAATATAAATCATACACTTACTTAACAGTGGGAGGTGGATGACCTTGTGCCACACAAGGTAGAAAGATGGTTGTATCCACTTTTGCTGTGACTTGTTTGCGCCCATTAGTGATTTTAGGTGAAACTTTTCCCTGAGGATCTAAGATTCATACACTGGTCAGTAAGTTAAATAGTTATTACTCAGTTGTTACATAGTGGAAAGTGGAAATTTTTCTTAACGCAACAGAATCTAGAGGCTGTTTAGAACATTCTCGGAGCCTGGGAAAGTAATCGTGACAATTTGTTTCAGCTCTTACCTCGAACTTTCAATTAAAAGTTTGTGACAAATCACAAGTTTCTGGGCCGGAATCGAAAGTGTAATGAAAAGTAGATCACGCAGGAATACCATATTGGCTGGGAAGGTAAGTTGGGATAAGAGCAATTTCATAATCTAGTCTATGAATTATCGGCTGTGGCTATGCTTGGACTTTACCTGGGAACTTCAGAAGCTGAAGAAAGTGCAAAGGAACATGGCCGAAACATACGGCGTGCTTCTGTTCTGCAACAATGTATATCTGAAAGTTGAGAAGGAGTTGATCCAGAAACTTGGATTAGAAATTGTCAAACATCTCCATATTTTTCCGATCTTCCTCCCAATAGACTACCATCATTTCATATATTTGGAGCACTAATTGTACCGCTTAGAAGCATATTAAACCTATAAGCTTACTGATCTTGACTCAATTGTGAAGAATCTAATCATTATTCTGATTAAAGGTGTTAAGGTTATGAAAATTTTAATTTGTTGCAGTTCAAGATTACTTTTTCCAATTTCCTATGTAACATCTGATATACAACTTCTCAAGATTAAATGTTTAGGAAGTTAAGCTTATATTATTATTGCCACTTTAAAGCTCCAGAAAAGACTTCAAGATTAAAGTATTAGCGAAGTATTAAAAAAATTCAGAAGCGTAATCTATTTTCCTTTTTATTGCTTTTTTTAAATAGAGATTTCAGTTTTTGCGTTTTTTTTAACATTGGGTTAAAAGAAATTCAATTCAGCGATACATCACTTAAATAGTAAATTTAGTCAGAAGAATTTTGTTTTAAAATGAATAGAAATTCAACTAACCTGTAATAATTAATTTCCCTGCTGTAACACTAAGTTTTGTTTTTCCAGATAATCGATCGGTTGACCGACAACGAAAGGTCGTCATGGAATCTTCTGAATTGCAATCTTTGACATACAAATCACCATTGGGCATCACACTGTATTTAGATTCTAAAATTTATATGTAATTAGTATTTGTTTTAATGATATCCAGAATGAGTATAATTTTCGAAGACTATCTTAATTCATAAACTTCTTCCAAAACTTCATATTAATCTTCTATAGAAACAACAAAAACACCAAACCATAACATCTCCAATACTTCAATTCTTTTATCAAGAATCTTTATCAAGGAAAATATATCAAAAGAAAGAAAACCATCTTTCTAATGAAATTAGAAAAGAAACCATTTTTCTTTTTCTAATACAACAACAATCAACAATAAATAAACATTCACGAATAAATGTAAAACATCAATAATAAGCACTTCATGATTTAAACGTGAAGAACAATAAAAACAATTTAACAATTAAATTAAAAATAAAATAATAAACCAAAAAACTATAAGTAAATTTTCACAATCTGAACGTGAAGAACAATAACAATAATAAACTAATAAACCAAAAAACTTTTAATTTCTTATTATTGTTCATAAATTTCTTAAATATTCCGAAAGAAATTTCATTCACTTTTAGATACCTTTCTTTATTTATCCAACTACTACAATTTATGAAACAGGACTTTAAAAGTAATCTCTCATTTTCATCTTGAGATTCATAAAGAAATTCAATAATAGGGTCCGGATTGGGATTCAAGTCGAGATTGTGATCAGCCCAATCAGAAATTCCTTTCTTATACTTTTTATAAGCTCTTAAATGTTCATCTACCCTTCCTTTAAGGACTTCCTGTACTCCAATGTATATTTCATCACAATTTCTACATTTTAAGACATAAATAACTCCCATTTTATATAAGTAATTATAATCCTTAACTTTCCTCTTTTTCTTAAATAAACTATTACCTTTATAATTAATGATTTTTTGCATTATTTTCATCACGTACCTCTCTGATATTATTATCCAAAACAATACTAATAGGTAATTTCAAATACTTATAATTAAAATTAACATCTTTAACTCGACTCTTCATTGATGATCTAAAGAAAAAATTATTAATTAATGAATACCCGCAGACATTTGTTGTTTCTGTTAATAATAAGTTTTTTTACGAACAAAACAAGTTAATGAATGTTAATGAAGTAATGAAGGTGAATGAAATAATGAAAATGCTTATTATCGATGTTTTACATTTATTCGTGAATGTTTATTTATTGTTGATTGTTGTTATATTAGAAAAAGAAAAATGGTTTCTTTTCTAATTCCATTAGCAAGATGGTTTTCTTCTTTTGATGTATTTTCCTTGATGAAGATTCTTGATAAAATAATTGAAATATTGGAGATGTTATGGTTTGGTGTTTTTGTTGTTTATATTGAAGACTATCTTAATTGTTTACTATGGTAATTGGGTAGTGTCCTGGATTTGCTGATACAGTATATTATTTCGAAGTAATTATAAGGAATTTAGTGGTGTATTTACATTTGAAATTTTATTCTCTAAATGACAATTTGGAAAAATCAAACATCTTAAGAAGCAGTAACTTTGTATAATTTATACTTGTATTTTATTTGATAGCAACTCTAAATTAATTTAGTTCGAATTTGAACATTGACTTTATGTTATGTTATGGGGTGAGTGTGGGTAGCAGGGAAGCCGAGCACCGCGACCGTTGTTCTATGGTGCTATCCCACGGAAATAAGGATAGACGGAGAGATAGATAGAGAAAGAATGGTGGGAGAAGTGCAGGGAAAACCGGAGAACCCCCAGGAAACCTTCCCAGCACGGATCATTAGAACCTAACCTCGGTACTCAGAAGTGAGAGGCCAATGTCTTAGCGACAATGTTCTTAGCTGAACATTGACTTTAAGCATTTTCATAATGAAAAGACATTTCTGATGCTTTAATGCATTTTGAAAGCAGGCGGAAAAGGTTCTCGATTCGGTTTTTTTTTTTAATTCTTTATTTCTTGAAGTACGGTATGGGGAATAGTAATATTATTTATTATGGTGTTAACTATTGGTATTTTGGTGCGCTGAAATTTAGACACGGAGTTGGGGTTTTGTTGTCGCTCAAGCGCGTACTTTGATGTGTTTTCCTAAATTTAATACGCCTGTCATGCGATGCCAACTGGGACTTCGTCGGTTGATTGCTGTGGATCATACGGAAAATCTAGTCGTAGATTTGGTAAGAGACACAGTCGTTGACAGTTTATATTTATTTTGTTATTATCGAAAGTTAAATATAAATTGTAATGGGTCTTAGAGTCTTTACATTTAAAGGCTGGTTCGATGAGAGGTCTGTAGTAAAGTTGGTTGATAGGGGTTGACTGATGAAGTTGTATTAGTGACCGTGTGATCTGATGAGTTTAGTTTCTCTGCTCTGCTGTAGGTTCCTGATACAGGTCTTAGGCATGGATTGAATTCATGGCTCTAATCCTGGAGTACACTTTTGTTTTTGGCGCCCTTTGGCGAGGACAAACGAACCTGTGCGAAAAGGTGAGCTGTGGACCTCCCTGCGTTCCTCCTCTTGCTGTTTCTAAAAGGTATTTTACATGCATTATTTTATTATTAGTGATAGATTATGTGAAATTATCTGTTTCCCTGGCCGAGGCTGAAATTGACTGATCGAGATATTGGGACCAAAATGTGAATAAATAAATAAATAAATAAATAAATAAATAAATAAATAAATAAATAAATAAATAAATAAATTTCATTAACGAATACGTTGGACTTAATTACTAAATTATTCAGAGAATAACAGGTAACAACTTCAATTAATAATTTCAGTTGTTTTTAATTTAAATTGTCAAATTACAATCAAAACGAGACAATTACTTGTAGAAATTCCTGGTTTAAATTTCTAGTCCTAAAATTTAAACCTAAATTTTTGTGAAAAGACAATTTAATTTTCCCATTTAGTTAAATTTAATTAGTTCCGAAGTTAAGCATTTTTCATGCCTAGGTAACGCGGTCAACATATTGTTGTCGCACGTATGGATTAAGTTATCCACGAGCTTAATTAAATGTTAGTTGGACTGTTGCACGAGATGCGTGGAATTAATCCACGGGAGACGTATTGTTTCAGTGTACCTGCAGTCAGTTCACTTCGCTCCCTCACGGGGTAAATACGTGAGGGAGGAGTCAGTTCAGTTCGTCCCCTCAAAAAGTACAGACTTGAGGGAAGAAGCAGTCCAGTTCGATATCTCACCGACTAAGACGTGTGAGATACAATTCTCATCCTCGCAAGGAAAGCGAGGACGCCCGCAGAATTTCGTTAAGAATTTCGACAAGTCGAAGGCGAAGGAAACTGTACCAACATAGTTTGCCAGGGTACGGAGGCAAACGGAAAAGTTGAGCCGAAGAAGATGGCCGGATCGACCACTGACGAACCGAAGAAAAGGTTGGATCGTTCATTGACTCATCGAAGAGTGAAGATATTTTTGTCGGAGACAAAAAGGAATCCTTACCATAAGAAGGACCGGAACGATCGTCGACTTGCCAGAGAAAGAAGCAAGAAGACAAGACAGGTCGAGAAAATTGATGGGACCAGGGATAGAAATACATTCTGCCCAGGAGATACAGTTTCAGCGGGAACTTCTGTGACGACGCAGTGATAGGCCTAATACAAGGTGAAAAGCCTATCCAGGAAAAAGTTCGAAGTAGAAAGACGATAATAGCCGCCAGCGAGATTTATATGATCCACCCAAAAATTATTCGAATGTCGTAATGAAACTTCTGTGATATTGAAAGCCAATGCCCGGTATCAATATAGCGAAGTTCGATTCACTCCGGAAAAATTGAACTTGACGACAAAGTCTTACAAACAAGTGGAAGGAAGACTTCGTAGAAGTATGCAGATACAAGCAAGAATAAAAAAAGGCTTAAACGAAGGTGATTAAAATATCAACAGCTGTTCGACAAACGAATTCAAAGGTTTAATGTAAGTAGAACTTTATTTGAACAGCTTTAGTTATTTAAATGGGAAAGTTAGATGCAAGTTAGGCTACAAGATATCAGAGACTGGGTTTTTAATTTTGGATCTAGAGAATTCAGCGAAGTAATTCTTTAAAGTTGAATTAATAAATATTTATCAGTAGAATTTCTAATGTAGAAAATAGGGATTCTAAACTTATAGAACTTTTGTAACTGCATGTTAGTGAGGTCGTCATAGAAGAGAAGAGAATTGGTAAATTTAATTGACAGCAACTTCAGCAAAGAATAACGTAACTGTGTTAGTTTGCCGAATGAAGTTTTCGTTGCTGATCAGAAGCAAGTTATGCCGTATAGAAGCAACGATTTAAAGACTTTGAAATTTTATTTAATTCTAGTAAGAAATAGAATTATCTGTAAGCTTGACTTGAATAAGCCTGTTGTAATTATTTGTCGCCTAATTAAATGTGTTAAAGATTTCCATGTGTTGGTTTTATTAATAACTAGCTGTAACCGGCATGCGTTGCAATGCCACTCAAAGAAAGGGCTCGTCAGAAGGGGCCTTAAATATAAGGTCCCTGTGTCGATCGGGGGTGGGACACTTAGGCCCTTGTGTCGCATCCCCCCACCCAAATGTGATGTCCCTGCCTCCCATAGGAAAGCGAATTTTTCCTTATTTGCAATTGACTTGGGGGGCCCGAGAAGCGGCCCTAAATATAAGGTCCCGGTGTCGGTCGGGGGTGGGACACTTCAGCCTTTGTGTTGGCTTGCTCCCACCCAAGTGTGGTGTCCCTACCCCAAATAGAAGAGCGAATTTTTCCCTTTTTTACAATTGACTTGGGGGGCCCGAGAAGGGGCCCTAAATATAAGGTCCCGATGTCGATCGGGGGTGGGACACTTAGGCCTATGTGTCGCCATCCCCCCATCCAAGTGGGTGTCCTGCCCCCCATAGGAGAGCGAATTTTCTTTATTTGCAATTGACTTGGGGGCCCGAGAAGGGGCCCTAAATATAAGGTCCCGGTGTCGGTCGGGGTGGGACACTTCAGCCTTTGTGTTTGCTTCCTCCTTCACACCTAAGTGTGGTGTCCCTGCTCCCCATAGGAGAGCGAATTTTTCACTTTACACAATATTTGTGTAGTTCTTATTTTCACCACCAGGTTGATATTGGGTTTTTCAGGGCTTTTACCCCTTTTCAACCCCTTTTGGGGGGTGGGTCCGGGTTCTAAGGTAGCCTATCTTTTCCGCAGTGTCCTAAAGAGTAATTCTGCAAAGTTTGGTCCAGATAGGTCAAAGGGCCTAGGAGTGTATAAAGGACAAAGAAAGAAAGAAAGAAAGAAAGAAAGATACATTCATTTTTATATATATAGATAGATTCCGAGCACTGATTATTTTTACTCTGTTGTTTAATTTCCACTTAGAATTAAGAACTTAAAACTTTTCATTACTAAATTTATATAAGAGAAAAACAAGCATTGTTGTTTAGAATAATGTACAATATGATAAACTAGGCTAAATATCTTTTTGAAATATAATGGTAGGTATATCCCCAGGATATACTTTCTACAATGAAGCATATATTCCAGGTTATATTTGATGGAGAATTATTCAATCATTGCTGTAATAGCATGACAATAAGTAAAATGCGAAATATTTTTTTGTATTCTCTATATTTTAAGTCATCTGTGTTTAAATAATAAAGAGTGCCTGAAGATATGATAACTGATACAACGTTCATTATTGTCCTGTTAATGTATTGAACTTTCAAGAAGAATTTAGAAATATCTTACCAGGATCGTAATCAATTTCTTTTATTTCCATAACGGAACCACGAATCCAAGATTCCACAGTGACAAACTCAGCCAACATTTCTGGAATATGACATTTAATCACAGCTGGGTTTCCTTTAATAACATAGACATCATAGACATAGACATCATAGGACTGGGAAACAACTGAAAAAAGTAATACAAATTTTTGAAAACATTGTTTGACATATTTAAATATATCACATATTTGACTTATAGACAATGCAGAAATATAACAATTTCTGTATTCGAAGAAGGGAAGCTGAATAAAAATTACAAAATTTGAGTAGTTTCTGGGTTTGTTTGTTTTTTATACGTTTTAAAACGAAAAATTTGATCAAGTTTTCAAGCGATTTTCAATACAATTATTATTTAATTATAAGTAGAGATAACATGTAATGAAAATTCTCTGATCTATTTAATTGATATTTTTACTGTTTCTTACCTCCTTTAACTTGAATATCCTTTGAAACAGTTGTCCCCATAGAATTCTTTGCAGAGCATCTGTAGGACGTAGCATGAACATCTTGTCGGAAATCTTCTGCTCTGAACGGGAGAAACGTTAGTGTTCCGTCCATTTGTACGTTTCGTAATCCAGGGACATTTTTCACTGAAGCACCATCTGACAGAATCCATGTAATATTTGGTTGAGGATAACCTGATGCTGAACATAGAAGCTGACCACCAGTAGAATTGGAAAATACTAAGGTTTTAGGGAATTCCGTCAGAAAATCTGGCGCTTCATTGGTATCTTTAGAAAAACACAATAAAAATGCAAGATTATGCTGCTACAATAAGATTATGCTTCTAAATAAATTCTTAAATACACTTTAATGTTCATTTGTACTCATTGCTTTGAAAAGGAGGAGTAGATTTGTATTATAAATTTAACTGTCGTATTTCTCCTCTTAAATTATTAGTTACTTGCTAGAAAAAAGTTATTTGAAAGAATACTTTTAAATTTTTTTTTGAAATTTTAGATAAATGTTTAATTTTTGTATAATTAACGTAATAATAAAATTTATAATGTATAATTTAAATAAATATATAATAATTATATATAATTATTGGTGGTATTTTGGTATATAAATTTTAGTAAACTTATTAACAGAAAGTTTAATAAATATCCATTCATTAAAGATCTAAAAGTTCAATTTTGTTAAAATGGTAAACTAAGTTGTAGTGAAGGAAAGAAGATAGAGGAAAGTTGTTATTATCCTTAGTTAATTTACTGAAAGAATAAAAACGAGCCACTTTTTTTTTTTAATAAAAAAGCAATCTTCTTTATTTATTGCTTTTTTTTTTTTTTTAGATTTTTTTTGTTTTTTTTGTTTTTGGTTTTTGGTTGTGGGTTAGAGTCTCAAAATATATCGTTCATTTGATTTCAATGAAGGGATTTAAATAAAGGTACATGAATAACATTTGATTACATCAGCAAATCAAACTTACATTTAAAAACAATGTTTAATATTCTCAATAATTGTTTCACAAATGAAGTACATTGGTTTTTTATGTTTATCGACGTAAAGTTTAGTTAAGTACAGTTGACCCTCGATTTAAAGGACCCCGATTTAACGGATTTCGGATTTAACAGACAAAAAATTTTGGTTGAATTTTAGAATATGGGGAAACCCCTAATTCGTAAAAATAAGAAGAAATATATAAAAAAATAAAATTTACTTACAGGCAAGTCCCTGTTTCAAAATATTGAAGTGTGTTATTTTCCTACAAAAACTCTTGTATTTTTAATATGAACGAAAAAAAGACTCCTAATTAAGCGGCTTTTGTCACTAGGCCAGCGATTCTCAACCTGTGGGGCGCGCCCCCCTAGGGGGGGCGTGATAAAACTAAAGGGGGTGGGGGCGCGAGTATATCGAGAAAAAATCTTATTAACTAGGTTTGGAGGATTTTTTTTTGGTTGAGGAGATAGGTTTGGAGGTTTTTTTTTTTGGTTGAACAGTTAGGTTTGGAGGTTTTTTTTTTTTTTGGGGGGAAATAAAAATTTTATGTGTTCTTTTTTTTGTTTAGAAAAAAAAAAATTTTGGAGGGGGGGGGGGCGATGAGCATTGTGATTGAAAATTAGGTCGCAAGTACTAAAAGGTTGAGAAACACTGCACTAGGCAAAGATAGACAGAAAATAAGTTACAAAATAAACATAAAATTAGGCATCACACCTCATCGCAAAATTGTCATCATAAATTACATTGAATCGTCATCAGATCCTGATATACTTTCTTATTTGAACATTTCAGAGAATTTCGGTCTAAATAATAAGAAAGGAGTGCAAAGGTGTAAGTGAAGTGAAACTTGAAGATTTCTTTAAGATTTCAACTGCATCAATTTCAACAATTTCACCACAATTCTCTACCAGCAAGGAAATGGCGGCTCTGAGTTCCTTATTTCTGACTCTGAAAATTTCTACACATTCATTTAACATTAATATTTACTTAATGGAATATGTATTACGTATTTCTTAATTTTGTTTTATTTAATTATTTTTTGTATGTTTTTTTAATAATTTGATAAATAATACTAAACATTTTAAGTTTTTCCTTGTAATTTCATTTAATATACATAATGTTTTAAAACACTTCCAGAAATAAGTCACCTCTTCCTTCCAAATAGTCAGCTAAATCTAGAGTTTTCTGTATTAATAAATAAATATTAATTTTTCTAAAATGCGTTTCTGTAGAAAGGTACGATATTATTCTGTTTTAATATAAAATCATTCTTTATAAATAATAGTCTCACGTTTCAAAGTGATTATTCCGAATCCTCAATTCTAACTCAAATATAACTTCCTCCTGAAATATAATTTTTATATTAGCCTACAAGAAGCTGTATTAGCAAAGTCAAAAATTATCAAAATTAAGAAAAAATAGGTAATAAAATAAAAATAAAGTAAAAACCTTTATGTTGATTAAAAATAGCATTTAAAAATTACAAAAAAATAAATAAAAAAATAATTATGTAAATAAAATTAAGTTTGTTTGTCTTAACTACCAACAAACAAATATCTAAGCAAACAAACTAACTATCTAGTCAAAGTGAAAAATGAAAGTAGTTATAAATTTTTTTTTGTTTTTCTTTATTTACGATATTGGTTTAAAATTGATAATATTTAGTTAAGAAACATTGCACCTTTAAAGGAATATTCCTACATCCTGAATATCTTTAGAATTGTAAAGAATAATTTTTAAATTAAAATAAATGAAATAATAATAATTAATAAAAATTCTCTCATTAAAATTACTACAGTTCCGATTTGTTCATTATTATCTATATGTTAGTAATTTTCGAAGCTGCATGAATTGCTTACGTCATGAAACTGGGTCTTCCAATTTCCTTGACGTCAACTTACCTTGTGGTTGAGTTACAGCGGCGACTAGCGGGAAGGAGAGTAGAATCAGCAGCCGCCACCCGACGCAGCTCTTCCAGGGCACTGTCATTGTGCACCGGCAAAAACTCATAAGCTTATCGGACCTCAACACGTGAGTATAGGATGCTAGAGGATTAAAGATGAGTTACACGTTAATATGAAGGGTGTGGACGTGAGACACTAAATCACGTGCTCCGCGTACTATGAATGAAACGATTCAGCAATGTAAAAATGCAACTCGGTCACGCCAACGGCGAGTAGCAGATACCACATCGACCTTCCTACCCTGCTACTGAGAATGGCTTAGTCCGGATGAACCAGTCAGATGAAAGACTCGATTCGGAGGGACTGTTTAAATGATGCTATTTAATTTCCTATCATTATTTTGAAAATAAACGTTTTCCTTTGTTTAAAGTATCTGAGTGAAATACATAATACTTTATGAAATTTACAACCTTTTAAACTTCATAAAATTCAATGAAGTTAAAAGATTTTTAGCGACCCATTTGGGAGCTATTGATAGCGACCAAAATCGGTAGCTATTGCGTTTGTCCTGTCCGTCCGTTCGTGTTTGTCCACCCAGAACAATTCCCGAACAGAAGGTAGGATCGACAAACGGATTTCACCATCGTGATCAGAGACCCAAATACTGTAGGATTGGGGTATTTTCAACCCCCCTCCCCACGTTCGAGATATTTGGCATTGTTGTTATTGTACCCCTTCCCCCCTAAAACCTCCTGAATGAAAGGTTGGATCGACAAATGGCTTGATGCTAAAGGTTTCGTACTCATATACTGAAGGTTATCGGTTCGAATCCGTATATCTAGTTGTGTTCTTTTTTCTCATAATGTTTTTTTTCTCAATGTCCACATGTTTGGTTTTTTTTTTGGGGGGGGGAGTGTCTTTTTTTACTAAGGTTTTTCTTGTTTTTATCCTATTTTTTTTTATTTTTCCTTATATTATTTTACTTTCATTTTTAATTATTATTATTTTTATTTTATTATTATGAGTCGCCCTTAAATTTATGCTTTAGCAGAAATTGTATTCATTTGCTTTTTTTTAGGTTCTTAAATGTTTTATCATTAATTTAATTCATATAAACAAACATAAGTAATTTTTCCAAACTACATTTAATACTAAAAAGCAAATTTTCAAAAAGATCACGTCTTTTCTTTTTCAAGGCTGAAAATGACAATGAGTTGAAGAACAATTAAATTCCTGGAGAAAATATTAACAATATCATTTACTTACAATCTTTGACATGATATTGATTGTAACCTTATTATTACATTTTGTGGACATTTTATCTACAAAACTTTTAGCTAATCTTATGAAATATTTCTCTATTTCATTACCATCATTCCTATTCATATTTTTTCTTTTTTGTGTTCCGGATAAACATACTTTCTATTATCTTTCTTAGCTTGGTGTCTCTTTCAATATATAAAATTTGTATCTCGTTGTTAATGCAATGATTTCTGTTCACACAATGTTCTGCAAAGGTTTTTTTACATTTAAATTTGTGATTTTGGAAATATATAATGGTAGAGGCTGCATAAGTAAGACTGTATAACTTATTCATGTATTCTAAGTCAGAGGCATGTTTACCAAATACTTGTAGTATTTGTAATTCATGTAATTTCCATACATGTGTTAGGATAGAAAAAAAAAATAAAACGAAATTTTTATGTGCATAATGCTTTATTATAACATTATTAATACATTTATATTTAAACAATTTAACGTGCCGTTAAGAATAAAACAAATACTCAACTAATTCGGCACAAATGTAAAAAATTATAAATTCAATAAAATGACGTTTCGAAATTCGACAGTTAAAATTTCATTCTCAAATTACTAAAAGAAAAAAAAAATTAAATAAATAAACCTCATTTGACTGACGATAAGGGAGGACGTATTAACCCTTTTAAAGTAGGGGGGATTTCCATTTATTTTTTTTTATTTTTTTTATTTTAGTAATTTGAGAATGAAATTTTAACTGTCGAATTTCGAAACGTCATTTTATTGAATTTATAATTTTTTACATTTGTGCCGAATTAGTTGAGTATTTGTTTGTATTATTAATACATATTGTAATGATAAACATTAAGGTAATAGAAATCAAGTAACGAAATGACAATTTTAAAACAATAATTTTATTGTTTTTTAATCTATTGGACTAACTATTTCTTATAGGCTAATTTTTTCTAATACAAATCTACAAACTCTAGGGGTGCAACTATTCATATTATTCATATACTTTAGCTGAATCATTTTTTAGTAATGGGGTAAATAAAGAAAGATAAAACATTTTTGACCACGATTACGCATTAACTACTAATTGTTAAAGCTAAAATTGTAAGGAAATTGAATCAGTAATTTTTGACATTAGCATCTTCCAGGAATTGCAATTACATTCCAAACGGTGGGGGATCATATCCACTTCCTTCGACATCAGTTCTCTTCTTCATTGGGGTTGTGAAAGACGGATGATTCATTTTACCAGGAAACATAAATGTTGTCTCTTGAAACCTAATAAGAAAAAAGTAAGTTCTCCTCTGATTATACCATCAACACCATGTTGTCAGTAATTTTCATTTCTACCTTTAGGCAACTAAGAAATGTGATAAAATTGAGTATATAATGCAGTAATATTAAATAATGTAGCATTTTGGTTATTAAACTTATCAAAATTGAAGTGCCATCCAAATATTATGCCATCCAAATATTTTACTGTTATGCTATTGATAATACTGTCTTACTGAAACTGTAAAAGGCGATACAACATTTGGAACTTCAAAATATTTAATAACTTGCCTATTAAAGTCTTCAGGGGTCCAATTTCCAGCAGAGTTTCCTGCACCATCAGCAGAATTCCCAGGATAATCAAGAACACGTGAAGTTGCATAAGGACTGGGATCTGAGAAAAATATGAATGTAATCAAAAAAAAAAGTTTATTACTCAGTTTTACTTTAGTTATTGTCCCAAATTGACATTTGAAATAAATAGGTCTATATATATAATATAATATGTATTATATATTATCAGAATGTAAAAAAATAAATTAATGTATAAAATAAATTACATATAAAATAAAAAGCAATAATCTGAGAGGGTACATAATGAAAGATAAACCAAATAAAAAAAAGATAATGAAGCACTGTAAAAGATATCAACACATATTTATCTTATATATTTGTTATTTACTCTATTATATTTAGCCTACACATATTTAACTTATATTTAAAAGTTTCGCGTTACAGGGACTTCGATTACTCAATTGCAATTTTGAAATAGCAATGTTTTATATATGAATATTAAGTAAGTTGAAAAAAATTACACTCAGAAGGGTACTGTACCCTTACAATAAAAGAAAGGTATTCTTTCGACTGTTCATATACATGTACTGTAGGCCTATATATAGGGAAAAATCATATGCATAATTTTCGTTTCGCATAACTTATTTAGTGCTTTCTGTCGATTTATTAAAACAACGGCAACTAACCCTTTTAGTTGATCCATTCATTTGCTTGAGGTTTGATATAATTAAAATTAATAAGCTCAAAATGTAAGTAAATAATAAAGACTAAATTATTTTTCTCCGGTAATGAAAATTTTATAGTTTTTGAATTTAGCTAATAATAATTTAAAAATTTTAAAAATGTAGGATTTTCATTTTTTTTCACAACTTTAAAAAACAAAAAAAAAAACAAAACAAAACAAAATCAAAAACAAAAAAAAACAAAAAACAAAGAAAAACAAGATTTTAGAAAAGTGGGCTTGAAGTTTTTTCAGGAACATGTTGTTAATGTTAGTTTTTCATTAGTTTTACCTTCTTTTGCATTCCTGGATATTGTTGCATATCCATCAGGATGAATAAAGACATTCCCACCAGGATGTCTCATTGTCCTACCCCAAGTATTCATAGTAGAACCATCAGAATATATCACTGTTAATAAAAGAAAAATATAATTCATTAGGAAAACTGTAGAAATATGAAATTTAGAAGAATCGGACTTTGAATCAGTGTTTTTAAACTACATGATCATTCGCTCTGAATGTATCCTAAATGTTAATGAAAAAAAATGACCTAACGCGATCGACGCGTTCTGAAGCGTGAGGTTCGTAAGAACCGCAAAAAACTTCTCCGAATCATAAACAATGAGTTTCCACAGGCATCAGGGGTTAATGTTCATCACAATAAGTTGCTGAAGGAATTGAACGCCCTTAAAATCCACGGATGTGTACACAAACCCCACATCTCACCATTCAACAGAGCTGCCAGACTCAAATGGTGTTTGCAACGCCACAACTGGACTGTAGATCAGTGGGAAACAATTTTATGGAGTGATGAGTCACGTTACCCACTCTTAAAGTCGGATGGATGTGTTTGGGTGTGGCGAATGCCAGGCGAACGTCTTTTACCCGAGTGCATCATTCCAACTGTGAAGCTCGGTGGTGAGGGAATCATGCTGTGGGGGTGTTTCTCAGGGTACGGCCTGGGACCATTGCATGTTGTTGCGGGAACCTTGAACTCCGAAGGCTTCAAGGACATTTTGGACAATCGGGTTATTCCTACTCTCTGGCTAATGTTTGGAAATGACGATCGCTACTTTCAGGACGACAATGCTCCATGACATGTTTCAGTCTCTGTCTAGCAGTGGTATACAAAGATGGTTGTAAAGCTGCTTCCATGGCCTGCTCAGAGTCCCGACCTAAACCCTATCGAACATTTATGGGACGAATTAGAGCATCGATTGAGGGCCAGGGAACCACGCCCGACATCTACAGCTACAATGACCATGTTCTTGAAGCAAGAATGGACAAAAATAACCATAGCTCTGTATCAAAACTTTGCGGAAAGCCTGCCCCGCAGGGTGGCTATTGTAATTTCAGCACGTGGGGGCCCATTCAGCTATTAAATCAGGTACACTTTCATGTGTTTTCAGTATTGACCTCTCCTGGGCTCTGCAGTCTAAGTGCCTTTTTCCCTATTTTTGGGTTCCTCTTAAAATTTTTGTCCGATTATTCTTACTTAGGAACCTCCTCCCTCTACTCTCCTTAATTTTTAAGGAGGGAGTCTTTGTTGTTTTATTTTTATTTAGTTTTTTTGCAGTGCCTCCATAACAGGCATTCCATCATGGCCGCCAGGCCGGACATGGCAGGCCACGACCGGGGACAGTAGGCTCTCACCCCTGGACTTTTTCCAGGTTCCTTCTCTTATCTCCTGAGACCCTATTGTACATCTCTGCTGATGTTTTTTTAATACTCCGGATCCCTCTGACAGGTACTGGTTTTCCTTTTTCTTTTTCCCTTTTTTTTTCCTCTTTTGTTTTTCTTTTTTTTTTTTCTTCAAAAAAAGCTTTTTTGGGCCTCTTGACCACGCGGCCGGCCGGGACCCGACCTTTGACCCACGTGGCTAAGCCTAACTGCTTCACACTCTATTTCTCCTGTTTTTGGTTGTCTTCTTTTATTCTGCCCCATTGCTTTTATTTGTTTGACCTTCCTGGCCTCTTCCACATATGTTTCTACACCATTTTCTTTCTTTTTACTGCTTTTTCAGCAACTACCATACACATGGCTAACCCTTACCCATGCGGCCCAAGCCGACCGGAAGTTCCCAATCATTTTCTACTTTATCTTTAATTTCACTAACTTCCCTCATTTTGACATTTTTATTCTCTTCTTAACTTTACTCTCCTTCATTTTAAAGGAGGGACTCCTTGTGGTTTTGCTTTATTTTGTGTTTCTACAGTGCATCTCTAACAGGGACTTCATCATGGCCGCCTGGCCGGACAGGGCTGCTCATGGTCGGGGACAGTAAGTACCACCCCCGGACTTTTTCCAGGCTTCTTCTGCCAGTTCCTGAGGCCCTTATTTTTCATCCCTGCGATTGTTTCTAATCACTCAGGACCCCTTGACCAGGTTCTTGTGTTTTTTGGCTCTTTTCCCTTTTCTTTCATTATTTTTAAGGCTTTTTGGACCCATCTTCCACGCGGCCGTGCCGGGACTCACACGCGAGTAACCCTAATTGGCTACTCCTCTTTTCTCCGTTTTTCTTGATTATTTATTCTTTTTGTTCCATTGCTTTTTTTTTTTTTTTATTTGGATTTGTTGGACTACTCTACATCTATTTCAGCATTTATTCATTGTTTCTAACTGCTTTTTAATTGGCACACACGAGGTCAGGCCTTACCCCACGTGGCTGCTGCCGACCGGAAGTTACTCTTTTTATTGTTCTTTCACTATATTTCCGATTTCCAGCCCATTGCTTCTTTTTATTATATTCCTC
>JAFIDM010014012.1:31607620-31622726 GCA_023159025.1 Thereuonema tuberculata
GCTTCCTGCTTTCTTTATGTTGCTAAGGAGAGCTCATTAATTCAAACGATAAAATTCTTTTTATGTTTTTATTTTTTTATTTTTTTCTAGAAAATAAAACAAAAGATATCGAAGACATCGAATATATTCATATTTTTAACCACCGAGATTCATAAACTATAATAAAGATACAAAACCTGTTTAATCCTTTCGATTCAAAGAAAACTGATGGCGGTGTGCACCAAACTTCAGTTAACTTGAAGGACTGCTATTTGGACGGAGCTAAAATTAGTGGGGGGTGCTGCTCCACAAAAATTTTAGCCTTTGTTTTAAAATTGTGTGAAAGGAAACATGTATAAAAAGAAAATTTATTCAAAAACTTGATAAATTTCTTTTTATACATGTTTGTTTCCTTTCATACAATTTTAAAACAAAGGCTAAAATTTTTGTGGAGCAACACCCCCCACTAATTTTAGCTCCGTCCAAATAGCAGTCCTTCAAGTTAACTGAAGTTTGGTGCACACCGCCATGAGTCTTTCATTTAATGACTGAGTCTTTAACTACTTTGTACACAACGTGTACAGGTGGGAAAACCGTTACGAACATTTCGTTCGTCGGCCATCTATAGATAGAAGTCCAAACTATAGATAGTTAGTGATGGGATGAGCGTGGGTGGCAGAGAAGCCGAGCACCACGACCTGAAAGATTTATTGTGCTATCCCACGGAAATAAGGACAGACGGAGAGAAAGACTAAGAAAGGATGGCATGAGAAATGCAGGGGAAACGGGAGAACCCCGGGAAAACCTGCCCAGCGCGGATCACCACCATCAACGAAACCCACATGAGAACCGAACCTCGAAACTCAGAGGTAGCCCAAACTATAAGTCGGAGATATGAAAAGCTATTATTGAAAAGCTTAAGACTTTAGAGGTGAGGGAAAAATACGAATTATTTGCTGTCTCCCAGGAAGTGGCCGAAAATGAAACATCTACGGGCTACTATATTTATAGTACAATAAGGTACCGATGTGTTTGTCTTGTTTATATAGAAATTTAGATTAACAAAATGATGCTTTTCTTTTTAGTACTTGCTCCAGATGCTTTCTTGCAAATCTCATTAAGAAAACCTTTAAAAATATCATAAATATATTTAATAAGTCATTGGCATGCAGAAGACACGTTTTTGTAACGTTCTCTAAGTACGTCTAGTATTACTTCGAATTATTGAACGATTTGCTGTATCTTTCTGTAAACAATGGAATTTTAAGATAAAACTTGCGTATTATGCAAGTACTACAAGACTGTTATAAAGCAGCGAGTCCGCCAATCAGAAACATAGTGGAATAAAAAAATGAAGATTGGAAGGTTTGTCCTAATTCCTATTCGTCAATCTTCGGATACAAACCCATCTCTGATATTTTGAAGAATTGCCTTTGTGAAGCAAAACAACCTAAAGAAATCTCAAACATCTAAATGACTCCCCAGGGATCAAAACCAGAAGTTTCAGTTACTGAATATCTCCACAGACTGATCCTAATTTTATAAAAAGTTGTCAAAAAATAAAACAAACTTACATTTTATATTTTATATTCATACAAACATGTCATTTCCTTCGTTTGAAAGGAAAGAATTTTCTTGCCCCACTCAAACTAAATTCCTGTTTCAATGCTTTAATTATTTATGAATTACTCAATTGTTTTATTTCACTTTTATCAACAAAATGACTACGAATCTATATATATTTAAATAAATCATAAAAATATCGAAATTTCCACTAATTACAAGACTGACTAGAAGGAATTAGGAGGTGAAAGAGTAAAGGCGCTGTTTTGCCTTAGACAATAGAGACAAAGATTCTTGACTATGTAAAAATCATTTACTAATTATGAATATTAAAAAGATTTGTATTACCATTTCGTCTTAGTGAAATTAATATTCCGTTTCATCCTTTTACATCCCACACAAGCCGAAAGTAGCATCTGAGAATTTTCCCACAGCAGACATCGGCCTTTTTATGACAAGCAAAAGAACAGCCTCTGTCGTGGTGTTTTAATGATTTTTAGCACCTGTGCATTAAAGAAGATGGCCTAAAGCAAAAAACCGGAAATTGTTTTTCCCCTTTATTTCTGACAAATTACAGAATGGTGGTATTCATGAAATTATTGGTTGATTAGTGATTTAAATAAATACATTACGATGTTGTTAGGTAAAGCATATTATTTTCAGATAATCGATTTTGTTTACAGAGTAAAATGAGTTAAAATACAACGTTGACATTTACGTCAAAAAATACGTTGACATTCACTTTTATGCTGATTTCTTTTCTTTAATTGAACATTATCTTTCGATACGTTAGAATTATTGATTTTATAATTCAAATTTGTATTTCTTTCATAAATGCATGTAGGAATCGCATAGAACCCATACAAATTAACACCTTTTCTCCACACGACTTTGAAGAATATTTGAATGAAATTAGACAGTTTAAAAATAAGAATTATTATCTATATCTACATAGTAAATTTTTCGCATTTACTTAGTCACTCTATTGTTCCTTAGTTTTCATCCTTTCTATTTTTCTTTGAACATTGTTTTCATTATCCAACTAATTACATCCTTTCCAAGTCCTATCAGCTAATATTGAAGATGTCTTTTGTTTTTTTATTTAGAAATTAAAATTTTAAGCAAAGAAAATAACGAATCATATGGTAAAGTCAAAACTGTTAAGCTGTTGGATTGTATATTTACATTTTTGTTTTTTACTTTGGGCAATACATTGTGTCTATACTTTTTGACTGAAGAGTAATTTTTGTTAAATTCAGCATTGCTTAGCATTATACTTGTTGCCTTCGAAGTTCCCTACATCATGAAAAGTATTGGTGAATACAATAAATACTCGTTTACCGCTGATTCCAATCCCGCGGATTCGCTTATGCAGTTGTACAAGTGTAACCCATGTTGCCAAGCACGCAAAAAATTCTAGCAGGCCATTTGCGCTGTTATATTGAATGTTTTCTTACTGTTCCTTCTTAGAGGCGATCTAATAGAAAACAAATTACGCCAACGAATTTGTTAGTTAGTTTACTTTCAATGGTCCGCAAAACCTGAGATATTTTTTTAATATCAGTTTTAAATGAATTTGCAGTTTGTTTGCAGTGAATCCAATAAATGCTCTACATTTGGCAACAGGTAAATAATCTTGTAATGGAAACCTATACAATGAAAATTAGCACTATTCCCGAAAAGCGCAATTATTCTTAAAATAATAAGGAATTATTATTTAAAGTAACCGCAATTTTAAATGTATAAATTATTTCAGACCTTTCAGGATTTTCCCTCGTAAGAAAGAAGAGCTTTATTCAGTAATTGTATACCATATTATAATCAGTACAAGAATTCTTATTGTATCCAGTAAATACGATATCGGATTACAATAACATAGATTCTTAAATTCCATTGATTTATTAAAGAAAAAAAGCATTTGAACTTTTTGCACAGATCCACAAATTTTGAATTAGGCTTTGTTTTTCTTTTATTAAGATAAGATTGCCACATATGTACTTTCCACAAACTTTCGACAATTAGAAAAATACACATATTCACAGGTGTTCGAAAAACTATTATCAACGAGACTGTAAGAGCGCTGTTTCATGGTTGTTAGTATTCATCAACAAGCCTTTTCTACTTAATGATACTTCAGAAGATTTAAGGAATCATCGATGTCATATTTTAACATCTTATTAAACAAAATAACTAGAAATTCACTATAGCCAGTTCCGAGTCAAAACTTTGAAAATAAGAAAGCATTTTAGAAAAGCCATAATATTCTGCATTAGTTATATTCGATTTCTTTATTTTTGTTTTATGATATGTTTAATGCCGTGCTGGCGTGGTCGTGCGATCTCGGCGGCGGCCAGCCGTGGCGACCAGTGCGCCAGTACCTGGGTTCGAATCCCGGCAGTGGCATGGCTGTTTCAATTTCCTTTCCTGTATTGTCCAGCCTCTTCTTCACTTTCTCTTCGGTCTGACGTCATTCCTCAATGGCGTCCTGGGGGCAGGCAACTGGAAACCACCCCCAGTATCTTTCCTCAGGTGTTTCTAGGAGATCCATGTGAGACCTCCATAGAACTGGACCTGTCTTCGGACAGAAAACTATGGATGGATGGATGGATATGTTTAATGGTACTTAATTGAACCTAAATCAGTGCTTCTCGTACTTTTGAACTGTTCAATAATTACGTAACTATGGCTGAAAAATGCTAATGAGTACAAAATATCCAGAGTTTATTAATTACAGCTCATGATGTTTCTATGAATGTATATTTTCCTTCTTTTTTTTTCATAATTTCTCAATGTACGTTACACTTTTTTTACTAACTGATTTCCAAGAATTGGAGACATTTGCTGAAGTTTTGAATCCTTCATTGATGGAAAATTCAACCAAGAGGATAAAGCATTATACAACGGCCTACTGCACAACTAAGACAATGACGCCTAAACAAAACCGACATATGTCCGAATATTTTGGAATTGCTTTATATTTAAATTGCTAGAAGTTTTTATTTCATATTCCGAAGTAGTAATATTATATACCATTCGCTTTTGTTTCAGTTTCAAGAATTGGAAGTATAATGAGTGTTTCCGAAAGATGCCTAAATTAGAATATTTGGAAATACCTTTCGAAGGTATCAACGCAAAGATTATCAAATCTATTTTGCATATCAGCCATAAATTTAGGATATTAATGTTGCACATTGATGGTAACTATCAGCCAGCTGCCAATGTTGGGATTCCATCAAATGAGTGGAAACTGATCACTCTCAAATATCCTTACTTAGTTGCGAAAGTAAAAGGAGGTAAGTTACTATTGAATCATTCACAAATTGTATATTTAAAAATTATTCCTTAGGAATATTAAAATGAAATGAAATATAACAGTATTATTTTACAAAATATATCAATTTAAAACCTAGACAAATAAGGCTTTCTATTTAATTGTTATCATTATCTAATAAGCAATTTCACCTCTTTCCATACTGATTCTGTAATATCAAGCAGAAACTCTGTCTATCCGATAAATATTGAAAAAAATATTAATTTCTATTTAGCGTTTGAACTTTACAAAACCTCTGCCTACATTGCAAGGATTTAGAAATTTATTTCCTGTTCAGAGGCCAGTAGAAGGTTTTATTAACCTTTGGAAAGCACCTACTAATCATCAACAAGAGAACTCTGAAATAAGAAAAAAAGATTGTAAATTTAATAAATTTGTCTAATTGAATATTAACGAAGCTGTAGTCATTCTTTTAAAATAAAGTACTGTTTACCTGAGAGTGCAGGGCAATGCACATCTACTCAACGAGGAAGAACTTGAACGACTAATTTATAACTCGAATAAAAATAACTGTGGCGTCATGAGGAATTTTAATAAAATTGGAAATGTATCATGTATTTTAATGGAAATGTATCGTTTAGAATTAATAATTCCTTAATTGATTTGCAACGAAAGAACGATGTAAACCCAATTCTTTACACCGTTATCAGAGGATAGTCTTTAATTTACTGGTCCTCCAAAGAGAATGATTGTACAACGTACATTTCAGCATTATTTACTGTTTCAAGTATACAAAATATATTTTGGATTAGTTAATTGAAAATTCCAATATCCCTGTACGTTTGTCATGTATTAAGTGCTAACAAAGAGAATTTTTCATTATTTAAATGTAATGAATTAAATTTAAAAATGAATTCAAGATCAAACATTGGTTTGAGTTTGAGAATATTAAACTACGAAATTTCAATGAAAACAAAGAAATAATTTTAAGCAAATTAACGTTAAATTTTCAAACGATAAAAAAAAGATCAGACCAATCTATCCATTGTCCTACTTGATACTTGTACAATATTGTATTTGTATGATTATTAAATGAAAATTGATAGTCTACATAAACTAAGGAAATAATATTAAAATTTAAATTGTAAAACAAAAAATTAGATAATTTAAATATATTGACAAATATGTTGTTTTCTTATAAAAAGTTAATTGAGTTAACAGAAAACAGAATTTTATTGTGCTTAATATTTATTCTTTCTTCTGTTTCAAGAGGCGATGTAAAATACAGTGAATCTTGTCACGCTGTAAATTTGCGAAAGGATAACTTATACGTAATTTCGAAATACCTTAGCTTATTTAACCATAGCTTATTTAATCCATCATGGTCATATATTCAAATTGAAGATAGGCAGCACAGGAAGCACTGGTTCTCTGCTATCACAGTCGAACAAGACGAAGTACAGATCTGATGTTCAGTGTGAACCATTTTACCACCTGATAACCCATACGACAAGAGCTAGGCGAACAGAAATAAATAAAAAGTCCCCAATAATCAAGAGGGATCTCAACCTTACTCCTCTAGTGCATAGACAAATTCTTTGAAATGTCAATTAGCCGACCTGCTTTTGTTCATTGCACATTCCCTTAAATTATCTAAATACTGTTGTTTATAATCCATGTCATCAAAATATATTTTGATTGGGAAATATACCTTCTTTCAATTAAATTCAGGCAATTTAAGTGGACACATGTTTTAAATTCTCATCTTTTTTTATTCATAAACAATATTTCGTCAACAGAATTTCTTCACTTCCTCAAGCTTTCTTCGAAAAATCTAATATTAAATTACTTAATATCTATCAATTGTTTAAAACAAAATAAACATATCAAACTGTCTGCAAATTTGTTTTTTTCTATTTGTTGTAAAATTTAAAATCTATGTATTATTAATTTTTCGATGAAAGCTTGTTAAGAAATTCTCTTGACGAAATATTATTTATAAATAAAAACAGATGAGATAAATTAAAATAAATGAATGAAGGTAACTTAAAGTGATGACTGAAAACAAGACACATGTTTATACACAATGTCAAAAAAATCGAGAAATATGTTCTATTGATAATGAAACCAAATATAAACATCAAATTACAACGCATAAACGAAATTATGGGGGATTAATAGAACTTTCTTATTGAGTGAAATCCTTTGTAGGCTTCTGAAAGACGCCTTATATCCCCGGTTTGTCTGTCTGTAACACATATCCCACAATGCTTCGTAACTGCTTCTGTTAGCTCAGTTGTAGATGGCCTGAATGTTGAATGTTGTAGGTGGCCTGTTAGCTCAGTTGGTTAGCGCGTCGTGCTAATAATCCGAAGGTCGTGGGTTCGATCCCCTCATTAACTTTAAGTTGTTTGTTTTTTTAAATCATTAATAGGAATTCATTGTATTAACAAGGTTTGAGTTAAGAATGACGATTATTGATATAAATAATGATAGTTAAGATAGCATGGTGTCGCAAACAGACTCGCGCAAGCATTTTCTAGACCGCCCCGGCGCAGTCAATTCAAAAGTAAAGGTGACTCAGAAGCCGTTGCGAAGCACTGTGATTGGTTTACTAATCACTATCCATACCTTGTTTTCGTGACAGATTCAGCAGTATAGGTTTATTTATGACATTTTTACGTTGAAATTAATTTTGTTTACTTGTGTGCTAACTATTTTAACCCACTTATGATAAACATATCTATTGTTGACTTTTACAAGTTTAATCTAGTGTTTGTAATATCTATTGTTTTAAGAAAAAAAAGTTAAACTAAAAATCTGTCGCTAGGCATCACTGATAAATAAATTTGAAATTTATAGGTAATATAGAGAACCTCCAAAGAAAGTAGAATACTTCAATAAGATTAAAATATCACAATTAATTATCTTATTTAACGTGCAGTGGATACTTAAATGTTAAGGTAACCTAAATAAGCAAATTATTTTATAAAAAGAAAACGCAAAAAAGTAAATAAAATGTCACTACAGTTTCTGAAACAGCTCGCGACGTTGAAAATTGCATTTACTGTAACTGCCTGATTGTCTCCTTACACCCGAAGAAGGAAATCGAGGAAGGAAATATGGATTACCGAAACTGTTGTGGCTGTTGTAATCACATAATTATTATTTTAATAGTCTTCGTATATCATTTGAGCGTCTGAATGGTAAACTTACAAGTTAGATAACAACAGACTCTACCTTAAAGGTGACGTAGTCTTCCTTGTCTTATTGTACTTCTGAGACGTCATAAAGCACTTGAACGTTTGAAGGGGCAGCTCTCAGTGGGATAGTTTTCGGAGATTCAATGCTTTCTTAAATTGCGAGTCTGAGTGGATCTAAGATTGCACCTATTTCAAGCAGATATTTTTTGAGGGAACTGAGAAGAAAGATAAAAAGATAAAAAATATTTCAGGAAATAGATAATTCTAATGATTATGATTATGTAACTGAATATAACTATTATTATTAATTCCTCTAACACCATCAGTAACAAAAAATTTCTAGTGTGTTGATTTTTCTTCATTCATTAATTAATCATTACATTCATAAATTCAGTTGATTAAATAATTGAGAAGGTGTAATTTAACAATTAAATAATGTAAATAAAAACAAAAATCTTCATCCCCATCTCCAAAAAATTACGCCAAATTTCATTACAAACGTTTTTCTAAGCATTTAATTAGAAATATCAAAAAGATAATCTAATCTGTAATTTGAAACTGAATACACCAAATAACTTAAAGATAGTCAATTTCTAATAGCTCTACAAATATATGTATGTACAAGAAAACAATTAAAACAATCTAGACGGCGGTCTGCCGTTGCGGCCAGTATGCCGGTACCTGGGTTTCAATCCCGGTCGTGGCATGGATGTTTCTTCTGTTTCTCCTTCTGTCCGTTCCTGCGGGTGCCACTTTATGCTGCCTGCTATGGCGTACCCGGGCAACGCTTCGTCGGTTAAAGGCATCATATCTCGCCCTTTGTTGTTGGCCTAAAGACAGATGATTAATCTACGAGCACGGGTATTTGGAAATATAAACATATATATAGGGGAGATCAGTGTATTATGGAGCCCCTAAGCAGGAATGCTCATACAACTTAAATTATTAAAATAAAAAGATTTAATTTGTTGGCTGCTCATAACAATTGTATAGCTACATGGTTCAAACGCGGTAAGGTACTCTTGGTAACTATTAATAATTGCAGGAAATAATTTTTTTATTTTCATGTCGGTGGTCCATATTACACATACGTTCGTGTAATATGGACCGAGTAAACCAAAAACAAGACATAACAAGAAATTAATTAAAATTATTTTTAAAAACAATCTTTCATTAGATTGCACTAAACAGTAGTCTTACTGTAGGCATGTGAAGTTTCACGATTTTATTTGGATTGGTTTATGAGATATGGTGATTTTAAAATTTGACCCTCTTTACCCCCCTCCCCTTTTAGATCGAATTTTGAAAAATTTAAATCATAAAAATTGTATGACTTTATTTACATTAAGCAAGACCTAATTTGTGCTTTCGTTTAATATATGAAATGAAACAAGCTTCAGGCTCACAGTATTATGCATAGCAACCAGTGGTCCATATTACACAACAGCGCACGGTTCATATTACAGGAATGGACGGAGCAACGTTGTTTCCAATCACATATCGCTATGCAAAATGGCGCGCATAAAACACATGTCTGGATTGTGAAGAAAATAAGTACATTTGCTGCTATTAACATGAAAATTATATTAAAATTACCTAACAGCAGAAAGTAATACATTCATTCTAACATATCTGTTACATCGATGATCGTATAAAACGGAAAACACAATTTAATACTCGTCCAAATGAAGGCACACATGTAAAAGTCATCTTTTGCTTTGGATAACAATAATATTCACTAAAGGCAATGGGATGGTTCTGCCATCGAGTGGTGAACAGATAAATTTCAGCATGGTCCGTATTACACGATAGTCCATAATACACGGATCTCCCCTATACGTTCAACTGAAGTTTATCAAAGTTTATTAGAACTGAAATTAAACCATTTTTCAGAAAAACTCATTAGCAGAGTAAGAGAAATTCGCTGTTTTAAAATTCTTACTTGTAAGTACTATAACATTTTTTAGTTAAATTTCATGTTCTGTCTGTCATATAGCAAGAAGCAAATTTTAAACTAAAGCCAAGTATCTTGCTGTTAAACTCTAATCATGTTATGATTCTAATCATTTTGAAGAAACAAGAAAGACATCATGATGCGTATATATTACATCATGAAAAAAAAATGAATTTTGCTTATCGTTTTCTTTTAATGAATAATATATAGAACTAAAACTCAATCCGGAGTTAATTTATTCTTGAACGACTTCTAAGAATTCTGTTTCCGTATTGGTAATAATTCGTGCTATTTGTTTTTTATAGAACTTCCGTGGAGCCTGTCACGCATTTCTCTTGAGTTGCCTGTTAATATGCCCCTTGTATCACTGGACTTACAATTAACAGAAGAACCAGAAGGTATCTGGAAACTTCCAAATGTCTTTGAATATGTGGGCAAATATTTTTGTAAATTTCTAGGTACTTGAAATTCATTTATATTTCGTTAAAATAAATAATTAAATTATACTTGATTCACTAACGAAATTTTTAATTTAAAATTCATATATAAAACTAACATGAAGATTTCACTTTCTTCCACTATAAATATCTGAAATTTGGTTAGATTCAATTGTTATTTAAAGTTGCTCAATTTATTTAATGATTATTAATTTTCTTTCTTTCAGTATATAAATTATCTGAAGGTAACTCTCATAAAAATATTTCTCAAAAATAGATAGCAATTGTTATTTATAAGTTACATAATTAGTAGATTTCTGTTGAAGTTCAATTCCTTTTTTTTTTTTTGGATATAATACATCTCAAAATGTTGAAACATCAATTTTTCCTAGATGTGCAAAAAATTCAAATATTATTTGAATCAGTAATAATCTGAATTTTAGTTACTTTTAAAACCATTTACAGAATGAACTAAAATTAACAAAAAATAAAACGTTTATTCAAACAATAGATAACCAGTTAAGGTGATGAATACTTCTTTCATAAACGTTCCATTAAAATAAAATGGAAACGGATTATTGTATCAATTGGACAAGTCAAAGCACTTGTATAGCACTGAAATACATATTTTGAGCACTGCAATCAGCTTCCCTAAGTTACAGCGAAGTAAAGTTAGAGAGAGAATTTCCCGAACTGCTATTTCGACATAGCTGCAATGTAATGTTGGAATGTAAGACTTCACAGGGCTTTATGCCAGATGACCAAGATTTTCCGTCACTTTCCGTGACGAGCATTCTACTTTTAATCAGAGCAGGAACGTTTGAAAAGAGCAAGGCTGAGTATCATTTGGACTGGAAACTAATGGAGATCAGTAGGGGAAGGTGTTGTACCTTTGACCAGTTTTCACTAATTGAATTTTACAATTTTTTGTACTCAAGTAAATCCTTACCTGAATGAATACAAGTGATCTTCACTCATCTTGCCATCAATTGCATGTGTTTTATATATTATATTTTGTGTATAAATATTTTATTTTTATTTTACAAAAAAACTATACCTTGTGGTCAAAGGTACAACTACGTGTTGTACCTTTGATCAGAGGGTATTGTACCTTTGACCAGGTGGTAGGCTAGTAGAAACTGACAGTTAGATACAAGTTATTTAATTTATACAAGTTCAAAGTAGAATAATGAAACATAAAATAAATTCTAATGGCTTAAGTAGCCTACTCCTGCCAATTTACTCTACATTATACAATGAAAAATTCATGTCTATCTCCAAAAGATAGACATTCTTTTAGTCGAGCTGTGCCACCAGCTGTTGTTGAATTTGGTAGCCTGGCCACAATATCTTGTAGTTCTATGTTGTAGAGCTGGTTATCTTCTTGGATGAATTTCGCCATCTTCAGTAGTTTTTTCAAATATTTAACTTTAAAATAATCACATGCTGGTTCCTTTATTTGGGCCACAAAGTATTTCTTTTTTATTATTATTATTATTATTGTCAGCTTGACAAGGACATAACTTTCTTCAACTAAATCTTCTTTTTCAAAGTTTAATTCCTTCTCCAACTCATGGCATTCATCTGAAAGATCGAAAATACTTTTTTCTGATGAATATTCAACATCAGACTCAAAGTCGTGGATAAACAATCGATTGTTTACTTTCTTTGGATAAGATTTGGTAAAAAAATAAAAATTTACAAAAAATATTTAAATTTTCATCTTACATAATGCTAAAATGACTGTAAGTAAAAACATTTACATATTATTAAGTAATGTTGTACCTTTGACCTGGTCAGAGGAACAACACCTTGCTGTGGCCAAAGGTACAACATCAGTCAAACTTACGTTTCACGCCATGCTGCAATTTTTAGGTTAATCCAGTTATCTTAAACGTCCTAACAATTAATCTATAGGCATATATATATTACTCATTATTGCTAAACATCTACACTTTTGTGTATGCGTCAGGTTTCCTTCGATTTTTTCAAAATAGGGGTTAGGAGAAACAAAGATGGGATATTTACTTTTTATAGTGTTAGTTTACTAGTAGCTGCATTCTATTTGCGCTTTTCGGGAAAGAATTATGGAAAGAATAAATACTATTGCAAAAATGCTCCTCGTTGTTTTTTTCTTAAAAGCGAAAAAATCCAAAACAATTTCTTAGGAAAGTACCCATCTCAGCGTATCACCCCTCTGCGGAGTAAAATCGTCCGGCAGTGGTAGCTCTGCCTTTCATAAACGCACAGTATATATGAAGGGCCTAACTGCAAAAGTCACATTCTCCACTTTTGGCGGGAAATGAGTTATTGATATATTATTATTGTTCATATTGAACTGTATCTTATTCTGAAGATTTCAGCCATCAAAACTCACATTCTCTTATATAAATTTAATGTTGAAAATCACGTTTTGGAGCAAAACTAACATTCTCCACTGAGGATTCTAGTGCAAAACTCACATTATCCACTCAGCCAATGGGGAGCTGTATTTTGGTCACGTGATTTAGTCATGTGACACAGTCAGCAGCAGGTTATGTTTGGGTAAAAGTGAAGCGTAAGTGTTGTTGTGATGTTCTCATTTTTATTAATAATTAGTATTACAATGGATCAGTGTTAAACCTATTGAGAGAAATATTGGAGAAGTTCCAAGGAAGCGTGTGAATATACCACTGAAATACTGTTAAAAGGCTGGGTGATGATGTTATTATTCAAGACTGTAAAACAGCAACGAAAGAAGTGATGAAAAAGCCAGCTAGTCTGCCTTTTGGTATTCAGGCTGCAAAGCGAATTTACTTTTCCAGAAAAACTGTTAGCAATATAGCTACCATTTTTGTTCAATTGGAAAATACTTCCACTTTGAAAAGTGATCTTGCAGTGCCAAAAGCATAACGAAGAGAGGGAAGCAGCTGAAAAATTTAGTTCCACAGACTATCGTCAAAAGCAACTGTATTGCCAAAGACCAAAAGGAAAGGGATGTTAATTCTCTCTAGGAAAAACACTACGGAGAACAGTGGTAATCTAATGAGGATTTGAAATTTTTCGTCAATGTTTTGGATGGACCTGAAGTACATGTGCCAGGAGAATATGAGGAGGAATGTTATTTCTATATTGTGAGAATAATTTGTAAAATTTTGGCACAAAACTTTGTTTATTGATGAAACAAAAGTATGCCGGTATTTTAACTTTTCACCGTAAACAAACTAAATATTATCGTGAGTTACATTATCTTCTCTGATAGTTTCTAGAACGCGTTGTGTCAAAAGTAATATTCTGCAAACTATTAAAGTGCAGAACTCACATTTTCCATCTGTAAGTACCAAAAGTCAAATTCTCCATATTTTAATGTCATTTTTCCAAGTTATGTGTTGTGTATGATTTGAAACAGCGTTACAACCCACATTGTTTGACTACATTATATTTTTAAAAAAAAATGCAAATTTCAAAACCAAGTTTTATTGAAATGAGAGGTTTTCCATATTTCCTGAAAAATTTGCTAAAGTGGAGAATGTGACTTTTGCAGTTAGGCCCTTCATATGTTATATCTGAACTACTGTGTATATATATCATTTCTATCTATATCTTTTTATTTATATTGTTTGTTTGTTTTGTTTCATTCATATAGATGTAAATATTCTAACAAACACAACTGAAGCATCTGTGGAACTCTTAACTGGACTCTAATGTAATTCAAATGTAGATTCAAATAAAAAAAATTTAAAAAAATCTTTATTTTTTTTGCTTGACAAATTTGGAAGCTGAGCGCAATTTCTTTTCCAATATATTTTTTTTCCGATCGTTCACAAGAAATAATTTTATTTCGTGACAGTACTCATAAGTGGAGGAAATCATTGTTTCTTATACACAGTTTTTGGATAGCTAACGAATAGATTGTTAGTTGAGATAGATATTACAAATTATTCCTTTAATTTTTGACTGATCACGAATTTTTTTTTCTTTATTTAATTAAAACCAGTGTAATTAGGGAAACACTCCTATAAAAACAAAACAAAAAATTCATTATGTATTATAAAAGCGTTATTTTGTCTGTCATAAGACTTTAAGTTTTTCCAATTTTGTAAACAAACTATAAGAGATAGAGTGGTCATGTAAATGGATAAAATGTAGATCTTTTTAAGACAAACAAAATGCTACAAAAATCTTTCGAAAAAAGTTTTTGGTTTCCAAAAAGTTTTTGGTTTTGGCGCCTTTTAAAGGGTCAAATTTTGACTTTTTCTCAATTTAAACGAAAAGTATAAAAGATGGAAAGAACATTATATTGCGAAAATGTTGGTATTTGAAAGTTCTATCGAACGATATATCACTTATTCACAAACGCTTCAGCGTTTGCAAGATACATGCAAAAATGTGAATTTTCGGTGTGTGACGCCGACCCGCAATACATCCGAGTTATTCGGAGAAGCCACAACGGGCTGGGAAGTTATATATTCTCCGACGATCGCAACATTAATTTGCTAAAGAAATAAAGTTTTTTTTTTAATGCTATATATGCAAGGGTACCCGGAGCGAAGCGACGGTACCCGGCTATTATTATTATATATTATAAAAACGTATAGTATAAAACGTTATTCTGTCTGTCATTCTGTAAGCAAAATGCTAAATTACACATTACTAAAATGTTACTGAAATAGAGAATCTATTTATAAAAAATGAAAATATATTAAACAACTGTCCAACT
>JAFIDM010014012.1:31622826-31633643 GCA_023159025.1 Thereuonema tuberculata
TCAAAGGCACCTTATCATTAATATTTATTTTCAGGTTCTTCAAAGCTAAAGATTCTTTCACAAGCGTAATTATTGACAACATGACTTCTTCAGTTTCTCTGCCTATTTTATCCTTGTAATTAAACGTTTCTGAAAGGAAAGATAAATATAAAATTAGTATTTAAAAAATATAAAATTTTACATTACTTTCTAGATGATTAAAATCACCAAAAATATATTAATGAGCCTTTTCAGCGGATATGTTAATGATAATAATCTCTCAGACAGATTAAGGACATTTGCAATCAACAATTTATCACAACCTTAAGCTTGAGTCATTCTTTGAACCATTATTCAAAGATGAACATTTATTTTGTTTTTATAGGAGTGTTTCCTTAAATACACGAAAATCTATTGGTTAGCTATCCAAAAACAGTTTATATGAAACAATGAATTCCTCCAATTATGAGCATTGTCACGAAATAAAATTAACGAAATAAAATTATTTCGTGTGAACGATCGAAAAAAAAATATATCGATTGAAAATAATAATAATAAATTATATTTTTTTTATTTGAATCTACATTTGAATTATTTAGAGTCCCCGTAGGAGCTCAAGACTCGTATCAACAGTTGCTACAGTTAAGTTGATTAGATAATTTTCATCTATATGAATGAAGCAAAACAAACAAACAAACAATACAAAAAAAAAAGATTATTAGATAAAAATAATATATATATAGTAGTTCCGTTATAATAACAGAATATATATACAGTATATACACAATTTCGAACAGTAAAAGTAAAATGGTTAAGGCTCTGCTAGGTTCAAAGTTAAGTTATAAACATAAAATAATATAACTATATTTTGAAAATATATATTAAAAGAATTATATATATTTATAAAATATCTATTAATGTGCTGGACCCGAGTATGATGATTAATAGTATATAAATCTGAATTGAATAAAAAAATTACTCCTCTTAACTAATAGGAGAATAAAAAAATACAACAAGATTAAATTGAACAAAATATTTATATCACTCCTTAATTAATAAAGTCGACACACAAGTAACACAAATTGAAATTAAAGAAATGAGCAGTTCTAGAAAGAATTGTCTTTTCAATAGATACAATATTCTATTCTAAGCAAATTTCTATATTTGATGGTCCGTAGCTTCTTCGAGTTGCAGATGTAAAATAAATAGACAGTACTTACAGTTTTGTTCTTCACCCGAAGACTGTTGAACCCCACGTTTCATATTTATTTTCGATGAAAGAGAAGTCAGTAATCATCTCTTTATTTTCAAAATCAACTTGTTTTTCACTTTTCTCTGATGTCAACAACTTAGTAAGTAGCTTAGAATTAGATGTAAGATAAGGATGATTGATAGTTTTAGCGACAGTGTAAATTACAAACATTTTATACAGATAATGTATTAGACAAAGTTCACATGTGTATATAAGGGTATTAAAAAAACGATAAAATTGAAGCTTCAGAGAATTAAAGAATACATGAAAATAAATTATAAAAGTCAATGGATTTAGGATAAAATAAATATTGATTGATGTTATAGATTTATGATATCAGAAAACAAGGATTGAAAAATATACTTTATATAAAAAAACATATAAAAATAAATGTATAGGAAAAAAACAAAATAATCAAAATAAACCGTGACAGCACAAACAGAACCAGGTCAAAAGTAAGATACCCTGAACATTATATTTAATGTATATCACTACGAGATGTGGTCACCTGTAATAGCAAATGAATGACTCACATAGATGTTTCAGGGTTGGTGTCTTGGAACTCAGAAGCTGGAACAATGATCACTCTCCACAGCAAATTGGACTCATCTGTGAATAGCACTGATCTCCATTGGTTTCCAGTCCAAATGATACTCAGCCTTGCTCTTTTCAAATGTTCCTGCTCTGATGAAGAGGGGAATGCTAAGAGTCGTGGAAAATGCTGGTCTTCTGGCGTAAAGGCCTATGTAGTCCTACAGGACATTCCAACATTACATTGTAGCTATGTCGAAATACCAGTTCGGGAATTTGTAGCTCTAACTTTACTTCGCTGTAACTTCGGGAAGCTGATTACAATACTCAAAATATGTATTTCAGCTATTCTATACAAGTACCTTGACTTGTATACAATAATCTGTTCATTTTATTTTAATGGAACGTTGATGAAAGAAGTATTAATCACATTAACTAGCATGGTTATCTATTGTTTGACTAAACGTTTTATTTTTTTGTGAATTTTAGTTCATTCTGTTAATGGCTTTAAAAGTAACCAAAATTCAGATTATTGCTGAGGCAAATAATATTTGAATTTTTTGCATATCTAGGGAAAATTGATGGTTCAACAAGTTGGGATGTATCATCTCCAAAGAAAAAAAGAAAAAGAATTGAACTTCAACAGACAAATTGCATCTACTAATTATGTAACTTATAAATAAGAATTTCTGTCTATTTTTGAGAAATAGTTTTTGGAGAGTTACCTTCAAATAATTTATATACTTAAAGAAAATTAATAATCATTAAGTAAACTGAGCAACTTTAAATAACAATTGAATATATACAAAATATCAGATATTTATAGTGAAAGAAAGTGAAATCTTCATGTTAGTTTTATATATGAATTTTAAATTAAAAATTACGTTAGTGAATCAAGTATAATTTAATTATTTAATTTAACGAAATATAAATGAATTTCAAATACCTAGAGTTTTACAAAAATATTTGCCCACATATTCGAATACATTTGGAAGTTTCCAGATACCTTCTGGTTCTTCTGTTAATTGTAAGTCCAATGATACAAGGGGCATATTAACAGGCAACTCTAGAGAAATGCGTGACAGGCTCCACGGAAGTTCTATAAAAAAATAAATAGCACGAATTATTACCAATACGGAAATAGGGGAAATTCTTAGAAGTTATTCAAGAATAAATTAACTCCGGAGTGAGTTTTAGTTCTATATATTATTCATTAAAAGAAAAGGATAAGCATATTTTTTTTTTAACGATGTAGTATTACGCATCATGATTTCTTTCTTGTTTCTTCAAAATGATAAGAATCATAACATGATTAGAGTTTAACAGCAAGATATTTAGCATTAAGTTAAAACTGTTTCTTGCTCTATGACGGACAGAACATGTAAGTAAAACATTTTATAGTTTAATTTCAAATCAGAATTTTAAAATAGTTAAAACAGTGAATTTCTCTTACTAAGCTAATGAGTTTTTCTGAAAAATGGTTTAATTTGAGTTCCATATTGATAAACTTCAATCGAACATGTATATATATTTATATATATTAAGTTTACTGCAATTATTAATACAATTGCTACTTTTAATAAGAATAAAATTATATAAATCTATAAAAAATATACATTATTACTTATTGGATACATAGGAAAATGAAAAAGAGCTACAGTAAAACCTCGTTAAGTCGTCACCCGGATAAGTCGTCACTCCGCTTAAGTCGTCGTTTTCCTTTGGTCCCGACAAGGTCTCATAGACAATAATGTAAAATAACCCTCTTTTACTCGTCACCAAATTTAATTCTACTCCGGATAACTCGTCACCCTCAAAAATGGCGAAAGGCATCTTTATTCTCAATTTTGCCCGCTATCTTTTCAGCCCCGCCCCTTCACTGTAAGAAAGCCTAGCCTTTACGGGGAATTTTCACGTGGGAAATTCACTTGGGAAATTACACACTTCTCGCTGCGACTCTTGTCAAGAGTAGACGTTTTTCTTGACCGCTACTGAGTGTGATTTTATTTCATAGCGAGTAAGCCCCGAAAATTTAAAAGCGATCGAAATTGTTTGTCTTCCTCCAAATGTAACTGCACTTCTTCAGCCTTTAGATCAAGGGATAATTCTTGACTTTAAACGAAAGTACAAAAAAATGCTTTTAAAGGACATGATAAAAGCCTTGGATAGGCACGAAAAGCTAGAAGTTTCGGTTTTAGATACGATTAACTATGTGCACAAAAGAGTTCCATTTCATTACAAAGTGTTTCGAATTGTTACCAGTAATCAGCACCTTCATCAATCAATACTGTTGGATTATTTTAATGCCAGTAAAAGAAAATAAAATGTGGTAAGTATAAAATGTTTTTTTTTTAATTATTTTCCACTCATTCATTTGCATGTATTGATTTCTGAAAATCTTGTTTTTCTCACCGAATCCTACAGCAAGTCATAAAAATATTGTATTTCAGTGTTTTTTTTTTTTTTTCAAAAATGCCCACTCCGCTTAAGTCGTCAAAAGTGTTCGGTCCCTTGAGTGACGACTTAACGAGGTTTTACGGTATTAGAAATTGACTATCTTTAAAGTTATTTGGTGCATTCAGTTTCAAATTACAGATTGGATTATCTTTTTGATATTTCTAATTAGTGCTTAGAAAAACGTTTGCAACGAAATTTGGCGTATATTTTTGAGATGGGGATGAAGATTTTTGTTTTTATTTAAAAACAATATTATTAAACATTATTTAATTGTTAAATTACACCTTCTCAATTATTTAATCGACTGAGTTATAAATGTAATGATTAATTAATGACTGAAGAAAAATCAACACAGTAGAAAGTTTTTGTTACTGATGTTGTTAGAGGAATTAATAAGAATAGTTATATTCGGTTACATAATCATAATCATCACAATTATCTATTTTCTGAAATATTTTTTATCCCTCAACAAAATATCTGCTTGAAATAGATACAATCTTAGATTCACTCAGACTCAGTTTAAGAAAACATTGAATCTGCGCTCACTATCCCACTGAGAGATGCCCCTTCGAACGTTCAAGTGCTTTATGACGTCTCAGAAGTACAATAAGGCAAAGAAGACTACGTCACCTTTAAGGTAGAGTCAGTTGTTATCTAACTTGTAAGTTTACCTTTCAGACGCTCAAATGATATACGAAGACTATTAAAATAATAATCATGTGATTACAACAGCCACAACAGTTTCGGTAATCCACATTTTTTTCCTCGATTTCCTTCTTCGGGTGTAAGGAGACAATGAGGCAGTTACAGTAAATGCAATTTTCAACGTCGCGAGCTGTTTCGGAAACTGTTGTGACTGTTTATTTACTTTTTTGCGTATTCAGGTCATCTTAACATTTATATATCTAGTGCACGTTAAATAAGATAAATAATAATTGTGATATTTTAATCTTATTGAAGTATTCTACTTTCTTTGAAAGTTCTCTATATTACTTACAAATTTCAAATTTGTATATCAATAATGGCTAGTTACAGATTTTTAGTTTTAACTTTTTTTCTCATTCCAATAGATATTATAAATACTAGATTAAACTTGTAAAAGTCATCAATAGATATATTTATCATAAGTGGGTTATAATAATTTAGCACACAAGTAACAAAATTAATTTCAACGTAAAGATGTCATAAAAAAACGTATGCTGCTGAATCTGTCAAGAAAAAAAGGGTTTCAGTCAATAAGAAAGTTCTATTAATCCTCCACTATTTCGTTTATACGTTGTAATTTCATGTTTGTAATCGGTTTCATTATCCAATAGAACATATTTCTCGATTTTTTTGAAATTGTGTATAAACATTGTGTATAATCTTCAGTCATCACTTCAAGTTACTTTCATTCATTTATTTTAAATTATGTCATCTGTTTTTATTCATAAACAATATTTCGTCAAAAGAATTTCTTGACTTCCTCAAGCTTTCTTCGAAAAATTAATAATGCATAGAATGAAACAACCTAGTAGGACTGAATTGTACTATTTATAACAAATTATTAATAAATTGTTAATAATTAATTTCTTTAGTTTATGTAGACAATCAATTTTCATGTAAAACTTAATTATACAAATATTGTACAAGTATCAAGTCGGACAATGGATAGATTGATCTGATCTTTTTATATCTTTTAAAAAATTAAAGTTAATTTGCTTAAAATTATTTCTTTGTTTTCAATTTCGTAGTCGAATATTCTCTAACTCAAACCAATGTTTCATCTTGAATTCATTTTTAAATTGAATTCATTACATTTAAATAATGAAGAATTCGCTTTCTTAACACTTAATACCGACAAACGTACAGGGTTATTGGAATTTTCAGATAACTAATCCAAAATATATTTTGTATACTTGAAGCAGTAAATAATGCTGAAATGTTACATTGTACAATCATTCTCTTTGCAGGACCAGTAAAATAAAGACCATCCTCTGATAACGGTGTAAAGAATTGGGTTTACATCGTTCTTTCGAAGCAAATCAGTTGTTAAGGAATTATTAATGCTAAATGATACATTTCCAATTTTATTAAAATTCCTCATGACGCCACAGTTATTTTTATTCGAGTTATAAATTAATCGTTCAAGTTCTTCCTCGTTCAGTAGATGTGCATTGCCCTGCACTCTCAGGTAAACAGTACTTTATCTTTAAAGAATGACTACAGCTTCGTTAATATCCAATTAGACAAATTTATTCAATTTACAATCTTTTTTTCTTATTTCAGAGTTCTCTTGGTGATGATTAGTAGGTGCTTTCCAAAGGTTAATAAAACCTTACACTGGCCTCTGAACAGGAAATAAATTTCTAAATCCTTGCAATGTAAGCAGAGGTTTTGTAAAGTTCAAACGCTAAATAGAAATTAATATTTTTTTTTCAATATTTATCGAGAGCTTCTGCTTGATATTCCAGATTCAGCATGGAAAGAGGTGAAATTGCTTATTAGATAATGATAACAATTAAATAGAAAGCCTTATTTATCTAGGTTTAAACATCACATATTTTGTAAAATAATACTGTAATATTTTAATTCATTTTACTATTCCTAAGCAATAATTTTTTAAATATACAATTTGTGAATGTTTCAATAGGAACTTACCTCCTTTTACTTTCGCAACTAAGTAAGGATATTTGAGAGTGATCACTTTCCACTCATTTGATGGAATCCCTACATTGGCAGCTGGCTGATAGTTACCATCAATGTGCAACGTTAATATCCTAAATTTATGGCTGATATGCAAAATAGATTTGATAATCTTTGTGTTGATACCTTCGTAAGGTATTTCCAAATATTCTAATTTAGGCATCTTTCGGAAACACTCATAATACTTCCAATTCTTGAAACTGAAAGAAAAGCGAATGGTATATAATATTACTACTTCGCTACATGAAAAAAAACTTCTAGCAATTTAAATATAAAGCAATTCCAAAATATTCGGACATATGTCGGTTTTGCTTAGCCGTCATTGTCTTAGTAATGCAGTAGGCCGTTGTGTAATGCTTTATCCTCTTGGTTGAATTTTCCATCAATGAAGGATTCAGAAATTCGGCAAATGTCTACAATTCTAGGAAATCAGATAGTAAAAAAAGTGTAACGTACATTGAGAAATTATGAATAAAATGAAGTAAAATATACATTCATAGAAACATCATGAGCTGTAATTAATAAACTCTGGATAGCTATTTTGTACTCTATAGCATTTTTCAGCCGTAGTTACCCAGTTATTGAACAGTTCAAAAGTATGAGAAGCACTGATTTAGGTTCAATGCAGTACCATTAAACATATCATAAAACACAAATAAAGAAATCGAATATAACTAATGTAGAATATTAAGGCTTTTCTAAAATGCTTTCTTATTTTCAAAGTTTTGACTCGGAAATGGCTATAGTGAATTTCTAGTTATTTTGTTTAATAAGATGTTAAAATACGACATTGAGGATTCCTTAAACCCTACATCTTCTGAAGTATCATTAAGTAGAAAAGGCTTGTTGATGAATAACCATGAAACAGCATTCTTACAGTCTCGTTGATAATAGTTTTTCGAACACCTGTGAATATGTGTATTTTTCAAATTGTGGAAAGTACATGTTTGGCAATCTTATCTTAATAAAAGAAAAAACAAAGTCTAATTCAAAATTTGTGATTCTGTGCAAAAAGTTCAAATGCTTTTTTCCTTTAATAAATCAACGGAATTTAATAATCTATGTTATTGTAATCCGATATCGTATTTACTGGATACATTAAGAATTCTTGTACTGATTATAATATGGCATACAATTACTGGATAAAGCTCTTCTTTCTTACGAGGGAAAATCCTCAAAGGTCTGAAATAATTTATACATTTAAAATTGTTACTTTAAATAATAATTCCTTTTCATTTTAATGCTAATTGCTCTTTTCGGGAATAGTTCTAATTTTCATTGCGCAGATTTCCATTACAAGATTATTTACTTGTTGTCGCATATATTATTGGATTCACTGCAAACAAACTGCAAATTCATTTAAAACTGATATTAAAAAAAAAAAAAAATATTTTTTGAGTTAGTCTTTCTCAGGTTTTGCGGACCATAGAAAGTAAACTAACTAACAAATTCGTTGGTGTAACTTGTTTTCTATTAGGTCGCCTCTAAGAAGGAACAGTAAGAAAACATTCATTATAACAGTGATATAATAGAAAGAAAATATATATCAGCGTCATTGTTGGACAGTTTGCAATTACCTAATTTGAAATAGACAATAATCCGAACCATAAATTTCATCTTTCGCTCTCAATAGCTTATAGAATTCAATTTAAGCTATGTATGATTTTTCTTTCTTTCTAGTGGCCTAAGTACTACATTAATAATGTTAGGAAGAAATGATAGAAATTTAAACATCAAAATTAAGTTCAGTTCCGTTAACTGCAGAACTCCGCGATAAGAGAAACTGCGGTTTCTGAAGCATTGATTCTTAGGGAAATATAAGTTCCTGTGGAACCTCTCACTGCACTTTCGCTACCCAATTACCATAAACACATCATTTCATATACCATTTTTAATTAGAACTTTTTCCATAGTACATACTTTATAAAGGTACTTTACATTTGTATTTTAGAATAAGAATCCTATCCATTAAGCTCATCACAATGTGTTTACGCTTAGGAGTGCTTCGTAAAACTCTTTCATTAGTTCTCAGCTTCGCTTGTCGTTGTTTTAATGAAATAAATTAATCGTAAAAACAGCGTAAAGCACTGAGGACGAGTGGGATATTATCAGAATCACGTGGAGACTTGTAAACTCAACAGAAGACCGTAGCTTCTTTGCTGAAGAGCGTGTGGGAGCTGCGCAATTGGCCTGCTAGAATTTTTTGCGTGTTTGGCAACATGGGTTACACTTGTACAACTGGATAAGCGAATCCGCGGGATTGGAATCGGTGGTAAACGAGTATTTGTTGTATTCACCAATACTTTCCATGATGTAGGGAATTTTGAAGGCAACAAGTGTAATGTTAAACAATGCTGAATTTAACAAAAATTACGCTTTAGTCAAAAAGTATAGACACAATGTAATGCCAAAAGTAAAAAAAAAATATAAATATAAAATCCAACAACTTAACAGTTTTGACTTCACAATATGATTCGATATTTTCTTTGCTTAAAATTTTAATTTCTAAATGAAAAAAAGGAAGACATCTTCAATATTAGCTGATAGGACTTTGAAAGGATGTAATTAGTTGGACAATGAAAACAATCTTCAAAAAAAAAAATAGAAACGATGAAAACTAAGGAACAATACAGCGACTAAGTAAATGCGAATTATTTACTATGTGGATATAGATAATAATTCTTATTTTTAAACTGTCTAATTTCATTCAAATATTCTTCAAAGTCGTGTAGAGAAAAGGTGTTAATTTGTATGTGTTCTATGCTATTCCTACATGCATTTGTGGAAGAAATACAAATTTGAAAAATCAAATCAATAATTCTAACGTTTGAAAGATAATCTTCAATTAAAGAAAAGAAATCAGCATAAAAGTGAATGTCAACGTATTTTTTGACGTAAATGTCAACATTGTATTTTAGCTCTTTTACTCTAAACAAAATCGATTATCTGAAAATAATTTGCTTTACCTAACAACATCGTAATGAATTTATTTAATTTACTAATCAACTAATAATTTCATGAATACCACCCTTCTGTAATTTGTCAGAAATAAAGGGGAAAAACAATTTCCAGTTTTTTGCTTTAGGCCATCTTCTTTAATGCACAGGTGCTAAAAATCATTAAAACACCACGACAGAGGCTGTTCTTTTGCTTATCATAAAAAGGCCGATGTCTGCTGTTGGAAAATTCTCAGATGCTACTTACGGCTTGTGTGGGATGTAAAAGGAAGAAACGGAATATTAATTTCACTAAGACGAAATGGTAACACAAATCTTTTTTAATATTCATAATTAGCAAATGATTTTTACATAGTCAAGAATCTTTGTCTCTATTGTCTAAGGTAAAACAGCGCCTTTACTCTTTCACCTCCTAATTAAACCTTCTAGTCAGTCCTGCAATTAGTGGAAATTTCGATATTTTTATGATTTATTTAAATATATAGAGATTCTTAGTCATTTTGTTGATAAAAGTGAAATAAAACAATTCAGTAATTCACAAATAAATAAAGCATTGAAACAGGAATTTAGTTTGTGTGGGGCAAGAAAATTCTTTCCTTTCAAATAAAGGAAATGACAGGAACAAAATAAAAAAGTCAGTTTGTTTTATTTTTTGGCAACTTTTTATAAAATTAGGATCAGTCTGTGGAGATATTCAGTAACTGAAACTTCTGGTTTTGATCCCTGGGGAGTCATTTAGAAGTTGGGGATTTCTTTAGGTTGTTTTGCTTCACAAAGGCAATTCTCAAAATATCAGAGATGGATTTGTATCCGGAGATTGACGAATAGGAATTAGGACAAACCTTCCAATCTCCATTTATTTATTCCACTATGTTTCTGATTGGCGACTCGCTGCTTTATAACAGTATTCTAGTACTTGCATAATACGCAAGTTTTATCTTAAAATTCCATTGTAT
>JAFIDM010014012.1:31646492-31666592 GCA_023159025.1 Thereuonema tuberculata
GTTAAATGAGTGTAATCGACAACACATAAAAAATTTTATTTTAAAAAATAGTAAATAAAGTCTTTATTAGTTGTATGTAGTGGCACAGGGATTGTAAATGTATAAAATAAAACCGCCCTGTAAGAACTCTACTAGCATATGATGTCTCAGTTTATATGCATAATTGAACCATTATGGGATATATAAAAGATGATAAATCTTTTGAATTTATCCAGTTTTTTTTTTGTTTTTGTTTTTAATTTCTTGAATTTTGTTTTTTAAAAGTTATTTTTTTACTATTTTGGCACTAATTTTTTGTTTTTCATGTTTTGATATCAATGAAAGCTTTCAAATTTTTAGAATTTAAACGAAAAATGTTAGAGTGTGGTAAAAAAATGATGTAAAAAAAAAGAGAAAGAGATTTCTGGAGAAACTGTATTACGAAAAATAAAATTTTGTCTATTTTGTCTGATCGATTTGTATGGTGTTTCCTCATTTCTAATCTAGTTTCACATTGTAAGTCTAGTTTCAGTTTCCTATGTGGCCGTCTGTGGATTTAGTCGCTGTATCATAACGACGTTTGAACATCAAGATTACAATGATTATTAAAGGGAAATACATCCATTGAAAGATTCAAGTGGAAATCAACGACAAATCCAAATGCACAATACAGCATAAAACACTACCAACCTACATTCACAAAATGCCGTATTGAAATACAGTGCAACTTGGATAATTCGAAGCTGAAGGGACCACTACAAAACTTCGAATTTTCCAAGACTTCGAATTAAACAAGTTACATCTTTTAACTTTAATTTCAGATCCACTGAATGCTTGAAAAGATTATTCTGTCAATAAGTAAATATTTATTCAGAAAGATCATAGTATGAAAGACGTAAACACTATATGTATGTAAACAACATGAGATTTATATTACGTAAGCTACAGTACATATTACATTCAATACAGAAAATTATAGTTTTTCAAAAAATTGTGCAATGTCTGATTGTTTTGTAGAATTCAGTCACTTAAGGTTAGCAAAACATCAAGCATATTTAGGGAACGGAAAACAGTTTCACTTACGTTGGTTTGTCCTTCAATGTACCGAAGAAATTCGGCGCTATCCGTACTCGTTGGCGATTTGGCATTTCTTCTTCACACTCTTTTCCACCTCGCGAATGACGGCGACCTTTTCAGCGAACGTTAAATTCTTGTACACGCGTGGTCTACAGAAAGACATGGTGACACTGACAGCAGGAAGCTCGAATGGCGTCACGTGTCGAACGGTGGTGGGAAGGGGATTTCAGTTGTCACGTGTCGAATTTCTTAACGATGAAACGCCGAAAAGTCGTTATGGTTCGAAATTTTTTATAAAAAACTTCGAATTAAGGAAGTTGAACTTCGACTTATCCACGATTTTTTAACATTTTATTTAATAAGAAATTCAAGGGACTAAGAGAAATCTCGAATTAACCACGATTTCGAATTAAAGACGTTCGAATTATCCAAGTTGCACTGTATAAGAAAATATTATTAATTGAAAGCAATTCATCAGTTCTGTCCACTTCCCATTAATTACATTTGATTATATTATATTTGTTCTTATTTCCCAGTCAAGTTTTTTCATCATAATTCGTTTTTTTAGTATAGTGATAGCAACTCTTTAATGAAATTTTGTGTGGTTTCCTTTTTTGGGGCCTGGTCATCCATCTAGGCAATCATATAAAATGGAAATTAATTAAGACCTAATAATATCTATCTACCACTAAAATTTCAACTGTCTTGTGTAATTATGCTACCTTGAGTTCTGGTGCTTTAAAGAAATATATTTTGCGATATTTTTTTTGTTTTACTGAAATTGTTCATTAAAGCTTATGTCAACCCTTCCCATTTCGACCTTCTCTTGTAAAGATGGAGGATGCTTAAAACTACATCTCTCCAACTTGGTATGGAAGTATTTATGATACCGTTGACATTACATAATTTGAGAATAAATTAGCCTAAATGGTAAAGTTCTGTAACGGAATGCAAAAAGTCAAAAACAATCGTCTGTTGATATTAACTTTCCTCTGCTGCCGTTTAAGCACAATTTCGTGGTCTATGCAACGACTTGCCATGAGGCTGATATGTTTGAACCTGGGTTCGAATCTCGGAGGCGGCATGGATCTTACTTCTTCTTCTGTGGTTCGTCAGTTTCTACGGGTATAATATGAGCTGAGGTAGTATTGTGTACCCTGGACAATCATTTCTTCTAAATTCTACATAGGTCACAATATCCGGCCCTTATCAAAGCTGAAAAAGGCAATAAGTGCTGTGAGTCCGGGCGTTGGTCTAAACAAAAAAACTATAAAAAAAATCCTCTGCTAGAAATCATCTAATAAAGTTTTTATTTGTTAATTTAGAATTCTTGTTCGTAATTTATCTTTGATTTTGGGAAGGAGGGAAAGGGTTCTCTCTTCCAGTGATGTTAAAAAGGCTTGAGAAAGTAGGTCGGTTTGACCAATGAAATATTGCAGTTGGAGTTCATGCCGTTAATAGAAGTTACTAAAGAAGTTATTGCCAGTTTAATTTCTAAATTTAAATTCGAAATTCTTTATAGATGTTCAAAGCAATAAAAACGAAAACAAAAGATAGCATCAGAATTTTCGTTTTTATTGCTTTGTAGTTTTTATTGCTTTGTAGTTTTATTATTTATTGTAGCACATTAAATTTATTATTCAGAATGTTCAAGTATTGTTGAACGATAATCAGATGTGGTAATATTTGGAATTCTTGTAATTATTGGTTAACTGAAGAAGAAAGAAGTTGCAGATTAGGTTGTAAAATGTTAGAAGATTGGAAACAAGTAAGTTTTGCATGTTAAAAAATGAGAGAGAGAAGAGGTGCTAGGAACTGACAAAAATTCCAATAGAAATGAGGGTTAGATGAAAGAGGGGTTAATATAAAATTACGTAAATTCGTTAATATACAGGGTTTTTCGAATTTAAGTTACAGAAGAATATGATAGATATATGAGTAGTGCCATTTCAAAACTCGCCTTCTCCATTTTTGAAAATTTTTCAGGAGCAACAAAAAACTAATAATTTTAAAAATGTTAGTATTATTTTGACAATTTTTTTATATTATTATAATTTCGACTAATAGTTAATATGGAACAGGGCTGAACTAAATCTGAATTATAGTTTTTGTGTAATTTAAGTTTAAATTTTGCACATAGCAAGTTTTGCACTGGCAACATAGAGAAGACCAGTTTTGAAACAAACACTTATGGATAAGGCAAGTTTTGATTCAGTCAAATAAGTGTTCAATCAGATTAGATGGAATATTGATTTATTAAAGAATAAAAATGAAACATGAATAATAAGATTAATAAATCAAGAATAATTTAAGAAAATAAGAACAATGTCCTAAAATTGTTTTTTTCTTTTCTTGAGTATAGATTTTGCTATTCCGTTATATCCTGCTTCACCTCGAATTAGGACATTATTTCTCTGGGTTTTTCTAAGAAGAAACCTTTTAGCTCGGGAAAATTTGAAGTGCCACTGCCCAGGATTTTAACAAAACACTCTACTGCTTCTTTCCAATTCTTAATGTCAACGTCAACTCCTACTTTACTGACAGTTCCAAATTTTCTGAAAATTTCAATATATTCGTCATGTTTCACGACTGTAGATATTTTTTTCAAAACACGTTCAATATTGTTTTATTCATTATTTTTCACTAACTTTTTAAACTATTTTAACTTTTTATTTAAACTAATTCAACTTATTGCAACTAAACACCTTGCAACCTTTCACTACTGCATTACCAAAACCATATAACATGATCAGCTGAGCTGAGCGGCAGCCATTTGCATTTTGCAATGAATGAAGGCTTGTTATTGGTGTAAATGGAGTAGGCAAGTTTTGCAGCAAACGATCTGGTAAATACAGCAAGTTTTGCACTGGACACAGGAATTCAGGTCAATTTTTAAGGCAGTTACAGTTAGTTTTAAAACAAACAAATATTTTATTTAAAAAGAGCGCGAAAAATACTATAAGAACACAACCAAACATAAAATTCGCCAAATAGTGGATAAGACCATTATTGAAATGGCACTACTCATATGGTAGATTTGTGATTAAATAATGTTTATCCGGTCTTACACTGATACGGCCCCATAGTCGCTTTAGTGTTGTGGCTGGTAGACAATTATTCATGGAAGGGCCATTGCCACCTGCCTATTCGGAATGTTGTCCATTAGAAAAGATGTTCAAAGTGACTCCCCTCTTGTTTGAAACAATAGTGGCATCTACGGAGCATTGCTGGCACCTTCGTTCAAAAATGCCAGATATAGTACGGATGGTGTGGCAGGCTTCGACAATATGCTGATGCAGTTAATCTACAAGTGTGGCGTAGACGAGGCTCTTTACATGGCCCCATCAGTAGAAATCAATCGGATTAAGATTCGGCGATAGTGGAGGCCATGGGACGGAGGCCAACAGCCGCACACTAAATTTACTATAGCGCCATAACGGGTAATACAGGGCAAACAATACTTAATGGAAACTGTTCTCGTAACTCTCTTCTACCAAATTCTTCTGTAGCATAAGTTCGGAAACATCATGTATTTTTGAATAAAATGAAAAATAAGACAGAGAATAAAGGATAATTGAAAAGATAGGTATGAATAGGTTAGATTAAAAAACTATGTTTTGTACGTTAAAGTTAATTTTGTCTTTTTATATAACGAATTATTTTTGCTGTGACTAATGATATTTTGAAATAATCAATCGAATTCACACTTGGAAAGGGATAATTCCCGCAATAAGTATAATAAATTATTATTATTTATTATTATTATTACAGTATGTGGGCCCGGTAGCCGAGTGGGTAAGGGTGCTTGGCTGCGGGTTGGAGGTGGCTGGTTCGGTTCCCGGCCTCAGCGGAGGGCGGGAATTTTTCCATGCTTCTTTCTCCTCCAAACGGGTCCTAGGGTCTACCCAGACCTCTGTAGAATGGGTACCGGGTTTCTTTCCCGGGAAGTTAAGGTGGACGGGCGTCGGGCTGACCACCCGACCTCAATCTAGTCCCGTTGGTCTCGAAACGCTGGGAGCCTTACCTTCCGCGCTCCCGTGGGCCTACATGGCCTGTTTATGGGATTGCTTAGCTTTTTAACTTATTATTACAGTATTGTTCAACGAAAATAAAAAAAAAAAAATTAAAAAACAGTTAACCAATTTTTTTACAATACGCATCCCATTTTCATCATTCAAAAATGTTTGTCTTCGTATATTAAGATGGTCCAACTCAAAACACAGCCACAATTTTTTTGATCTCCAGCGGTAAAAAGTGATCCTGGAAGTCCCTTGTTAAAATGGCTTGACTGATTTCTTTAGCATTTGGTAGGCTGCCTATTAATGGTCCTACTTAAATAATGACCACGACATTTTGATCCTCTCCTTAGTCCTCAAAAATGGACCTCTCCCTCATATGCTGATTGCTGAGTAATCACTACTGGAAAATTATCTGAAACACTTCGTGTAAAATAAGTTGCCAAGACTCACATGCTCATAATGCTTTCACTGTTAAAAAGATATGAAATCTCATGTAGAGCCAAGCCCCTAACTCTACGAGGCCTAACGCTACAAGCCCTAACTCTAAAAACCCTATATCTTGGTCAAAAAGTATGCCTTGGCCGTTTCGTGGCTGTCACACAGACAATCCCATGGAGTTATGTAAAGGATATGGAGTATGCCAAGGCACACGTTTTGATCAAGATAGTAGGGTTTTTAGAGTTAGGCATGTATAGTGAGGGGCTTGGCACTATATGAAATCTGATAACTTTTTAACAGTGAAAGCGTTATGAGCATCTTGGCAACATATTTTACATGAAATGTTTTGGGTGAGATGAAATAGTTCCATGAAACGGCCAAGCCATACTTTTTGACCAAATATATAGGTTTTTAAAGTTAGGGCTTGTAGAGTTAGGCCTCGTAGAGTTAGGGGCTTGGCTCTACATGAGATCTCATATCTCTTTAACAGTGAAAGCATTATGAGCATGTGAGTCTTGGCAACTTATTTTACACGAAGTGTTTTGGGTGAGATTTCATTTCTTTTTGTAAGATGAGATCTGATAACTTTTTAACAGTAAAAGCGTTATGAGCATGTGAGTCTTGGCAACTTATTTTACATGAAACGTTTTGGGTGGGATTACCTATTACAACTAAATTTAGTTTTTAAGATTATTTAGAAAATGGATTTTTTTTCAATACCCTACTTTTCTGTTTTTCTATTGGTCAACTTGTATATACAAGCTGTTTGCACTTTTGAAAGAAATCACATTATTACACAGTATTATTTAGGCCGAAGCATTGAGGGTACGAAGTACTTCAGATCTTAATAAAATCCAAAGTATAAAAGCTAGATAAATGAAACTTAGCGTATTTCATTAGTATGGTAACTGCATCTTATCCTGAAAATTTGAGCTCTCTAGTATTATCCAGGCCAAAGCTATGAGGGTTCGATAATACATAACCAGACCCCCCCCCTTTTTGAGGGGTTGCAGGGTGAAAGTTACGGATTTCTTAATTTTTTTGTTGTTTGTTTGCTAATCCTAGCCTGCATACCAAATTTCAGCTTTCTAGGACTTCAGGAAGTACCCTAGAGGTTTTGATGATCATGAGTCAGTGAGTCAGTGACGGAATCGACATATTTTAGATATTAATAAAATCCAAAGTATAAAAGCTAAATAAATGAAACTTAGCGTATTTCATTAGTCTGCTAACTGCATCTTATCCTGAAAATTTGAGCTCTCTAGTATTACCAAAGCTATGAGGGTTCGAAAATACGACGAAACACTTCCAGAAAAGGTACGTAGTGCCCTTCCTGCCTTCGGCTCGTCTTGGCGGGAGCACTGCCGTAGCCCCAGATATCTATAATGAAATATATTCATTAATATACTCATGGGTATTAATGTGGATATAAGGTGTTGGTCCTAAAGTACACTTTTAACAAAAATCAACTTTCACGCATTTTTTTTAATTAACTTAGCCCTGAATAAATAAAACTACAAATTCTTTTCTTCTTCCAGATCAACATACTATATTTCAAAAATATCAACTGTTTTTTGATCAGGTACATAATGGATAGAAACTAAATTAAATTCTTCTCCTTAAATCAAAGCAATAACATAAAATAACATAGAGAATGATAATAATTGAGTAATATCACATAATAACATTGAGCATAATAAACAATAGTGTATATATCACTGAATTATTTGATAATAATGTAGAAAATGAAATTGTCAATAATTTAAATAACAATTTAATAACAATATAGATAGGAAAAATTTGAATCTGGTAAATTTTCAAGATAAAATAAAAGTATAAAAGGAAAAATCTCAAAAATAATATAATTTTAAAAATTTTTAATTTCCATATATTTCTTACATAAGTTTAAAGAAATATCATTGACTTTCAAAGATCTATCTCTATTGAAACAATTGTTTGAATTTATAAAATAAGAGTAAAAGAAGATACCTATCTTGTTCATTTTTACATTTGTGAACAATTTTAACTATAGATAAAATTTCTATATCATTATCAAATAATTCAGTGATATATATATACACTTTTGTTTATTATGCTCAATATTATTATGTGATATGATTCAATTATTATCATTCTAAATGTTATTTCATTATTTTGATTTTATTTAAGGAGAAGAAACTAATTTAGTTTCGATCCATTATGTACCTGATGAAAAAGACAGTTGATTAAATATAGTGTGTTGATCTGGAAGAAGAAAAGAATTTGTAGTTTACCCTTATTTAAGATTTCCATATTTGTTGTAAGTATATTTTTTATTAATAAAAGAAGTTTAACGTGCCCGAATAATTCAAGAAAAATATCAATCGCAAGGCACAAAGCTAAAGTTAGGATTCGCACTTCGAGTTGTCATCGGGAAGAGACTGGGACGGACCGTTTCGTCCTCATTAGGACTCCTCAGCCAGCCAAACTCTCCGATGACAACCCAGAAAGTGCGCACGGTGTTAGTATCCCGACTCTCGCACCCGAGAATGGGATCTCCCACCGAAGAAATCCTAACCCTAAATTAAAAAAGGGGGGAAATACAAAATTGCATTAAAGCAAGCACAAAAGGAATTTAACGGCTGCATCAACTAAGTAAAATAGCCAAGTGTTTATGAATAAAAGAAGTTTACCGTGCGCACTTTCTGGGTTGTCATCGGAGAGTTTGGCTGGCTGAGGAGTCCTAATGAGGACGAAACGGTCCGTCCCAGTCTCTTCCCGATGACAACTCGAAGTGCGAATCCTAACTTTAGCTTTGTGCCTTGCGATTGATATTTTTCTTATATTTTTTATTAACCCTGAATTTTCGTTTCAGACAATTTTTTTTTAATTTTCTTATTATTCTATTTTATGAAGCATTTTTTTGTTTTATCAAAATATATTAAAAAATAAATATTTTTTTTATTTATATTATTTAAAATATTTATTTTAAATTCAATTAAAATTAAATGAAAATTACCTCTCCTCCTTATGTATTAGTCTAATATGTAAAAGAATCATCTGCATATTAAATCTTTCAATAGGAGGAAATCTCTCAAATTCGAAGGAAAAATAGGTTAGAGTGATCTTGAAAAGAAATGGATAATCAGATAGACGGAACAAATCATTTACAATTCAACTCTTTAAAAAAAAATTTCTTTCAACCTGCAGTAAAGGAAGAAACGTGTGAACGATGTTACGTGTATCTTTCAATAATTATGCTTAAAAGTTCCATTGATTAGCTGATTAAATAGTCACTTCCTCTTTATTTCCCTAGCGTTAATTGCTATCGTACGCTATCAGTTAAATCTCATACAGATTTAAAAAACTGAACATACTATTCAATAAATGTTTCATTGTAAAAGATCGAATTCTGACTCTTATAAACTTGATTAAAAGTATTTCCAAGGATTGTGGAACCAGTCATTTACTTCATTGAAGTAACACGTTGGTTTTAGAAAGTTTATTTTCGTAGATTGGTGCTCATTACATCAGACAGTTGGAGCTATCGATCCCTTCCTGTACGTTCCCTTAATTGGGCATTGAAATAATCCCCAACCGCTCTGGCGAAATCAGTCGTCATCTGAGAAATTTGTGATGTTTGTGGTTTCACAATGGCTGTAGCCGCGAGACAGCTTCTCCCTCAGTGGTCCAGCTGATACGCTGGTCTTTTAACTCAACAAAAGCAAAAGAGGTGGCGCTATTAGTACTGCATAGGACTGGAAATGACAAAGAAAACATTTCTGTGTGAGTTTCTTTCATTCTATTTATAAAAGAAACTTTCTTCTCTCCAAAAAAAAAAAAAAAAGAAAAACCTCAAACTTGAAGTAGAATTGTGCTACAGCGTAATTTTTCAAAGTATTACTGAAATTTTTGTTTATTTGCATTCCTTATATCAAAAATTTGTTAAGTAATTCCAATAAGAATATTTTTTTTTATTTAAGTTACAGCAATTTACTTATGTGTCTAATGAAGAATCCTTTGAAAAAAATGACTTTTTTTAAAAAAAATCCTCCAGCTGGGTTGATGAGAACAGCAATAGAGTTATTTAATCTATATTACTAAAATCTTTTATTACTCTTTCTGTCTGTCTGTCCGGCCCAATTGTTAATTATTAGTTTCCCTTGCTGAGAAAGTCAGATTATAAAATTTTAAATTTTTTAATTTTTTTCGCCTCACAATATTTTACTGTAGAAGAGATATTAGATTCTGAAAAAAAGATTTAATGTTTTCTAAAGTCATGCATTTTCTTAGATAAATATATAGTAGACTCGTTTTTACAGATTATTTACACTTTATTTGGAAATAGCAATAATGTTAGCAGTTTTATTGAATCCATTAATGTAGCAATGTGCTGTAAGGTATAACAACATTGAGAACCTATTTCATAATTATTATTTTTTTAATAATATATCTACTCATGGACAAAAAAATTAGCGCACCAAGAAATAATTGCGGGATCGTGACGAAACTTGCAATGAAGGTACATGTCGGGGAGATGTGCAAATGATTAGAAATGCAGCGTGATTGCGCATTACGTATAGCCGGTAGATGGCGTTGAACATCGTACTCTGTGGAGTATAAAACAGGTAACCAAAGCTTGTTTGAGTGTGCTGAATCATTTACAAAGGAAGAGCTGAGGTAGACATGCCATTACGCCGTGTTCGAAGACAGTATACGCAGTTGTCATAGTTTGAGAGAGGGAGAATCGTCGGGATGATGGAAGCTGGGTGGTCAGCTAGGCGAGTAGCTCGTCAATTAGGCCGCTCTGATTGTGTTGTGAGGAGGTTTTGGGACCAGTGAACCCGAGAGATGTCATGTACACGAAGACCAGGCTCAGGACGCCCTCGACAGACCGGTCATCGAGAAGATCGCCACATAGTCAGAAATGCACGCGTACAGCCAACTGCTTCATCGGCCGCCATCCAGGCACAGGTAGCACCTTCACTAGGGGCCGCTGTGTCTTCTCGAACCATACGAAGGCGCCTGGCTGAAGGACAGTTGGTATCGCGGCGCCCATTACGTGTGCTGCCCTTGACGCCCACCCATTTACGCCTCCGTTTGGAGTTTTGCCGCGCACGAGGAAACTGGACTGCAGCGGAATGGAACCAGGTCGTCTTTAGCGACGAATCCAGATTCAATCTCGGCAGTGATGACAATCGTGTTCGTGTGTGGAGAGCCCGTGGTGAACGCTTCAATCCTGCCTTTGCTGTACAGCGACACACCGCTCCCACAGCTGGTGTGATGGTATGGGGTGCCATTGCCTACAATACACGGTCACCCCTAGTATTGTTCCGTGGCACCATGACAGCCCAGCAGTATGTTCATGAAATCCTGCAACCACATGTGTTGCCACTCATGCAACGGCTCCCAGGAGCCATTTTTCAACAAGACAATGCTCGGCCTCATACGGCAAGGGTGTCACAAGACTGTCTCCGCACTGTTACTACCCTTCCTTGGCCTGCCCGATCCCCAGATTTGTCTCCAATCGAGCATATCTGGGATCATTTGGGACGACGAGTTGGGCATCCCACGAGTTTGAACGAACTAGAGGCAAGGTTACAGCAAATATGGAACGAAATGTCTCAAGACATCATACAGAACTTGTATGCCTAAATGCCCGATCGTATCGCATCGTGCATTCGCGCTAGAGGGGGGTCCAACGGAATATTAACTCCTCCGTTCTTTTGCCTTTTTCTCTGAAATAAATTATCCTTTTTCTTTGATTTTCTTATCATTTACTTATATCAAAGTAGTCATTACGTATGTAAATTTTCGTTTCATTTTGACGACTCCTTCTTGGTGCGCTAATTTTTTTGTCCATGAGTGTATATTTAATTCCACAGATTTTGATTATTGAACTCTATATCGCCGACAAGAGTCATAGAATAAGTTAACAAATGGCATTAAGTAAAACTTTAACGTGCATGAGTAATTTCATAGATTGAAAGGCCTACCCATACAATAAAAGAAAATTCACAATGAATGACAGTGCTCAACTACAGTAGATTCGTATATAGTGAAGCTCCATTTACTGTTCTTCACACCTGAAGATGTTCAGTAATTAACGAAAGAAACCGGTCGTGTTACCTTTTTAAATGTTAGTACATTTTAATTGTGTGTGTAGGCTTTTTTAACACTATCTATTACTAAAAGATAATTTATGTCTTGGATGAAAATATTTTTTATGAAAAACTAATTTGTCATGTTTAGAACTGAACAGTCGAAATAAAATTACTTTTGTAAGACAATTATTGACTTTCAGTGACGGTAATTAAAAGAAAGAAACTTCTTATGAAATACGTTTTCTGAAGATTAAGAAAGAAACATATGAAAGTTCAATAAAATAGTTTTTTTTTTTTTTTTTTTTTAAATGAACTACTTGATCTTAAATGGTTGGTTTTCACTATTTCATAATTTAAATGACGGATGCAATTCAAACTCTGCATTCTGATATAAATTATAATACCAAATTTTAGCAAAATCTCAAATTTGTGGTAAAAATATTCTAACAAGTAATTGAGAATAATAAAAATCATATTACAATCTGCCTGATATGGATGAAACTTATTACGCTTGTAAAAGTTTGTAACGACAGTCTTTCAAATTCCTATCTTGGTACTTCATAAATATATCCAGCATAGCAAGGGTTTTTATGTAGGATCGGAATTAAATATTTTAAATCAAGATACAATTTTTGGAGAGTTTAAATGTAAAGATATATATTTTTATAGTTAGGGATGGCCTTATAATTACTCTGAACATTCTTTTCATAATTTCCCTAAAAAGTTTGTTCTTATTCAACTGAAAAAGAATTATTAAAAAATACAGCTGTATAGTCAAATTCCAAATACATATTCCAAATATATTTATATATAAATTTATTAAATTATAAATTAATGATGAAACTTTTATTGCTATTTTATTTCAGATCTTGACTATTCAAATAATATTTGGGAAAAAAAAGTACTTGGTTTAGATTTCAGGATAAAAAAAATATTAATCTATTCGTGATCTATTAATCTATTTCTATCATAATTTTAGAATAGATTATTGTTTCAATTTTTGAAAATGTTCTTTTTAAGGCATAGTATTTATTAGGATAGCAATAAAGTCTAGATAGCAGTTGTAATATATCTTTTCAGCCAACAAGGTAAGAACACAGCTAAAATACTCAGAGAAAATGGAACTTCTGCTTATTTGAACACTAGTAAACATAAGTAGCAAGATAAAACCTGGATTTATCTTGCCATCAATAAATAACCTTGAGTTTAATCGAAGATCACGACAAGACATCAGCTTTTCAAATAGTAATAGTCTTAGAAGCTGAAGCTAAAATAAAAATGATGGCCTTACTAAAATAAAAGCATTCAGTTCCTTAAAGCCCCGCGAACACCACGCAACATTCCTGCAACTTAGTCGCGCGATTTTGACGTCACGAGTGATTTTGACGTCACGAGTTGCAATTTCTTTGCAACTTTTGAAGTCCGAGTCGAGTTGCATTGACACCTCCAACTCAGAAAGTTGCATCTAATTCCCCAATCACAGGGCAGCATTGGAACACGTCAGTTGGGAAACCACGCCCATGCAAAAAATGGCGTCGAAAATTTTATCGCTCGATTCGTTTTGAAGACAGGCTCATACTCAATTAATATCAGAGTATTGCGAGTTTGTTTCACGCATAAATAAAGTTTATACTGAAATGCAGTAATTGTATGCGGCAGAATTTATCAGAGAGGTTTCAAAACCTCGATTTTTTTGGATTTTCCACATCGGGTTTGGCAAACGCGAAGGCTGCTGACGCAGAAATGCAAAAGTTATGACGTCATTGTTTCCAGGGGAGCATGGTTTCTTATTGGCTGTTGGTCATTCGTTACGTTTCATTCGAAATAACAACATGAAATTAAATTCCATAGCGGCTGTGTTTTTAATTATTACGGCCAATAACCCTTTGTGTGAGGATTACATTACATTACGCCACTACCATAACCAAGTGTGGCGTTACGCCATAAATTAACGAGGGGAAAAATAATCCGAATTAAATTCCCTCGGCAGAGGTTTATCGCTAACTGGAGAGCTACTATGATTCCGACTATGCAAGGCTTAATTAGGAAGGTAAAATAAATTAATGCGAAAGTGTAACAAAACAATAAAATGTTTAATAGAACAATCTTACTTTAAATTTGAATACAATCTCTCACAAAGAATTTCAAAAGATAAATAAACTAGAAATACATTTCTATTTCTATAACGTTAATTACTTAATGCTTTAAAGTTAGATATTATCTGTGCGAGTTAATCGAAAAGTCCGTCTTCGGCTCGCTTGCCTGAGTCTCAATTCTTCGGTTAAAAGTTAATCTTAAAACTTCTGGGCTTGGACGAAGAGAGTCCGAAACTCATTGAAATAAAACAGTACTCACTGGGTAATATTTCTGCTTTCCGTCGAACTGGAACTTCGGACATCCACGTCGTAGATCGGTAATTCTCCTAGAATCCAATATGGCGACCCACGTTCGAAATGGAACAGCGATCTTCGTCCAAATGGCTTTTCACCGAGAATACGTCTTTAAAGCATTGTCTTTCACAGTTCTTATTGAGAGAATCAATCGGGATTTCTTCTCAATAATAGAAGCACACTAATCGCAGCTTTTCACTTAGAAACTGGAGTTCTGTAGTACGGAACTTTGAACTTCACACTGCGGTAACGAACGGCTTCACTATAGCTGATCACTTCGCAGCTATCGTAATAACGCAGTGATAGAGGATCCTAATCGTTATCACTGGGATCTTGGAACAAACTTCACTTCAGCGAATAAGGAACAAATCCTATCTGCAGCTAACTTGGAAACGAACTGCCTTGTGCGGAAACCAGGAATACATCCACTCCGCACCGAGACTGCCAACGAACTGCCGATCTGAAGCGTGGCTTTTCTTCTCCGAAATGCACTGAGCACGGACTCGTTAATTGCGTAACAATGGGCCGCTCGCGCGCTTATCATTGTTTAACAATTACTCACGAGATTTCTGTCCTAAGCCTGAATCGGTGATGTGGGCGCTGCCATCTTGAAAACACAGATAATTGAATCACTCACGAGATTTTGTCCTAGGCCTAAATCGGCAACATGGGCGCTGCCATTTTGAAAACATGGATTCAGGAATACTTTTATCTATTTAGGCCTTCAGTGTGAAATGGAAGATACTGAAAGATAAGTTTTCTTTCACACAAACACAGCGGCTAATAATTAAAAAAAAATATTTATCATATGTTGCAAATCATTCACTCTTATATTATGTTTGAAACGACATAACCGAAATTTGATTGACGTCACACGTGACGTATTTAAAATCTGCGTTGTCTTGGGTCGGTTGCATTTTCGAGTTGCATATCCGTGTTGCATCGTGTTCGCGCTTGACAAAGGTTTATATCAACTCGTGACGTCAAAATCGCGCAACTAAGTTGCAGTAATGTTGCTAGATGTTCGCGGGGCTTTAGCCAATTGCTCGGCGAAGTCGACTCTTCTGGCAACCTGTCATTATTCCTAACATTCATCATTAACTGCCCGAAGTCATTGGAATTGCCTGTACTGCTTTTTATGCTGCGATGCACTTTAGATGAATATTGCCTCTAACTCTCAAACTAACCTAATTGCTTTCATCTAGTAATTCTCCTGATAAGCTGTCAATAAGTAAAGATTAAAGCCTAATGCTACATCCTCCTTTGAATGCAGCTGAGCAGGGAAGGCTCCTTCGATTGTCAGTCAACGGATTTAAGTTTAGGGTCGGTCTCACGCTTCATCCCTAGATAAGAAGCCCGAAACCTATTTGATAGAGATCTGAGTAAATCCTGGTATCAGTCTGAGAGAAATAACTAAGGAAAATATTTGATATCAGTTGTGCAACTCGTAGATAACCACAATACCACTGTTACACGCTTCGCTTTAATTCTTAAGTGACTTTAGTTCTTTTTTTATTTATTGTATTATAATAGAAGGTATTGATTATGTATAATAAATTTCCTATAATCATCACTTCAACTTATATCTTTTCGATTATTATTGAATAATTCTATCCAGAAATTAAAAAAAAATAACAATTTAGCGAGAATAAATAATACTAGCACAAATTTAATAATAATATATAAAAAAAAGATTTTGGTATGCCGCCTACGGTTAACGGAATTTACTTAGAATAAATAGAATTTAATATTAGTTACAGTTCAAGAGACTTTCGTTACGAAATTCCCAAAAATTACAAAATCCGTAGACAGATGGCAGCACAACACTTAACTTCAAGAAATATAACGGCATTGTATTTCATACCAAATACTGAATCGAATTTTAATTGAAAAATATTTTCAGAACATATTTGTGTCTGATGTTTAGAACAAGAAAAGACTCAATAAGAAACAAAACTGATATTTTTGACATTTAGCTTTTGATTTTAATTCGGAGCCGTTTTCTTCTTTCCTGGAAACAAAGGAAATGAAATGCAGATTAAAAAAATATTAAAAAGATTGATTAACTTTTAATTTGACATTTTATTAAATTGAATTTAAATGGAAGGTTTACGTAATTGATAACATGATTGAATTTCCGAAAATTAATACAGAACAAAAACAAAATTCATATCCATTTGCACGAAATTCCCATAATAGCAAAACAAAAGTAGAAAAAAAATATGGGGGATTTAATTTCTAAAAAAAAACTCTAAATAAAGGATATTATTCACTTACTCGAATTTGCTACAGACAGAAAGAACGAAATATTTTTTTTTTCCTTGAAGGAAAATTTCTCTCCTGAATTTATTACGTAAGCAAAAAACAAATAAAACACATACACGCACACTTAAAATATTGGTTTTTCAAAGAAGATTAAGTTCTGACAGTTTCTTAGAAATTCCTTAATCGTTCTCTTCATTTCCGTAAAATCGCCTTAATTAGATGGCCGACGTACTGACATCTAATTAAGGTGATTTTACGGAAATGAAGACAGCTAAGATATTTATCGGGCTTTCGCGATAAAAACTTCTTATTCTTAATGAGTTTTTCTGTCGCCTTGTGCTGCAAAGCTTCAAAGACTTTCAACATTTCTGTTTTACCGAGAGAAAAAATTTAAACAATTGCTTAGTTTTGTTTTGATTATTTTTTGTTGTTATTTCAAAATATGGAAATTGTTTGTTTGGATAGTAACATTCGATTACGACAAAAATACCATAAGACTGGGAGTACATCTACAGATAAAGTTTACAGGTTATTAGGGTTTGACTTGCAGAGCAATCTAAATGGTAACTTTCGGTCTTCAGTTTTTCACGGGACTACTTAATATGAAAATTAACAGGAATTCATAGTAAGCAACATCTATCTACCAATAATAAGCAACATATAAAAATTAATAGAAATTCATAGTAAGCAACATCAATCTACCAATGATAAGCAACACATGAAAATGAAATAGGATTTGCGTAAACATTAATATTGGTTTCCGATATAAAAAATATTAAAAATTTACTTTGCAAAAAATTAAATCTTGTTGAAAATCAAAATGAAATAGGGTTAATTTACAAAATCGATTGTAAATCTTGTGTTAAATTTTACATTGGAGAAACAAAACGGACCCTTTTCGAACGTGTCACAGAGCACCGTAGAGCCTTGAAAAATAAAAATTATGATATTTCTGACATCGCGGAACATTGCTTAAAACTAGGGCATGTTATGGACCCTAATGTCAAAATTATTTAAAAAAAAAAAAACAGATTTAAAATTAAGAAAAATTATGGAGAGCTGCTTCATTAAAAATACTTAAGAGCAACAGGTATGAGGGTGTGAATGTTAAAAAACTGCTTCCTTTGATGTATTTAATTATTAATAATGTTTTTTAAAGTGATTATTTAGTAATAGAGAACCCTTTGTTATAATGATGACATGATTCATATATTGACATAACATTGTAACAACAAATAAGTTTGTTGACTTATCATGTCTTTACAATTTGTTGGGTTTTCAACCATTTTTGTTTGTTGTTTGTAAAGTAGATTCTATTCCCATTTATTTATGACTTGAAAAAGGGAAAGCGGATATTTCCCGAAAATTTGCTTCATATATTTAAAATAAATATTTTTAAATGCTCATGGAAGAAAGGTGAAGTTATTTATATCTTTTCTAATACATCTAAAGATGAAAAGGAGAAAGATTATTGAAGTAGATAAACAATATTTATTTCTGATTATTTCTTCTTATTTTAGAGGCATTGCTAGCCTCTGGGTGGTGTAAATATCCTCCAAGAAGATTGCAAAATTACTCTGACACTATAATACATAGCAACACATAAATTCCGGTTAGTATGAATGTCCATAAATGCTTGCGAGATGAACTTTCACTTCGTTCACTATGACGGCTTCGTTTCTTAAACATTCTCCTTTACTACTCCATCCCACAAAAGAAATTCATAGGTGACAGGCCAGGTGAACGTGCCAGCCACTCACTGCTGCCACGCCGCCCTATCCATCGCTGTGGGAAGCTGTTCTCAAATTTGTTCCGTGACGTCAAACTAAAATTAGAAGGATCTTGTTGAAAGAATGGTTCGATGAAGAAAGCTCTAGTTGGAGTTGGGTCACCATCATGTTGAGCAACCTGTTTAGATAATTATCCATAGTTGTATCAAGAAAATAATCCGGCCCCACGATACCGTCGCTGAACAGTTCACTCCATACAGCGACCATGGCTGGTTCAGTTCAATTGTGATAATGACATCAGAATTTTCATCTGTCCACTACACACAATTATATCAGTTCACATAGCCTAACAACTTAAAAGTGGCTCCATCTGACCAGATGATCTTATTAAGGTCTACTTGGTGAGAAATTTGGTTACTCATTATTTCATAGAATTGCAGCCGACGGTCTGCATCGTTCTCCAAAAGGCAATGGAAGACGGTACGGTTTCAATTGAAGCCTTAAGAGTCACAATATCTCTAAAATAAAAAGAAACACTATAAAAACATGGGAATAATTTATTTCTGTGGTAGCGTTAAATTATTTGTTAACATATTTGTGTGTTTAATTATATCAACAATAGTCTAAATAATACGTTAAGTTGCATGGAATATTTTATTGAATGTGCCTAATAATAATTGTTGAGTTTGTTTGATGAAACGATCGTTAAGGAAATAAATGTATTTTAAAGCATAGATGAACGAATGGGGAAACGTTCATAATGTTTCCAAATACAGTTTATTCAAGTATTTTAAAGATAAATAACTGAATGTAACGTATGTCAACTATGAACTAGATATTTAATAAGTGACTTTATATCAATATTTGTGACAACGGCAACGAACATGAATTGAACTGGAATTTACAAGGCTTAATACAATTGTGTAAGTAGAATATTCCTAGCAATTATTAATGGGTCGAAATATGAAAGATTGAGTTCGTCATGAATTATATTTAGAATTTAACATAATAAATATTTATCTCTCTTATTCTGCTGTACAATCATTTACTAAGACTATAATTTTATTAACTCCTCAAAATAAAACAATAAAATACTGAATACTTACTTTTTCGTCCACCTTCATATATATATACAGTATTTATGTATAATTTATTTTTCGCTACGATTACCTTACAATTTTCTTGTCATCTGACAACTAATTAACAACATGTGTTACTTAATATTGGCCTACTGAATCTATTGATTAAGAACAATTAAGGGTTTATGACATTCCAATGAAATATATAAACAATAGTCCACAACTTATGTGTAGTTGAAAAAGCAGTTCTTTGAATTAAAAAGGTTGAACCAGTGCACTAGAAGTTATCCTAATCAAGGATTTAGATTACCGAAAAAAACTACGCTCGATAGGTGAAGATTAGAAAACAAGATTCCACAATCGCAAAATAATAAATAAAGTTATTAACATTAAATTTTTTTAGCATTTTTAAAAAAATTGCAGAGCTTGTTAATAGATACATTACTGCTTCTCTCTAATTGGTAATTTTTCACGAAAACTCAGAAAAATCATGTGAGCGAAGCTGATTTTTATTTGTCAGATGAAAGATAAAAAAAATAGAAATAAGAAGGAAAGCTTTTAAGTTTTCTTTGTTCTTATTCTATTTTTAGTTCATCTAATCATGTTGTTCTATTGAACAAGAAATTCAATTAATTCTTTTTCTTTTCTTTTGTTATAAGCTTAGCTCGTCATTATTAACGAAAATGATAGAATCCCCACCCAACCACAGTTTTTAGTCAAGGACAACTCTCTTTGTCTTCATTGTCTTTTTCTCGGATGCGTAGATTAATTTGTGTGTTGTGAACTTCTCTTGCTCGTTGGGCTTGACAATATACTACTGTTCAAGACAAACAAAGATAATAAAGACAGCGTTATCGGTAGGTTGAAATCTTTTTTCTGTATTTAAGTTGAGAATTCTCGACGAGAATGCTGTGAATTTAAGCTTTATTTACTTAATTATATAGGATAGCATTAAAAAAAAAATAACGTGCACATTATTCTTTACGACACTGTAATTTTATAATATAAAATAATAATATACAAATGCGGAATCCACTTTC
>JAFIDM010014012.1:31672099-31702049 GCA_023159025.1 Thereuonema tuberculata
CCGGAAGTGATGTGGAATTTGAAATAATAAATAATGTATATATAGCTAGCTAGAGACAAACTATGATTAGATTTCTTCAGGATTATCTTATGTTTTTTTGAGAAACTTATCACTAGAATTTATACAAGTGTTGCAGTCGTCGCAATATGTTGAAATTCATCTCTTAATTTCTTCATGTAGACAAATTTTAGAAATCTTAACTTTTCGAGCTTATTGTAAAACACAGTACTGAAAAAACATTTACATACACATATGTTGAAGACTGATAACGCCGATATATAATTTCCTTAAAAGCATTTCTCAAATTAAACAATTAACAAATTGTTAACCATTTCAATGCATGAAAGTATATAAATGTCTAAATGGTAATGGAAGATTTTTAAATATAGCAATTTAATACAACAGCAATGCAGAGATTAATTCAATAAAAATTCGCTACAATTACTTTTGCACTTAATCGTGAAAAGTTGGAAAGTCTGCCTGGACGGTCCTTTTTTCTTTTCTTTTCTTTTTTGATGGAATTGTCGCTGGTGTTAATATATTTCAATACGATGCAAAAGATAAAAAATGTGTCCAAAATATTGTAATACGTTAAATATTGAAATTTTATAAAGGGCAGCAATGTTATCCTAGCCCTGCGAGATTAAAAAAAATTAACTACGTGACTTTTCCGAGTTGCTAAGAAATATCAGAAAATTCATTGCTTCTTAATCACTTCAAAATATTCAGCTTATTCATGGCTCAGATTATTTAAACTGATGGATTTCTGTGTGTAAGATATGTGTAGAACTGAAGCATGAGTATAAGGTAGGTGACCCAAAGGTGGCCATAGTTAAGCTTTGCTGATTTTTTATAATTTAACGGTTGCGAGAATATAAAAAAAAAATCTAAGGGTCATCACCCTGAACCTTTTCTAAACAAGTCATATTGATTTTGTTTTTCTTAAAAAATATTTAGTTTGTTTTACAGTTATTTTATTAAAAAGTTACTTCCGGGCCACCTTCGGAGCAGGTGAACCTAAGGTGGCCCACATATTTATTTTGTTAAAAATTATATTTTCCAGGGGTTGAAAGAACACTTAACACTTTATGACTAAATTCAATATTTTATAAGCTGCTAGTTTTACATGCCTAAAGTCCTAATACTAAATATCGGTACAAAATATAGAGGGAAAAAGTCTTTCAAAAAGTACACTTAAAATTTTTGATTCTGTCGCCTTGTGTAAGTCTTTCAATCTGAATCAATGCAAAAAGTACACTTGAAATCTTTGATTTTGTTGTAAGTCCTTTTACCTGTTGTAAGTCCTTCACACTCCTCGTGGACATATCTTAAACATTGGGTGCACAGTATCATGTCAATTATTTTGTCCGTTCTCAAGGTCAGGTTGGCGGGCCACCTTGTGTACACATCTCAGCACATTGTTTTCACAAATAAACAATGTCATTAGCATGAAATTCTTAAACTGTGGCAATATGTCCTGAATGAGTAGTGACCGAACTTTAATAAAATATACAACAACTTGCATTTAACAAAACTTTACACGATTAAATTTAATTTATTACTTACCGGAAAGTAAGAACAACAATGCTCAAAAACAAATGTCTTCTCAGTAATGGCCGACGTCTCGTCGAAATGGCGTAGTTTTCAGTAGTCAGCGCTTGAGTGCGACAGCTGTTAAGTAGCAGGTGCCATATACCGACTATTTTGTTTATTACTATTGTATATAAGCAGATGGCCACCTTGTGCACTCTGGCCACCTTTGGGTCACCTACCTTATTTAAAAACTTAAGGAAATTTGTATTTTGTTCCATATGTTCGCTTATCCTTGAACAATCGATATTGAGCCAAACAGAATTAGGAAACGTGAAATTGAAACGTGTGTGATACTCTAAGATGCGGCGATGTCTATATTTGAAGTGAATTTGTGAATATATAGGAAAATAACGCAAACAAGAATTTAAGACTTTGAAAAGACGAAAATATATAATGATTTATGGAAAACAATAGCTGCTTAATATTAATACAGAATATATACAGGACAGAATGAAAGAGAGAAAAGTAAAACCCTTCAAATGGTACATGAAGCAAACGTCAAAGATTTTAAATCTCGTATTCAGTAGTCAAGAACTATGGTAGAAACAAAGCAGTCGCTTGGTGTAATAATGCTGCCAGGATAGGAATCTAAACATCCAGACATTAGACAGCGATCTGCTGTAAGTTTTGAAAAGTGGAATCAATATTATAATGTTTTAAATGATCGTATCTAATGTTAAAGCAGCTTTAGACCAAGGCAAAAGTATGAATCTTGTTATTTTGACGAATCCTAAATGCTCAACAGGTCGCAATCTACAAACATTTTCTGCCTTTCCGATGGAATTGTTGGAAACTTTGTTGTTTGAGACTTTTAGTTGCTTTCAACAATATTGTTAATCCATTATTACCACTGCTCAAGTGAAAAAATTTTAATCTTTATTTGAAACTACAGAAATAATAAGTGAGCCCGGTAGCCGAGTGGGTAAGGGCGCTTGGCTGCGGGTTGGAGGTAGCGGGTTCGATTCCCGGCCTCGGCGGAGGACGGGAATTTTTCCACGCTTCTTTCTCCTCCAAACGGGCCCTAGGGTCTACCCAGCCCTCTATAGAATGGGTACCGGGTTTCTTTCCCGGGAGTTAAAGGCGGGCGAGCGACGGGCCGACCCCCCGTCCTCAACTTTGTCCCGTAGGTTCTGAACACTGGAGCCTACCCTCCAGTTGCATTGCGCGGTCCTCTGGGCCTGATCGCAACTTTAACTTAACTTAACAGAAATAATAAATATTTTGTAATACTGAGACAAAATGTGACAATATAAAACTATCATCATATCAAATACAATTTGTGTCCATGAAACCTGAAAAATCACGACTAGAACATTGCGAAAACTAATCATTTTTCACCAAAGATATCTACGCAGAATCCTTGGTGTGACTTACCCTGATCAAATTTCCAACGATGAGATGTTTCAGAGAAGTGGTCTGCGAAGACTCCAGAATATTATTTCGGGGCTCAATATTCGTTTCTCAGAACACATTCCACGTCTAACATTCAACGACATCCCAAGATTTCAATTCGAGAGAAAAAAAAATAGACAGGCCTCTAAGGACGTGCCCACAAACATTGAAACAGATTCGAAAGATCTAGTATCATACTGGAAGAGACAGTCAGAGCAATCGAACTCTGAATACTTGCTGGTCAATGCCCTTATGTATTGTAGGACGTAGGACTTTTTGATACTGACGAATAACCTATTAAAGACTTCCTTAATAATAACATCAAAATGAAATATTTTTTTAAAAATAGCTTGGTGAAAACTAAACTAAAACTCAGAAAAATCTTTTAATTCAGTTTTCTCCACGAAAGATTTATTTTTTTGCAATTTGATCTTTTTATCCTTCTATTCTTCTTTTATATACACTTACTAGAGAATCTTGCAACAGCAGTCTCTTGTGAGAACGTTGTGCAAGGCAGAAATTTCTGTGGATTTGATGTAAAATGTTTTGTAGCATGCAACAAATTGCTGAGAAATTCCATTGTATTGCTAGAAAACAGTTTAGTCACATTCTATAAATTGCTTACTATTGTCAATAAAATAAACAGAAAAACGCACATATTTAAAGGATTCACTGAGGTAGTTTTGGAAATTTCATACCGGGTACTCGAGTCAAACTGTTTCGGGGTTCATACCTGTCGTCAGTTCGATTCGCTCAGTACTCATAAGTGTAATCTAAAGAGAATCTAAAGACACATACATGACAAAATTAAACAAAACAATGGCCCTTTAGTTAAAAAAAAAACATCAAAAGACAAATTAAGAAAAAAAGGGCCAATAAATTAATCTCCGCTAGCTGATCGATTAGCTTTTGGAAGATTAATTTGTAAAGTAGACATATACATAATGGAAAAATTTACGTGCATAGTACATATATATGCTTACAATTGTCTTGATCTAAAGCCTACATTATACACTTTTGGTTTCATGTTTTCTAGTTTTGTTGACCTCGTATCAAATGTTTCAGATTTGATTTGGAAAATTTAGCGAAGATATGATGTTGTCTTCTTCAGAAATCTATTTACACACAGCACAATATGTAATAAGTTATGTATCAGTTCAATAAAAGATTTCTATGTAATATTTCTTAAATAAGCGAACCACATATCATTAATTAAAAAATTACTGCTAGTTTAAGTTTAATTAGTCTAAATAATTCATTCAAGTAAGTTACAAATTCTTTTCCCAAGAAAACAATTTCATATATATGTATTTTATATATATTTATATATATATAAAAAAATTATATATATAATTTTTTTTCTATTTTATATGCGTTATCTAAAAAGAAATTGTACTAACCAATCCGTTATTATTCTAAATTTCTGAATCAACGAAATGTTCATCTCTAAACAACAGGTTCTCTTCAAATGCTTTCCAATAAATGACTTTCTAAATGCGGACAAGGAAGAAAAATCTGAGACTACTTAGATCGAAAAGACTTTCTTCCAAACTTTATCTTCAGTTCGGTAGTAATCATGCAAAATTTGCGGGGAATTTCTAATCTTGAGGAAATTACTTTTCTAAATTAAATTTCGTTGCATCCATTTAAGAAATCATTAATCTTCGTAGGAAGGACTTCGAAAACAAGCATTTAAGAAAAGACGAAAGAAAAAGAAGTAATCTCATGAAAGTCTGGAAAATGAAATAAAAAAAGAACAAAACGTTGGGTTAATAAGTTTCTACAAAGCTAATTGGTATTAATTTTACAAATCTCTTTCAATTTTATAAATCTCTTTAAATTTGCAATGTGCAATAAGCCATTTTTTTTTTATAATACGGCATTACGTAGTAACACTTCAATTATAGCATTTTAAGTATTTTTAAAATGGAATGTAAAGTTACAGTTTTTTTTTTGCAGCAGAGAATTAGTAAAGAATGAATTAACAGTCCTGCTAAGTCGTATTTTAAGTATTTCAAGTTAAACATTTAACTTATCTTGAAGAATTATTCTAAATCTTCATAAAGCTCCTAGATAAGGAAAGTTAGTTACGAAATAAAACTAATAAGAATTTCTAAAATAAATATATATGTTTTATTTTTATAATAAAAAACTACCTAACAAAAAGTTTATAAATCAAATCATTTTACGCCGTAAAAAATGCTTAAAAAGCGAGAAATCAAAGGCATAAAGCTTATAAGTTATATAAAAATATGAGTAATATATTGACTAAGGATTTTTTTTAAAATTATTACCTTATTTAATTTTAAAATTTTAAAGCAAATCTAGTCTGTGCAATACTGTATCTGCCATTTAAACAGAAAACTTAGAGTTACTTTTTTTTATTGATTTTTCTGAAGAATATATCTCTTATTTAAATATTCTTTAAATATTTAAATTACCGCATAAAGATGGGCCTATTGTTTATCTTCTGCTAAGTAATTTAGAATGGATACAATACAATACACGCAAACCAAAAACTCGCATGAATCTGGGTTCAACTCCCGAAGCAGGTATGAATGTTTTCTGTCTTTCTTCTTCAGTTTTTCCGCAAAGTTATCTATGGTCGGTATTAATTTTTAGGCTTGTAACAATATGCTCAAGATTCTTTTTAATGAATAAACTGGCGATAGAATAGAATACATTATTGGGAATATAGCATACCTCAATGCAGCCATTTTTTATATAACATACAATATATAAATATTTCCTAGGTACAAAAGTAATTGCAAAATAAAAATTTGGTTTAACATATTTATAGCTATTCCTCTTAAATATGGAAAGATTCTTAGTATCTCAGACTTCAAAGTTGACTCCATTTCTTGGGATATAGCGTGTAGTTCTATTTTTGAAAATTATTATTAGTTTCTATTTTATTATCTTTGTTAAGAAATGAACGTTATAGAGTAAAATCAAGAAGAAACTAGAAACCGATATAGTTTTAAGATGTAGTTAAGTATTTGAGATAGTAAAATACTTTCTCTTATTCTTATGGAAATAGAACGTAGATTCTTTATTTTTTATATTACTGACTGATATCTCTATTATAGCAAATCACTTTCACATAGATTGACAATTTGATATTTATATATGTCACATGATCTTCATTGTTTCCAGATAACAATCAAATAAATCCATTTAATTATTCAGTAAAATCAGATTCAATGAAGCATTAAAGAGCATTATAATAATAAAATGATATAAATCAAATGCAATTGTCATTTTTAGGAGGTGAAATATGCTAATAAACATTCTCAAAGAAAATTACAACAGCAACTACTCGCACATTAAAATAGCTAATTAAAATAGCATTTAACATAAATACTACTACTTTGATCTTAGAAATAATATACTGCAAATCTGCGAAAAAGGACCTAAAGTATGTTTGTGATTTATATTACAATGGCAGCTTTAAGGCGCAGGTTTCTATTAGTAATAGGTTTAAAATCATTATTTGACAAGACTGATGTATTTCAGGTGACAGTGATGCAGTTTTAATGGATAATCCATCTTTTATTGCTTAGGTATCACTGTTTGCATTAAAACTTGTTCTTCAATGACTTACACGACGAGAAGAAGGGAATCTTTGAAGACAGTTGTATCATCCTTTTTTTAAAACAGTTGCTCTTCAGTGTTGACAGGAACATGTATATTTTATTAACAGAAGGTATTGTTTCTACTACTTTTCTTGTTTTTCTTCTTCTTTTACGTTACTGAGATTCAGAGCGAGCCATGTCCATTTTTACATACACAAACGAGCTGGCTGCTCCAAATTGAAAAGTAAGTCATTCTTTACATGTTGATTGTTGTGTTTAGACTTAATAGTGTCCTTTTCCTAATAAAAATAGCAATTAAAGTTTATAGACAGCGTAGAACTGTCCAGCTTCTTCAGATGCCTTTTAAAGAGAAGCGCCTCTCTCCTCTGGCGCCTTTAATACAAAGAGCAAGCTTTCGGTGGCGTTTTAATTCTGTAATACCCACATGTTAAGATATAGATAGTAGTAAGTGCATTGGTCGATGACTTGCAGGCAAGTCGAAACGTTGTGTTTCTTTTTGTATTTTTATATAAAAAAAAATAATAATTAACCAATTGTGTGTTTTGCCTAAATTTAATTATTCTTAATAACAGAAGAGACGGTTAGTAATATTTGAATATTCATGTGATTTGTTCCTGTTTTAAAATGCTGATATTCGAAAACTATGTGTATTGCTTGGAATCAGCCGATTTGGATCTAAATTCTATAAAAATCAAAAACGAGATTCCATTTGATAACAATTACCTACTCGTTGCTATTTCAGCTTTTTATCATAAATAGTTTTAGATATTGTGATTATAGCTCATTAACGATTGCTCATTTTTTTTCAAGTTGCTAGTTTCTTATCCTTTTTCCGACATGTTCCAAAATCAATAGGCACCAGTAACTTAGCAGATGTCAAATGGCGTTTATCAGCTATTCCGTTACACAGACGAATAACAAACTGATCGTCCTCCTATATTTTGAGGAAAATTGGATTTTAAACTTTTTTATTTATAACCCTTTTCTCTCTCCTGAGCATATTTAAACTATTTGCAATCTAATCTACAGTTCATGTAGGTCTCTTGTAGACAACATCATTAATATTCCCTTTGATTTTTGCCTTATGGGGAACTATTAGAAAGAAGGCATCCATTTATGTCGATTTTACGCCCGAACAATAATCCACAGAAACCTGAAACGGATTGAATAATGTATTGTGGGATCTACTGATCAAAGTACGAAAAAAAAATCTTGGCTAATCGGATTATTCAATGATATCCAAACAAATTGATGAAAGAAGATTACGGTAAGAAGAAAAATGAAACCTACTATTTATTTTCGTTGTTGTTTTCTCAAACAATGATACATTACCAGTCTCATATACAAAAGGCAGATAATTTCCATATGAGCTTCATTGCTACAGGACGCCGAAGATATATCCTTCGGCGTTTCAATGATCATTGGAACAACTTGAGATTGGGTGGTTGGCCCTATGCTCTCTCGCCATTACCCTCGGAAAAGAAACCTGATTCTTTTTAATAGAGGGCTGGATAAACACTAGGTCCTTCCGGAGAACAAATAGTCCCTGGAAAACAAAAACCCTCAATAGTTTCCGACACCTCCAGTCCGCCGCCACTGTACCACCGGGCCCATAACCACTTTCATAATAAAGCGGTTTTCAAAGTTTGTCTGTCGACTTTAAGTGTAATCTCAACTCATTTTTTTTAGGTTTTATAGAATACCTCTATTCCTTTATTGATTAAATAATAAATTGCATTATTTGTTGTTGTAAAAAAAGGTCTTAAAAATGTTACTTGACTATATTCATTAACATACCATCATTTAACATAATTATTTGGGGGGGTTGGCTGAAATTTAATAGGGAACAGAGGTGGATTAGTAGAGTCCAAATGAGATTTTTGTAAATTGTTAAAAGAATCAAAAATGAAACCAACCAAACAATGGCTGACTTACGTAACTTATAATTTCTTTGATACGAAGAACATCAAGACTGCTTTTATGCCGTAGGAAAAATTCTTTCTTTTCATTTCTTTTTAATATTAGGACTGAAATTCCTTTACGCATGCGTGAGTTTTCAAACATTTCGTAACTTCTTGCTTGATTAACTTTCACATTTAGAGAGAACAGATCGATATAAGTAAAAGCTTTATTAGACAAATTTATAAATGTAATTTTAAATTCATTACCTGCTCGATTATGTAATGAAAATTTAAGTATAAATGATATTGTTTAATATTTAAGTAACTTATTTAATCTATGTTAACTCGAATTACATTCTTTCAAGTATATATAAGTTATAGCGTCATAATTTACCTAAGAGTATCACCCCCCCCCTTATGTAAATCAATACCATTTTAAAATATATCTAAATAGTGGCTACCTTTCATAAGATTTTCCCTTAACATTTGAAACTTTTTAGAATCTAATTTTAGATGAAAGTAATTTCAATTAATATAGTCCATCCCTTATCAAAATAGTACTAAAAGTATGCGTCCTACAAAGCAAAAATTGGAATACGTTCTCCAGTTAATTCATTCTTAATCTCATTTGATCTTTGAGCCAATTTTAATCGATGCAGTAGGGAGCATCTATTAACACTCCTGTATCTATGTCTGTATGAACTCAACGCGGGCTTCGCTTGAAATAGTATATAACCCTTGAAATTCAACGGCTTGAATAAATAAGTTTTGCGCCCTAAGCAGTAGTATTGTCACTTTTAACAACGTAAAAGTTTGATAGAGTGCAAATTGGACTGGGTCACTTAATATTTTGTTTATTACAAATCAATAAATTGACTTTCTGTTTTACCATTTCTCAATATTCGATAGCCTAAAACCGACTTTTATATTTCTCTCTTGCTTTGGTAAATTTTGTTTCTTCTGGTAACTTTTTCTGATTTACCATTTGGCACGAAAAAGTCACTTAGTCCTACTATTAAAATATGTAAAAAGTCTTCAAAAATAAGCAGGAAAGAACTTTGAGTTCCTCTGTGGAAAGTCTTGCATCTATTTGCTTTAAAATGTCAATTATTGTTCTTTTTCTTCTACAGTTGCTCCCACATCCCATGTTGGATCTCTGTTTTTGTTTGACGCCAACCACACATTACACGCTGTGAACCCTACACACTGCCATAGACTGGGAAAGAAGAGAAACAGACGAATATAGGAAACAATCATGCCAGAGCTGGGATTCGAAAAAGAATAATGATTAATGTACAGTAATAGCTATGTATTATTCATCATTCTTTCTATATCTTAACATATAGTCATTTTTGCAATGAAAGCATTTACTGTCCTGTTGTGTTTTTTTCTTGATTTACATAATCATTTTTATTTCATGAATTTTTGCCGTTTCAGAGACAGCTTTCTTCAGACAGAAGAAGGTACACAAAATTAAATTTCCAAAATCACAATGAACTGCTCATTGTAAGTTGTATATATCTTTCTTATTATTGTCCCTCTTGTGTATTGTCATATTATCTTTATTTCCTTGCTTCCTTTCATGGAATTTGGCCAACTATGGACTACGGAACTAGCCCAACCTGACCACGTCTGGGCGAAGCTAGTGAAAGTCAAGAAGGGGGACGAGATTCCCTTCCGTCCAGAAAAACCCTGAGATAGTCAGTCCCAGGAACAGAAGAAGAAGAAGAAACACAGAAGAGGAATGAAACAGCCATGCCAACACCGGTATACGAACCCAGGTTCCGACACAACGGCCGACCGCCGCGCCGTCTAGACCGCTCGGCCATGCCTGAACGCCTATCTTTATTTCATTACTTATAGAAAAATTTTCTTTTCTAAAACATTATTTTCTTTTTTTCTTTCAGGTAACAAATTCTGCAAACTTTATAACTATGAAAAGTAATTTTTTTTATTAAAAATTCATTAAATAGTTAAGTGGACCCTTTTTGCTTTGTTTTAAATAGTTTCATTCATTTTTCCAACTCAGGTTTTCGAACTCAATATTTCATTATACAGCCGTCGAAATGAAATATTGAGTTCGAAAACCTGAGTTGGAAAAATGAATGAAACTACTTAAAAAAAAAAAAACAAAGCAAAAAGAGTCCACTTAACTATTTAATGAATTTTTTATCTCAATATTTCTTTATACAACCGTCAAAATGAATGTGGAATCTCAAACAATTAAAAAAAAAAATCAATAAAAATGAGTTGAGAAATTCATATGGAACAATGGTTGTTTATTTTCATTATATACAGCTTTAGAAAATACATTTTTTTTTCTGTATGCGAGTTTCGTGAATTACAGCTTTAAAATGTACAAGAAATAGAAACAGTAGAAAATCGACTAAATATGTTCTGGAAAATTCGTAAAAAATAATGATCATAATCACGTTTTTATTTTCATATAGAATCAAAACTGTTTTAATAAATGAAATTTTTGTTCTAATGTGAGAATGTAAACTTAAATGACATTTGATTCTGATTTTGAAACACATGAATTTTAAAATTGAAGACATTCGAATTTACGTTTTCCTTTTGAGTAAAAGTGAAAAACCCCAGGAGTGAAGACTACAAAGTTTGTATAGTGTAACCACGATTAACAAAACAGGAATAATCAGATTTAATGTGTCCTTGTAGATGTGTGTGAAATATACTCTACATAATAAATTAATTAAAGCAAATGTTTCAAGCTAATAATCAATTTAAATTTGTTATTTATAATCACAAGGATACAACATAACGTGTAGGAAATTTATTAATAAACGAAAACCAACGACTGCACCAAAATAAAGAAAATCACGCCATTGAGTTTGTCAACAGAGGAATCGGGAACGGCCGTTTCGTCCTTATTGGAGACTCATCAGCGCGATCCACCCGATCACCCACTGGCGGGAGCGAGGGTGACTTCCGTTATTGTTTCACGCTTTTCTAGGTTTGTCATCAGGGAGGGTAGATCGGGCTGATGAGTCTCCAATAAGGACGAAACGGTCGTTCCCGATTCCCTCTATTGACAAACTCAAAGGCGTGATTTTGTTAATTTATGTGTAGCCGTTGGTTTCCGTTTATTGTTATTTATGTTTCTTACAAAATCCTGAATGCACCAGATTTATATTTTAAATAAGTTTATTATATTCGTTTATTCCTTCATTTTATTTCAGTTCGATTTTATCATAGTCCTGTTAGAAAGCATTTGTGTAGCTTAATTTCAACAGGTGCTACCGTTGAGTACATACATATTGATATATTTGAGTTATTAGTTATATTTGATTTAATTTTGGAAATAGTAAAAATACTAAAATTGCCGATTGTATATTAATTAATAATTTTAGAATGAAAGTTTCTGAATAAGATAAATTGACATAAACAATTAACTAAGTATACAAAGGTTGTTGAATTTTTATAAGTTATACATTAATAAAATCTATGATTAACGTTTAGAAGAATTCAATGATGCATTTAATGAAAAGTTGTTAAATAATATTTTGTAAGCAAGCGCTGATTATGGGGTAGGCGACTAACAGGTCAACAAGGGCCTATGTAAAAACGAAACAGTATAATTTAAATTGTCCAAAAAAAAAAAAATATACACAATTAAGCTCTGTTATTGCATACAGAATATTCTTCAAAAAATATTTTTGATATATCTCATCAATGATAATACAAACTAGGACAAGGCATTTAATAACCTTTAATTTGCTAATAAATGACAAATAAAAAATGCATTTATGACCTAAAAATACTAAACAAATGACAGAAAAATAAAAAAAAAAGGACCAATAAAACCTTATTACTAAAATTTATTATATTACACCTTTCTTTTACCTTTTTTTACTTTGACAATCAAAAAAGTCTACTTGTTTTCTGGAAAAATTTGTTGGCTTGAACGAGGACAGGCAAAGATACTGAATAATAAATAAAATCTCAAAGTATTAAAAAAAGTGACATTGCCTTCCAAAACAACTACTAAAAATCCTCAAAATGACCTAAAAATTGCCAAAAAATGACCTATCCCTAAAAAATGCCGAAAAATGCAAAAAATGCCCTAACGAATTGCCTTTATTTAACCAATTATTTAATGTTACACATTTTCATACATGCGAGCCGTGTTTCAACCTTCATAGAAAAAAGATGCAAAATCATCAAATGTCTTGCCCTAATAATAACAAATTTTAATTATTTAACTTGCTTCTATTAACTTATCCGAGATATTAGAATAATTATTTTGAAGTAGGGAAGCCTGGATTGGAAAGTCTGTTACTAATGTAGAAAAGACTTTCTGCCTGACGGAGTACGAAACAATCTAGAAAATTCGAATGTTTTGCGTAACCTACTTAACATAATTAAATATATGTGAATAATAAATAATTTATATTTTCCATTATGCTAAGGGGAAAGTTTTAAATAATTCATGAAAGAAAAAGAAAAAAACCAAGAATTGAATTTTAGACTTAATCTATGTTTTATTAAGTCGTCACTTTGCAAATTTGTAACTTCAATTAAACAGATCTCTGGAAGAAAAAAAGAGAAAAAAAATATTTCTTTTTGCAGCTGAATATCCACGATTGAATTTCCTGTCTTAAATCTTCATTTCTTATGCTTTTTTAAATAATGAAATGATTTCTTTTTCTTCATTAAGGCTTATAATCGATTTCAAAGGAAGTAATGCTTTAAGAAAGTAAAAGAAGAATTCTTAATTTTAAATAAATTTAAGAATAAGCGTACATATATATAAATATATATATATACAGCCGGACCTCTATTTAACGAACCTCTATTTTGCGAATTTCTCTATTTTGCGAACTTTTCATTGGAACCAAGAACATTTTGCTAATTTCTTCGTAAAATAACCTCCAAATAGCGAAGTGCATTTTCTATTTAACAAACTTTTTCATGGTATCTATTTTTTTTTTCTGCTTGAAATGTTTTTATTATCAATATTCCCTTAGAGGAAATGAAAGAAATGTGGATACACCTGAGGGAAAAAGAAGAAATCAATGACGATGTGCTGATTGATGATTATCTTTCACTTGATTCTGAAGTTGAGACCTCGGAAACACTAACTGAATCGGATATTTTGGACAGTGTGAAAAATAAAAACAATACAACTATGAATTGCGATGAAGATGATGAAAATGGAAATGATCATGATGCAGAAATCAAAAAACCTTCGTATAATGAAATGCTAAAATCATTTGAAACAATCCGATGGAGATTAGAATTTGAAGAAAATACTAAAGGGGTTTTTGGTGCATTGCAAAGATGCGAGAGGACTATGAGTGAAAAAAAAAAAAAAAAAATTAACAGACTTTATTAGTGAAATTTAAGTACACATGTGGTAATGTATGCTTTATGTCATTAAAATTATTACCTTTTTTAATATTATTGAATAATAAAAGGTGAATCTCTATTTAACGAATTTTCCATATAACGAACTTTTTTTCGGGATTTAGCGACTTCGTTAAATAGAGGTCCGACTGTATATACACACACGCACACAAACACACACACACACAAGATCGTTTCAAGATCAATTGCTCGCCTCTTTTTCTGTGATTCATCACTAGGCTTTATGATTGTATCTGTAGGGGCCATGTTTCGCCTACACGCGAAAATATCGCTAAAAATTTAATGGTAAATACATTAATAACCTATTTCTCAGACACAAAATCAACAGAGGAACTGCTGAAGACAAGTGCCGATTGCCGACTGCCTAGGGAAGTTGCCACTGAAGTCACTGTTGCCACTGCGCAGGATACATTATTGCTAAATAGAAACTTTTTTTACTTTACGCTCGCTCGTGTCTTGTTCGAAAATATTATTTATTTTCTTATCGGATCACGGACATATCTTTGAACGGAGGTAAATCGAGAGGACGCAAGTCGAGGGATAACTATATTTAAAAACTTATTCTTCAGATCTTACTTTCAAGAAATATCATAATGTAATTATCATTTAATAATAAAAATTAACCACCATTTATCTCAAAAAGAAATGCCTTTAATTCTTTACTGATTAAACTTTCAAGCTTAATTTATATATGAAATGAATTAGAATTTCAATATAAATTTATATTGTGTTGTAAAGTTGCGATAATGTATTGGAAAAACATGTGAATCACATCTTAACCAAATGCCATGGTCATTGGAATCCCATAACCTCCTGCATTTTCGGATATGCATGAATTTATAGGCGGAGGATTTCTAGCCTAATACAGGTGATCAGGTCACCCTTCAGTTCACTGCTGTCGTCGTAAATTGTCGCGAATTGTAGATACGGTACTGAAGACGTAATAATCCTAATAAAATTGAAAAGTAACATTATTAGAACATTTTATCTAAAATTTCTTTATACAATTATAATACGAGCATATTATGGAATTAAGTAATTAAAATATCTTTAAATTCCATAATAGCTTCAATTCAATTACAGTTTTAAATTAACAAATTTGAAAGAGAAGTATTAGTTCGTTTCGTTTCATTATTGACCCATCATTTACCCAATAAGTTTCTTTCTTTTGTCTCTTTATTTGGGCAGAAACTTTATTTTTTAGGAAGAACAGTCTATAGAAACTTTTATGCTTCTATCATTCTTCGAGATAATAGAACTGCTTGTTTGTCCCCTTATATTTCCGCAACAAGTAATGACTTCAAATATTATATCCGCTTTATAGATCTTTTCTGTTTGCTTCCTGTCCGGAAAACGTATTAGTAGAACGGCAGATGGATCGGAAATTTGAAAAGGATGTTATGTTGTTAAAGAAAGTCGATTTAAACCACAAAAATAGAAGAAAAATCCATTGAAGCCTCAGGTATATATTTTTTTTTTGTTAATAAAAAAGTTAAGTTCTTTTAATAAGAAATCCCGCATTAAAACATAATAAGAGAAGGAAGTAATATTATTTTGAATTATAAATCCAAAACAATGCTTTATTTTCAAACTAAACGCAGTGGAAAACATCGTGGACCACAACCAAGCACTCCAGCTTTACTATTTACAGAAAGAAGTTATTGAAATTACAAAACTCTCTAAAGTATTTAAAAAGACCTGCTTATTTATATTAAATAAGTAAAAAGAAATGCTTTAAGAACTTTATTTATCTTTGCTTATTTAATATAAGTAAGCAGCTTTTTTAGAAATATCTTTAAGAGAGTTCTGTAATAATTAAGAACGTTTTAAATATCCGCGAACAAATTGGATAAGCACTGCCGTGAGGCTTTGATGCACTGTTGAATGTACGTACAACGTATATTTCTTCTATTCCGGATGATTTTCAAGCCCTCATCCCCCTCTTTGTTTTAACACTTGGAATTGAATGTTGATTGCCTGGTTTTGTGGTAACAATACAGTAGGATTTTTCAACGTTTCCAACTTCAGCTTTCTATGTTATTGAGAATACCATAAAATCACAATCTATAATTTTGAATATTATTTTGAAGGGGCTCACAAGTCGAATTGAAGTACAGTGTGACTAGAAGTTCCCGTACTCCCTGTTATAATTATGATAGAGTAATAAATGCAAATATTTAGTATAGAATGTTATTTCAATAGTTGACACTAGAATTCAGTGTAATTCACTAGAATAATGATGATACAAATATGGTTAATCCCACAGCCTGAAGAAGCGGGTATCATGGAAGGCATATGGCTACAGCAGACGGGGCACCTGCTCACTTTGCTCTTACTGTGCTCGGCTTTTTTCATGAACATTTTCCAGGATGCTGGACTGGTCGCAGTACTCCAGGATTGCCAGCTCCATCGTGAGGTCAGGACTTCGTGGTGGCCATATCAATGGCCACCACGAAGTCCTGACCTCTCGACGTCTTACAACTCATTCTGTGGAATCATCAAGGCCTACAATGTCTGAATGTCGTTATGCTACGAATGAAGAATTGCGCAATGCAGTTGAGGATGCATTTCGAACCATCACACCGGACATTCTCCAGAAAATGTCAAGTAGGATGTGGTGGCGAATGAACTCGTGCGTACAGCATAATGGCGAACACACAGACGCATTGGACACTTAATGTGTAAATTGTTTATTAAAATATGACTACCAATTAAAATGAAACGAGAACTTCCCGACCACACTGTACTATATTAATGTCAATACTCGTTGTTGAAGGCCAGTCAATTTGGTAGGGCAGTGTCGTATATGTTTTTATTGGGGGGATTCTCGAGAAGCAATTTAATCGCCACCCACGATACAACCAAACAGAATAATGAGAATACAAAAACAAGCAAACAAACAAAAACCAGCACCTCTTATTTCCAATATTTTTTTTTATCTTTGGTAGCCATTGATCCAATTGTCTCTCACTGCTTACCTGCACTGCTATGTTAGGACATTGCTCTTACAGTGCTTTCGATTGTCCTCCTTTGACTGACTTCCCTAGCCGAGTAGGAAAGAAACTTCGGTGTTGGATTCGACCATATTTATATTCATTAGCCTTCGTTTGTGCCCTGACAATATAATCTCTAAATACCGGAAATTGATAATCTTAATCACGATAATCCTAATCCCAATTCACCGTAATTGAAACCATCGAATTCGAACTTCCGTTAATTGAATCTCGATTTGAACCTAATTTATTTGGATACTGAAATGAACTGCTAATTCGAAGCTCTGAAGGCGAACTACGACAATCAACTTAAATTTCAATAATCCGAAATTCGATTTTGTAATTTACGTAATCCGAACATCTTCAATTTGATAGTTTAAATTAAAGCCTCCAAATGAAATTTTAATTAATTAAGTCATCAATTAAAGTTTTAATCAATTTAAGTATCACTGGAAAGACTTGAAGAGTAGATATCTGATAGATCCTAAAGAGAACAGGAATTGCTGAATTTCAAGCAGATTCAGTAAAAATTTTAGCGATTAACAAAATACAAACGAAACCAGAATTACGGATCCATTTTGAAAACTTTAATTTAGCAAAATTGCTCATCTAAAATTTCATACAATTAAAATCCTACTAACTTCTATTCTAAAAGGTGATATTTAACTATCACTTCCAAATTATTGCGGCTTATCTTGGCTTTTTAAATGAATTATAGGTAATTGAAATCACCTTGTCGTTATATGAGTTGTATCCATTTGTTTATCTATCTATCATATATCTATCTGTTTATCTATCTGTCACAGATAAATAGATAGATACAAATATCCATGTATATGGCACGCTAAAAATTTTTGATCATTAGGGTACCCAGGGTATTGGAGTGAAAGGAGTTATGGTTGTTTTGGTTCAAAAAAAAAAGTCATATTATTTCCCGGACAAGGCCGTGATTTATAGAAAAATCAATTTTCAACCAAAAAACAGCTCCAAATCCTAAATTTCTACCATTTTTGGATGCAATGGTAAAGGTTCTAACACCAGCCAACAGTCTACCACGCCCACCACGAAACTCACTGAATCTCGAGAACTGAATCCCGGTCCTCAGAGGAGAGAAGCCGATGTCTTAAAAATACGCTAATAGCGCAGCCTCTGTTTTATTTGAGTGGAACTGTTGACAAAAATATGAAATTCAGCAAATCGGTTGATAAATTATTGTAAGAATCATTTTCTTCAAAACTTGAAATATACAAAGCGTATACACTTCCTTACACGAGAACACAATTAAATGAGACACACACACACACACACACAAATCGTGGGTTATGGATTACTACTTTCATGTAAGCTCATCGACATCTATTGCGAAGTATCGTACTATTTTCTAGATTTCTGCAAATCAAAGTATAGAAGAGAAGATTTTTTCGAACTTTCGATTTTTTTTTATTCTTTGCATCTTTGACGTATCTATGTACTGGCATTATTGTTTTTATAAACAATAATATTATTCACATTTTTATAAATATAATCCATATCCAAAAGTATTCGGATAAAAAAAGAAAATGTCAGGGAGACAAAAACACCTGCGGTCCCGTCGTTTTTCGCTCGTTGACAATTCTCATTTGACAGTGAAGAGAATTGTCAAATGGAACAAATTTGTAGCAATAGCAGATAGTAATTCACAAAATACATATTCCATCCCCCTGACTCTTAAGCTACGCGAATACCATGCAATTTTTCAGCAACTTTGTGGTCCGACTTCGAGTTGGCCAACTTTTGTCAAACCCCGCACACCATGCAACACGCAAATGAGTCGGTCGTGATAGAGGAATCCCATAATGCAATGCGTTTCCCCCAGCCGATGTGGAAAATCCGAAAAAAATCGAGGTTTTGAAACCTCTGATAAATTCTGCCGCATACAATTACTGTATTTCAGTATAAACTTTATTTCTGCATGAAAGAAACTCGCAATACTCTGATATTAATTGTTTACGCGGTTGTCTTCGAATCGAATCGGCGAATATCATTTTGAAACGCCATATCTTCCACGGGCGTGACGTCACGACTGACGTGTTCCAACGCTGCCCTGTGATTGGGTAATTCCCAGCGACTTTGATGCAACTTTTCGAGTTGCAGGTGTACGAACAACTCGAGTCGGATGACAAAAGTTGCAGCCAAGTTGCATAAAAACGAGCTCAAGACTGTCTATATCAACTAGTGACGTCAAAATCGGACGACTAAGTTGCTGAAAAGTTGCATGGTGTTCGCGGGGCTTTAAACTAGTGGAGATCGTTCCAAATTATGCCCCTAGCTTGGCTGTGCATGCCTAACGGTAACCTGTTCTTATGACGCCGCCATATCTGCAGCAATGAGTTCCAGGATCAACTAAGTGATCCGATTTTCGCCTTAAATGCTGATTCTTCTTTCTCTGTGCGTACAATAATTTCAAAATTGTCAGAAACATTCTCAGAAGGGAAATTTAATTTTAAATTGTATGCTTTTTAAGCATTATTTTCCTGAAGAAAATGACGAGTACCTACTATGCGATGCTCTGAGGAAAGTAGATTCCATTATTCTTTTTGTTACAGAACATTTTCTTGCGATTTAAAAAAAGATTTGAGGACAAGATCCACGACAAGATATAGCAGAGAAGGACATTCTATCATATATAAAATGTCGTAATAATTTTTATATGATAATTGACAATTATTATTCACTAGCGGAAAGACCCGTTCTTCGCTCGGGTTACAAAAAACAAATGTCCAAATGTGTATGATAAAGAAATTGCAATTGCGAGATCATTTCGAAACTTTCCCGGTTGGTACAAAACAAAACAAAAAACAACAACAACTCAAAAGGTCTGATCTCATTACAAATCTATAGCTATCCCGAATCCCTCGTAGAAGTATCTTTGAACCATGTTTGCTCATCCACTCACCGTCCTCCCAGTGTACACTCCTAGTTCCATGTTATTTGAATTTTGTAACTCGACATTCATAGATATGAAAATAATATAGAGATCGGAAAATATAAGATTTTCTACCCTTTTCTCTGTCCCGTTATACCCCTAGTTTGAGATTCGAATTTTGTAACATCATAATCCTATCACGTCAGACCTTTTCTAGTTCGTAAAAATTCATCTGATCATTATGCACTATTATTCATTATGTCGCTATTATGCACAACCATAGTTTAGGTCCAATTGTTACACAACAATAATTTCGTGCCAATTGTTGCACAACTCTATGGGTATAGTTGTCATTGTCGCCGAGCTCCAATTGTTGCATAACAATATTTGTGTGGAATTTACTCCTTTTCAACCCCTGGGGGTGGTGTTTCCAGGTTCTAAGGTAGCCTATCTTTTCCGCAGGGTCCTAAACAGTAATTCTGCAAAGTTTGGTCCAAATAGGTCAAAGGGCCTAGGAGTGTATAAAGGACAGACAAAGAAAAAAAGAAAGATACATTCATTTTTATATATAAAGATGATGATTCAATTAAACAGTACTATCGTACTTTTGGAATCCCAAAGGATTTAAGAAAAAAATATGAGAAAGAAATAAGCAAATATAATATATGTCACTTGTAAATCAAGACTTTACATGGTCATGAAATTATTGTTCTTTTTGACCTATTGTAAAATCATAAACATCGTGTTGATTTGACTACAACATCCTTCTAAGAAAACGAATGTGTTAGTTTAGTGTTGTTTCCATTAATTTCGAAATTAAATTCTCGTTTGCTCGCTGATGGCACCAAGGCATCACATTAACAAAATATTCAAAGGGAAAAAATATTGTTCATTGAAAAATATGGCCCTATGTTACCATGTGTACTATGTCATCATGTATCCTATATTAGATTTCTTCATTTAAAAGCAAATAACAATAACATTTCATTTTAATTCAGAATAATAATTGGTTTAAAATCAAACTGTTAAAGAAACTAACTTCCAGCGAAGGGAACGCATACCACTGTGGTTGTGGTGGGTGTTCGATGGGCAGATTCGTATAGTCATATTTGGAAGTTTTATGTCTTATGTAATTTAAATGCTTGAGGCTAGATACAGGAAAGACTAAACAAATCTGTAGTTTTTAGCTAATACATTTTTATTTCTTCAAAATGATGCAAAAAGAAATCAATAAGCTTTTTTCTGATCATTTTCTTTAATGTAAGAATTTCAGTGTCGATATGTTAACTATTTAGAAAAATGCACTGCAATTCAGACTGGCATTTGACTTACATCTGTATAATCTGAAAACATTATGAATTTTCATAGGCGTAGCTTAATTAGAAGTTGGGAAAATCACACCTAAGTGAGATCGATGTCTACTACTTTACACTTGTCCAGACGAAATGTTGAAGCTTTATTTAGCATATTCAAATGGTTGCATGTTTTCATTGTGCTTCATCTAGATCGTTTATATTTAATGGAAGGTAAATCTCTTGATAGTTCAAGCAATCTCACCTTGGCGCTAACTACACATTCGATGTCAACTTATCGAAATTTATTATTCCCCTGGTTTCTAAATGTTTTCATATTAATGCGTTTCGTTACATTTACGATCTTATTAAAATCAGGAGGCTACTCAGTAGCACATTCAAAGATAAATCATTTAGTGTAGCAAATGCATAAAATTTGATAAGTGGCTACATGAGTCCACAGGGATCATGTTCATCCCGCTTTAAAGGTATTTTGGGTGAAAACACTTACGCTTAATGTTTACTGTAATCTCCACAATCGCAACGGTGCAGAAGCCTCGAAACCAGGTTAATTGAAGCTACGAATAAAGATAAACAAACTTTGAAAACTTTGTATGGATAAATCCAGTTTGACAACTCCTAAAGGTATTGTTTCAACTGTTGTGCTTTAGCTAAAAATTAAATAAAATATTAAAACTAAAGAATAATCATTTTATGGAATTTTTCTGAGAAATATTAAAATGCTGAGGAATGAATTGGAATTTGTCAGCAATTTTTATTAGAAATATTAAATTTAATAATGGGAAGAGAACTGAACCTCCACAAATCAAAACTAAAAACAATAATACACATTTAAATTAAAGAAAAAGAAAATTCATGTGTTGAGCTCTGCCAGCCTCATGAATTTCTAATGCGCATTTAAATGAATAAAAAGCGTCTAAAAATGCAAAAATTTGAGACCAATTTTCATTCTGGCATCTCAAGACAGCCTATTTCACGCAGATTTAGGCGCTTTTTATTTATTTAAATGCATATTACAAATTCATTGAGGCTGGCAGAGTCCAGCACATGAATTTTCTTTTTCTCTATTTTTAATGTCTTATTGTTTTTAGTTTAGATTTGTGGAGGTTCTATTTGTATTCCCATTGCCACGTCAATTCACCTACTTGTTTATTCAGACTACTCTGAACTGATGATCGCCAAATTAGCGTGAAACAGGCTTGTCTTGAGATGTCAATAATGAACATTGGTCTCAAATTTTAATGTATTAAATATAGTAATTCGTAATGAACTGTTAATATTGTAATCATTATGCAGTAGCATTACGAGTAGTGAAGCTCACTTCGAAAAAAGATCTAATTTCAAGCTAATAGAATTATAAAGGAAAAATCCTTTAGTAAATGCTAGTTAATTAACTTTTTATTAAATATTGATGCATACTTCAGGAATTAGGATTAAGGTCAAGAGATTATCAGGCATCGACGTTTTCTAGAATCAAGATCGCACCTGATTCGTCACCCCCAGCACAGGCGGACCGAGGTGAGATTGGCTTTCGCTCTGGGAATTCGATGCCCACATATATACTGTTTACCTCTGTTTGAATGAATGAAGTACAGTAGAGCCCCGATTATCGCGAGTGCCGGGAAATTTTTTTTTAATTACGAGCCTCAAAAAAACCAATTTTTATCCAACAGGGAAAATACAATATGCCCTACAGTGCGAAGGTCAAAAATTACTGACAGATTTATTCTGCATCGTGATCCTATAGGCCTTCTCGGAATTTGTGGATGCAAACGTAGACTAAAGGTTCCTGCTTTACTGTACATATATTAAAAGTTTTATATATTATGTTTTTTGTATAATAAAATGTAGTTTTTAATGGTGAAATATTTTTTTTCGTGTTTACACCTCATTTTTAGTCTTTTTTCGGGTTATCCGCAATTTTCGTTATCCGCGAAGCCCTTGCCACCCGATTCCGCGGATAATCGGGGTTCAACTTTAGTTAGATTTGTTGTCTCGGCTTACATTATTTTTACCATGCAACGATATTAAGTCGCGGAAGGTAAGGCTTCCGGTATTTCCTGACCAACTGGCATAAATTGTGATTGGGTGGTCCTGTCCGCCTTTAAACACCAGGAAAGAACCAGATTAACGTAGGTTCCGCCTGTAGGAGAATCCAACGTGGAAAAATCCCTCCAGCGATTGAATCGGATTCCTCTAGCCCGAACTCAAGCACACTTTCACTTCACTGAATGTCCGGAATTAAATAATGCATTTAAGAAAATTAGGTGCTTATATACTATCGAGACCCATTTTTTTATAATCGATTTCTAATGTTTTCTTATCATTTATTTTTTGTATTTTTTTAAACATAACTTGCAGTTATAATTAAAAATATTTACGCGTCGTTATACACTATCAATATAAGCCAATGCTTCGACACTTCGTCACATAAACAGCGTTAAATGTCTTAAAATATTAAAAATATTTGAAAAAGCACTAAAAATACTTCAAAACATCCTTAAAACATATTATTGCACGACGTACGTTTCGATACCTCCAGTTACAAGTATCTTTCTCAATGCACATAAAAAATTACCCCCCTACCGTTAGAGCTTTTCCCCCGTCGGGAGTCGTCGTAAAAATGACCGTAAGACGCGAGAACCGGAAGTTGCAAGTAACGTTCCCTACCGTTTAAAACGCGAACCAGTGAATAAGAGTAAAGCGCTCCAAGTATTAGAAAGGGCGCTACCTTTAAAGTGAGAGCCAATGGGTTTGTAATAGGATCAAACGCCATACTCCAAAATGTTTTGGATAGATAAATCATTATTATAGCATCGTAGGGTTCTTATCATACCGGACTAAAAAACCTCCTCTTGTAATTGTTTCTATATTTACCCAAAATAACCACATTTTATAATGTCATTTTTTATGACAATGCGTTGTAGTTTGATATGCTGTATTCCTTGTTTTTACCGCATTTATGTGCTCATTGATGCGGACCCCCAGTTCCCTCTTTGATTGATCCACGTAGAGACATTCATTACTCCGAGTATTGTTAGAATCACAATAGATACCGTAAATTGTATCTTGTGTGCTGAATAATTGCTTTTGACTACATTTTTTTTTTCCTTTCGATTGAGGGCTCTTTCCAACGTGTTGCCGGGTTTACATGCCATCGCATGTATTGGCCTTAGACTAGATAGGTTTAAGTCTATTGAATAATTCTTCCTGATAAACAAGCGATACGTATCTCGTACTACCCATCGACACTCGGCCCACTCTCGTAACCAGGGTGTAGTCGGTGTTATTATTACGACGCCTATTTACCATATTTTAAATTCCTGCTTATTAGCTTGTTTATCACTTTGATCGGGAATCCATTACTTTCAAAGATGGTTTTTATAATCCCAATCTCATTACTCAAGGCTAGCTTACTAGAACATATATCACATGCCCTTTTTACGGCCATAAAGACCGCATTTCTTTTGTAGTACCCTGGCACGGCACTACGATAATTAATGGAGATCAACGCATCCGTGCTTTTACGATGTACCGTTGTTTCTTATCCTGCTTGCGTCTTCTTAAACCCCATATCAAAAAATGGTAAACAATTACCGTGATCTTCTTCTAAGATGTATTGGATACTGGGGTTAACCTTATTAAAATCCTCCGATATGTTTTCTTTGTACTGATTATTAATGACTAGAAACGTGTCGTCAACATATCGTGCTGAAAAGTGTACATTATAAAACACCCTATCAATAGAGGTGGCATGATACTCAATCATTGCCATCACGCATTCAGCAAGAATCACGGACGAGGGGAGCCCCATAAACGACGGTCATAAAAATTACGGTCATTTTTACTACGACTCCCGACGGGAGAAGAGCTCTAACGGTAGGGGGGTAATTTTTTATGTGCATTGAGAAAGATACCTGTAACTGGAGGTATCGAAACGTACGTCGTGCAATAATATGTTTTAAGGATGTTTTGAAGTATTTTTAATGTTTTTTCAAATATTTTTAATATTTTAAGACATTTTAACGCTGTTTATGTGACGAAGTGTCGAAGCATTGGCTTATATTGATAACTTGTAGTTGTCGTTATTTATGATACCGCTGGTCGTTTCGTAATGGAATGTTTATTTTTTCCGTCGTATTTCCCAACGAAACATCCTGGAAACGATACCACCTCAATTAACCGAATCTAGTGTAAATTAAAAGGATTTTTTTTTTCAAAACGACATCAGTGCCTACTTTTATTGCACATTTGGAAAGGTTTAAGATTTAAAATACACATCAGAGATCGATTTTAAAAAATGGGTTCCGATAGTATGTAAGTACCGGAAATCAAAACAACTACAGCAGAACGTAACTCTTTGCATCATATTTTAGTATTTTTCTATAACACGTGCAGATAATCCGATGACTTTGCAGGACGTATTGATTTGAATGTTACTTCAGTGGCTCGCAGCTGAATAATTATAGTAATTGATATGATCAGTCAATGTCCCATATCGGTAGCTTAAGTGACTTCCGAAAGAACGATTGACTTGAATATTGAAATATAACCGGACTTCAATGGAAAGTCAGGAGATTAATGAGTTGTATTCAATATATGAGCTTATCACACTGCTGAATGATTATAGATAAAACATCATAACATTGAAGTTAAAACACCGAAGGAAAAATAAAAAATCTAAGTAATTAACTGCAATACTAACAATTCCATATATGGGGAAATTAGTGATTGAATATAAAGAATCCGGAAATTTACCAAAAATATCAAACATTTATAATTTCTTATTTTATTAATATATGGTTTTCGTTCCTTTATCGAAATTGGCCAATTAGGGACTACGAAACTAGCTCAACCTGACAACGTCAGAGCGAAGCTAGTGAAAATCAAGCAGGGGGTGATGAGATTCACATCCCGTCCTGAGTTAGTAAGTCTCAGGAAAACGGGCGAAACACAGAAGAAGAAATTAACAGCCTGCCAACACCGGGATTCGAACCCAGGTTCCGACATATCGGTCACACGGCAGACCGCCGTCAATTCTCTGTCCAAAGAGCCCTAATCATCCAGGGCGCACGGCCGTTTGGACAGAGAATAGACCGCTCGGCCATGCGAGAACGGCTTAATGCATTGTTTTATGTACAAAATTTATTAATACTAGGCTAAGGAAATAAATATATAATAAAATTTCAAAATTTTATTGTAAAAAAATATCCGTCAATGAAAATGACGCATACTACTATGGTTGTGGTTTGCATTTAATTACTAACTTAACAAAATAGTTACAAAGACAGAGAGGATCCAAGAGGCAATTGGAGTTTCTTATTCAATGTAAAATTAATAATGATCAATGTTTATATTTTGTTCTAAAATATTAAAATCATATTTTTCAATCTAAAATCAATTATTTTTTTTTCTTTAATGTTTTCTCTGTGATTAATCGTTAAACATTTTCTTCATTTATATAACATTGAAATTATAGAATTATAACATTAAAGTAAATACCTGTACTTTAAATAGCAATTGAAACCAAATGAGAAATGATTGAAAAATTCGTGCATGTACAGATGGCGCAATTGATGACTATTCTTTAGCATATCAGTTTGATCCATTTGAACATTAAAGAGGATCAAACTGGCTTAAATTCAGAAGTGGCTAATCGTGATTTGGCAGCAGTGACTGAATAGCATTATTAGCTAATTGATTATCATCGGACATTGGAAAGAGGGGATATCAGAAAGGTCCTAGGATTTCAGAAAAAGGTAATTAAGAACAAACGAAGACAAAAAAGGTATAAATATGATTTATTGTAACTTTTTAATATAAATTATGAAAGAAATGATTACTTGATATTTTTAGTTTTCATCTAATCTCAGATATCAGCAATATTTCAGTTTTATTTGAGTACCGAGAAAGCTCATTATTCCAGTTGAACAATTTGGTTCTCTGATTCTCTATTTGTCTATTTGTCTGTCTGTCTGTATGATCATCACATTAGATTGGTTGGAGGGATTTCCATTAAGTGTAACTTATTTATGTCAACTTAAACATAGCCCATTTGTATATCTCTTCAATAAGTCTTTCTTACACGACTCAACGAATTTCTTTAAAATTCCATATGTATTTATGGTCCAACTTAAATGTATGAGCAGACAGTCCACGAAATGAGACAGCTAGTGTTACGTATTCATTCCTGCCCAATTAAGATGGATAATTAAGCTAACTATAGGCTTAAATATCTAGTTATTAATACTGTCCTCCAAATGAAAGTTGACCGGCGGAAGTTTGAACTGCGCAGCCCTTCCGGTAGCTGATCAATTATGTTTTCATTTCACAATGGACGCCGTCGTCTGTTTTCACTGAGAAAGACATGTTGATAACGCCAAATTAAAACGTCACTCGACTATTTAGCGTTATTTCAATACCAGTTGCTAACAATAAGTATTTATATAAATAAATAAATATATATTATTTATAAATACAATGCTCTTTTGCAAAGTAACAAGCAATTACCGTAATGGCGGCGTCCTGTCATAAAATCAGACGGAAGTGCCTGACCAGACTAATCGATCATACATGCGCAGATCTCACAAAAACAGGGCGGCCATCTCTCATTTGGAGGACAGTAGCTGCTTAGTTATTAACTGTGATGAAACAAACAATGAGAAAGATGTTAAACACTACATTTATTTCGAGAAAAAAAAAAACAGCAAATTTTCGAGGAGAAAATAAAAAAACGTCTCCTCTTCTTCAAGCCTTTACAAATAATAATATTAATATTAAATCACGAGATTTTGAATTTACGAGATTTTGAAAATAGAGTGAAAAACTGGAATTTCTTTCATATTAAAGAAATGACCAGATATTTACTTATATTACCATTTCATATTCTCTATTTACTAATGTGTCTTTACCGATGTAGTCAGAGGATAAGTTTTTTTTATTTTTTTTTTATTTTCAAAATTACATCCGTTATCATAATTTATAATTTCGTTCTAAACATTCAGATTTTGTGCTAAAGATATATACGAAAATATTGTGCAAGAGATATGCACTAACTATGTTATGTAATGAATGTGGGTGGCAGAGAAGCCAAGCACTGCGACCGGAGATCTATTGTACTATCCCACGGAAATATGGACAGATGGAGAGAAAGACTGAGAAAGTATGGTGGGAGAACTCCAGGGGAAACGGGAGAACCTCGAGAAAACCTGCCCAGCGCGGATCGTCCACCATCACGAAACCACATGAGAACCGAACCCCGGTACTCAGAGGTGAGAGGCCGATGTCATAGCGACAACGCCAACCGCGCGGCCTTATGCACTAACTAACTTTACGTATTTGGAATAGATTCAATCCATAACTCTCAGTAATTAATATTAATAGGATTTGAGTAAGTTTAATAAAGCTATGAAGAGTTTCGATGTATTATAGGTTTGTAGTATAGGGATCGTCCATTAATCACGTGAGGCTCGAAAGGGGGGGAGGTTCGGAAAAAATCACGAACTATCACAAGGGGGGAGAGGGGGGTGTAGTGAGATATCACGTGTATTTATTTTTCGTTGAACGCGTGATTTCTAATCCGAAAAGCGGACTTGCTGACTTGGAAGATGCTTATCCTCTTGTTAGTGTTGAAGAAAATCTCGCTAATCCGTGGTCCAAGCACAATGTCTATTAAAATATACTATATGTTTTTGACATGATTACACCTTTCCTTTATTATTTTTATGCCGGTCAGAAACAAGCTGCAACCTTAATGTCTGTCTGGAGATTTTTATCACGGTGCTTAATTTTTTAGAATTAAATTAGATTATACTTGAATTTAAAGATAATATTCTGAAAATTTTAAGATTCTTTATACCAAAAAAATACACGTGATTTTGGGTAGGGGGTAGTCTAAAACCTCACCACGTATCACCAGGGGGGAGAGGGGGTTAAAAAGTTGCTAAAAAACATCACGTGATTAATGGACGACCCCATATCTATGTGCTCTTTGAGGTACGCACTAAAATTTTAATGTTTCATGTATTCAATTATTAAATCTAAAATAACCGAATGGTATTAGAATATTCAAAATGAATTTCGAAGTGCCGTGGAATAAAAATTTATATTATAAAAATATTGAAAAAATATTGAAAAATTTTAAAGTGATTTTCCTACAACATTAGATAATAGTCTACTGCCTTCTACAGGCCAATTTCAGAACGATATGCGTCAAATCATAATAATTCACGAATCCAAGATAGACTGTTGTCTCCTTCATGCTTAAGACTATTTTTGTTCGGTTTATGTTGAATTGAATTATTTATGATAGTTCTGGATAAACTTCAAAACCTTCGATGAGCAAATGCAAGATGCTTCAACTGTATTAATCTATTTCTGTTAGATTTGTTAAATCTACCTGAAATATAGAAAACGTAAACATTAATAGGTGCTCTTAATTTGATATCCATTGGTTTGCACCTTATATTGCATAGATACATTGAATCTTTGCACTAGATGCTTATGCCTACCTTAGCTTAAGGTATAATCACGCATGAAACTTAAGTTATACGCAACTGGGAATCAGAAACTATTGATTTTCTTGGATCTCCTGCATTAAGAAATGAATTATTAATTATTCACGAAAATCTATCTACTTTCTATCAAGGCAATTATCCTAAAACATTCTTTTGAAAATTTTTCTCTTAATATTTTGAAAAATTTGAACTCTTATGTTTACGTAAAAAAAAAATTAAAGATGAAAGTAAATACTCTTAACGTTAATGTTTCATTTTCTATTAATCAAATGTAAAATAGCTCTAAAGTAGCTCTAAAATATAAAATAGCTCTAAAGTAGCTCTAGAGTGCAAAATAGCCCTAAAGTGGCTCT
>JAFIDM010014012.1:31728150-31743808 GCA_023159025.1 Thereuonema tuberculata
TGTATGTATGTATGTATGTATGTATGTATGTATGTATGTATGTATGTATGTTTATAGGGATATGCTTTCAAACGCACTTCCTGTTCAGACAGGATACCCTAAGGATTTATTAGAGTTTCTCTCTTAATCCCAGCAAGTTGTAAGAAGTTTTTATTTTTATTCAGATCTAATTTTCCCTTGAATCCTAATATGTGATCCAGTAATTCATCCTCCTCCCAGTTATTTGGGTTTATGGTAATATTTTTTAAGAGTTCGGTTCTCTCTTTTCCGAAGCATGGATATCTTAGGATGAAATGTTTATTCTAATTTCTTCTGTTTCGTAATATTCGGCTAAATATCCTAATTTATCTACCCATTTGCTTTTTTCTGTTGTATTTTCAAACACCTTTCTAGACCATCTATTTTTATTCATGAAAGTCAACCTCCCCAGATATTTTAATTTGCTTGAAGCTTCTCTGCTAAATAACGATGACCACCCCATTTCACTTTGAACTGCCGTAGTAGGTGTCAAATTGTTCCCTCCTATTAGTTTTCTTCCAAACGTGTTTTGGATATTTGTCAATTTGTGAAGTTCGGTTTCTGTATTAATTACAGTTTCGTTACCATATGTTAGAACAGGCACAGCCAATGATTTCCTTAATATTCTACCTACTTCTACTTTATTGTAGCTTTTATTACATATGCCCCTTATCCATCCACTTCGTTTATTTGCTTTAGCTATTGTGTTGTTTGTATGTGTTTTTAAAGATTTGTCCCTCATTTGTTATTAATATTCATGAATAACAATATTCATTTGTTATTAATTCCGAGGAAATTGATATTCATTAGTTTCTTTAATTTCCCGATTATTAATTTGCCAGTATTTTTTCTCAACTACATTACAATTTATTACTTCGCTTTTGTTGCAATTGAATTCCATTTGAAAATCTTTTGCGAAGCTTCCTGCCGTATTTAGTAGGCTCTGTAAATCCTTTGTATTATCGGGAGCTATCCAGTGCAAGCGTACCTGCGGTTAAGCCTAAAGTGTTACGAACGGACGGAATCGATCGAGTATTAAACGCCTTACCGCGGTAGAAATCCATTAAGATTCTTTCATTATCAATTGACAAAATATTGTTGTTTGAATTATCGTTTTTGGGCCTCCCATGTTGCAGATTTTAAGCCTTGTCTCTCACAAAATATGTCGGCGGCAGCGAGTGATTTTCCGATTTCCCAAGCCCCGCCTTCCTCTGACGTCAGTATTGTCACATGATTTCATCCGTTCATTTGATTCGCTGTCGTACAACCAATTTTTTGAGCCAACTAATCTTGGGCCAATATTGTTCCTTTCGTAGCGACAATAAAGTTGGGGCAATTTTTTTCAGATTGGGGCGATCAAATTGGGGCAAACGGTTGCCAGCGATCAAATTGGACCTGATTGTCCCAAAATATCGCCGTGTGTTCGCCTAGCCTGACAGAATGATAGAAATTGTAGAGAAGAAAAAAGGACCAACACGTTATTAATTTCAATAATTTTCGAAATATTATGTTTTGAGTTTATTTTTTCCTTACAGTTGATAAGTGATTTTTATTTTTTAATTTAAATGTTTGAGATGTTTAAATGGTACATGAATCTATTACCGTTAAATAGACTAAGAAAAAAAAGGGAAGTAAAGAAATCCTGTAATAAAAAGTTATTTGAAATACTTTCTTTATAGGGTGATGAGTTTATACTTTTTTTGTAGGGTGTATAATGCAGCTAAAAAGCATATAAAAATAGTGTTTAAAAATAATGTAGGTAATATACTGCTGATATGCGTAGGATTTAAATTTATCTTGTTGATTTTTGAACTTAGTCTTAAAACTGATTCGAAATGTAATCAAATAAAAGTATATATATATATATATGTTTTTTAGAGAGAATCAAAGGTAGTAATAATCTTTATAATTAATACAGTGCTTGACGAATTTGGTTCCGAATTTATTAATTTTATAGATTGAACTCTTGAAAAGATTTTTCAGCTTTTTTGGTTATAGGAACCATTTTCCTTTTGTTATTTTTTTTATTATTTCTGGAATTTTCGGAATTTCCGAGTCAAATCTAATCCTCATTTTAACATCGGCTTCCAACATAAAATAAAACGCTTCTATTATAATCATTTATTCTTATTAAAAGCAGTGCTATTAAATCTGAGATTGCGAACGTTTTCTGGAACGCTTCGCTGATATTCTCAACGGGTCTAACTTTATCTCTTCATGGTCTGATTACCTTTCCAAACATTCGGTAGGCATTTACGGAGGAGTCGATGGCCATCGTGTCGCTGTTGCTTCCAATGCGTTGCACGGAATGCTGATTGTCAGGATCCGATGCCACCAACATAATCCGGACAGAATGTTCGCGCCATCAAAAATCGTTGCCACAGAATCGAATTGGATTCCGTCAGCATTTTGCTTCAAAAAGGATGGTTAGAATCCGTCAAACAACAGAGCCATTATAAATGCTAGGTCTGGCTTTAACTAACAGATATTTTGTAAACATTTCTGTAAAATGTCAGTCAAATTTGACATCATCGATTTCGTTGATGTTTTAATTTTAAAATTTCTACAGAACTTGTGCTTAACTTTGAGCTAGGCTTAAAAATCAATTTTGAGTGTTACTAACATTAATTTTTCCCTAATTAAATAAAGGAGACAAAAGAAAATGAGTTAATTCTACATAATTCTTCTGAATTCCACTAATTAAATTTTCGGACTTTCTGTAAGTGATCAAAGACTTAGTTCTGTTTTTAAATAATTTTATATCCTGGAAATTTACCTTTTAAGAACATTAGGCTTCTGCCTCTCCTCCGCATTGACTCATGAAAAATGGACGAGAAAATGAATGAGTAACGAATGATGTAACTGTTGTTATTAAAGTTAATACGTACTTACAGAATTATCTGAAATGTTGAATGTGACAGTGAAGATTTAGTCCACTGCGTCTGGAGTAAAGTAAAGATTTAAAATAGTTTCAATTCATGAGAAACATTTCTATTAAATGAAGATTGAATTAAAGAAAATAGAAGAAGTAAAGAAAACTAAACATGGTTATTTTTTGACATAATCTTAGCGGTAAAACTCAAGATATTATTAAACTATCTAATTTGTTCGTATTTCGTCTTGCAAAAATATTTTTACTTTTTTGATAACGCAAGGAAAGTACTTTCATAGTACTTTTATCAGTCTCATCATTAATTTGTGACATTTCTGTGAATAAAGTGTTTCATCTCAACAAACTACCCAAAATTAATGTAGAATATAATCAAAATAGAGGTCTTTATCTCAAATCTCATTTAGCTACCATACATAAGAATAATAAAAAATTAAATTGTAAATATAAGATATTTTATATTTACAATTTATAATAATGCGTACCAGTTTCGCTCTGCTCGGTTTGCATGCGTCTTAAGGAGCCTTTTAATATTCTCATGTGTAGAGGCTAAATGAAATTGAGTTTAATATATACGTAAAAATTGAACTTTAATTCTAAAGCTGTTTGGTTAGAGCAGAAACTACTGATTACACAGTACAACAAAAAAAATGCCAAACTTTGAAACTATGAAATACTTATGTTGTTGGGTGCGCTAAATTCAAAAATGCATTCCATTTTTTCGTATCGCATGAGATTTTTGTTCAGTGATGCAATCCCGCTTTCTGATAATACTCACCGGGTGGGCACTTCAGCACTTTCTGATTGTAAACATAAGATAAAATTGCATGCAGACGCTAATGGAAGTTAACAGTTATATGAGAGATTTCCTGTTTACATTCCGAAATGTATATCGTTACACCACTGCTAAATATATTCCATTACCAAAAAAAAAGACGCACCTAGAAGGAGTTGTCCGATTGTAATGAAATTTCGTATGCAAAGACATTGGGACATTGGCCCATGCAAATGATTAAACTTTGGTGTCCAATGAATGAATAGCGAGAGCTACAGCGCATCGGAACTGCGCACTCAGCAGGTGTTTAAGAAGCAATTCTCAATCTGATGGTTAAAATTTCTGTTGCATTGAGAGTTAGGATACCTTTCAACGACTGAAAAAATGCCTCGCCGCAGGATTCGAGCTCATTACGTGCAACTGTCAGTTTGAAAGAGGTCGTATCATTGGATTGAAAGAGGCAGGTTGGGCAAATCGGAGAATCGCTCGTCATATGGGTCGAAGTGATGCGGCGATTAGAAGATGCTGGGAGGAATGGGTGGACAATGGCAGATTTCAGCGTCATGAAAGTAGCGATCGCCCTAGGGCCACAGCAGAGCGGGAGGAAAGAGTGATTGTCAGATCAGCTGTCACAGCGCCTGAAGCATCGTTATCAACCATCAGACGTGCGACCCGCACACGAGTGTCAACCATGACTATTCATAGTCGGCTGAGAGAGCGACATCTACGCTCGTACCGGCCGCTACGCCACCTGCCACTCACGTCTGCGCACTATCGGGCCAGATTACAGTGGTGCTTGGCTCGATCCGGTTGGAATGATGCTGACTGGGGATGTATAGTGTTTAGCGACGAATCCCGCTTCCAACTGTGTCCTGACGATCGTTGCAGACGTGTCTGGAGACGCCCAGGGCAGCGTGCCGATCCTGCTGTCACTATTGCACGCCACACAGGCCCTCAACCTGGAGTTATGGTCTGGGGTGCCGTTTTCCTTGATAGCCTGACCCCTTTGGTCGTCATTAGCGGCACACTTACAGCACAGCAGTACGTCGACGACATTCTGAGACCTGTTTTGCTACCCTTCCTTTTGCAGTACCCTGGCCTTATTTTTCAGCAAGATAATGCCAGACCACATACGGCACGTGTTGCTATGACCTGTCTTGCAGCTTGTGAAACACTTCCTTGGCCAGCCAGATCCCCAGATCTCTCTCCAATCGAGCATATCTGGGATATGATGGGAAGGCGATTGCATTCACCAGGGAATGTGGATGACCTAGCTCGACAATTGGAGCAAATTTGGCAAGAAATACCGCAGGAGACATTCAGGGAGCTTTATCACTCTATGCCACGTCGTGTGGCAGCTTGCATTCAGTGTAGAGGTGGGTCAACACCTTATTGAGCTCGTTACTTTGTAACTCTGTAACTCTGAATTAAATCATTCAATTTGCCTGAAAGTTTAATCATTTTCTATTCTGTACATAATCTTCCTCTCCAGCAATTTTTGTCTTCATCGGACAACTCCTTCTAGGGGCTTTTTTTTGTTTTTTTTTGTTAATGAGTGTATATTAGTATCAATAAAATTCAGACAGTACAGTGATTTGCTATTGTGCAGAACGTTTATATGTAAAGTTGTGTGTTCGCATTTATTGCAAGTTCAGATGTTAATTTTGTGTTTGTGAATAACAGTGCTTTAACAGTGAGAAGTACCTTAAACAGACTTTTAGTTTGTAAAACTCATACAAAGTGCCAATTTACAGCAACGATGTCGCATCAGTGCATAAATTCTCCGAATGTATTTTGCTTTGTATGTAGTGAATTCAATACGAAAAAATTTTACTCCTACGATTAAGAAAGCATATGCATTGTACTTTAAATCTAAAGTAGATAAGGACAAAAGTTTTGCACCAAAGTATTTTGTAGCAGATGCTCTCGTAATTTGAGAGGCTGGTTAAATGCCACTTGCCCTTGTACGCCGTTTGCTGTTCCTATGATATGAACAGAGCAGAAAGACCCCCTCTTGGACTGTTATTTCTGTTTAACCAAATTTTATGGTTTCTCATGGAAAAACAAACAGTGCATGATGAACTCCAGGTAACTCCAGCAGGATCCTATGTTCTAGGAAAAACTCACCGCAACAGAAAATGTGACGTGGTGTGCGTTCAAAGAACTATGTTCGAAATTCGTGGGAAATTAAGAGCGGATAACTACATCGAAGTTGTGGAAAATTTGTTAAGGTCATATGAGGTAATCCTACATTCCCATCTTAACTTCTTTCCACCGAACCTGCGAATGGTCAGTGACGAGCACGGAGAAAGATTTCACCAGCAAATATCCCAAATGGAAAGGCGATATGCAGGAAAATGGTCTCCTAACATGCTTTCTGACTACTGTTGGCTTCTTGTCTCTGAGTGTTCCGGGCCCAGCCACAAAAGAAAGTCTTCCAGAAAAACATTTTAAAATTGTAAGTTTTTAACATTTTTTTTAACGTTATTTGCATATAATAATTTATTTTTAGTTTTTAAAGTCTTTGATATTTTATTAGTAATGAGCACATCCTTTTCAATAAATCGATACTTTTGAACGCTGAGTGTAGTAAAATTTTGACTAAACATCAAATTTTTAACTAAAATATTGAATGTGGTTGCCAAAGAAAACGGTATGTGGTTGAGAATTTTTGACTTCAAATTCGAATTTAGGAGACCCGAATTAGTAAAAGTAACATATTTTCATTTCATGGCATGAAAAAAGGTAAAATTTTGTTGTACAGTGTTATTAGATACTAACTTTGCAGAGAAATCTGGGCTTGAAAAAAGAAAATCAACGAAAGAAAAACTTTAACTTAAGAATTTTAAGAAAGCAAGTTTCAGGTACAAATTAACTCATTCATTTGTGATTACTCTTCGCGTGTCTCTTCTAAGACAAAATAGACTCATAAATCATTACTTCTACGTGTGTATTTATTTAAATGTCCAACTCCTTCATAGACGTAGAACAATAATATAATATAATATAATAACTTTGCTGTTATTTGTAAATTGTATATTCAAGTAAATTAGCAGGCCTACTTAGAGATAAAAGATGATCTTAATATTTAAATATTGTTTTCATTAATGTTTCATCTCGGAAAGAAATGTACAAGTAAGAATAACAAAATCCTCATAGTGAAACATTATAAGAGAGAGATAATGAAATTTCACTGACAGCAATTTCAGTTGATGTCTTTCAATACATTATAATTAGTTTCGTAATCCATTATAAATTTGGGCTTGCTTGGAGGAGGTAGAAATCCATAACTGGATTCAGGAGATTTAAAATTAAGTAATCATAGATGTAATCAATTTATAGGAAATGAAAAATATGTATGTAAATCTTTGTAATTCAGAGGGAAATATGGAAACTATTCTTTCGTACAACTTTAATAAAACAAAGAAAAATAAAAACAGAAACATTCTAAAGTAAATAGGCTTGAAGTTCTTTCAGAGCTACTTTTTCTCATCTTTGTTATGATTTTCTCTTCTGACAATAAAGAAGCTGAGGGAAAAAGCATTACAGAAAGTTTCATCTTCAACTTATTTCTCAAGCAAAAGATTAGGCAAATGCTGCAAGTTTACTTATGAAAGGTTCAAGCACTGTTTTGCTAAAATTTTTATTAGCTTCCTTCTTCATTAAACGGTCCAACGCATTGAGGGACTTAGACCGTTCCCTCGAGTAGCTCTTGGTCTTCGCCTTTCCGTGTCCATTAGATTCAAGCTAAGAGCTCTTCCAGAAATAAATAAATTCACTTTTCTCTTTAATTTCTTCATTTTAAATACATATTTGTTCGATGGAGGAATTTATATTGATAGAAGACTGTTAATACTTTATCTGGTGGAAGTGGGTTACTTCCTGTACTCATCTTATCATTTCAATCACTAGTATAAATAGTACATCGCTTTCTGTAGTTCTTTAGAAATATTCTATTTAAGAAATGTATTCTTTTTCTGTAATGTGATTGCAAATAATAGGTTGCCTTAAAATTTGAAGAAATTGACTACAAATTTAAAGAAAGGAAATATTAAAGTTGCAAAACAAAAAGATAATATTAAAGGAATTAAGAAAAAAATTGATTTAAAAATTAAAATATTTTTTTTTTATGGCGATTCACAAATAAAAAATAAAAAGAAAAAGAAAAGAAATGTATCATTTTCATTTATTTTATCAACTTGTCTATTATTTTGAGTTAATCCATTTTTTAATTATGCTTTAAAATTCTTTGATTTAAAAATAAATGTATTTGAGCACTACACGCATTAGTTAACTATGTAGCGTAATAAATATGTATAAATTAATGCAGATTTAAAATGCATAATACCTCAATAAATCTAATAATATTTTTACATCGCCAAAAACTTCAGATAATAGAAAGATTATTTACATCAGAATTATCGAGATACTGAATGCAGTGCAGAAAATAGCAGCCATTAGGCCATTCACGACAGTACCCTTTTCCTAGTCAAAAACTTGAAAAATTTGTTAAAATCCCTCAACAAGGGAAACAAATTTGGAAGAGTCTTTAGAGTCTAAAACTTACTGCTTGTTTTACATTATCCTTTGGTTATCCCATTATGTGTTCTGTCTAAACATCAAAAGAAATGTAATTTTAAGTAGACTGCGTTTTGTCTTATAAGTTACGTTGCAATGAATTTAGCAAAACTGAACAAATTCTCAAATTTATTGAATGAGTTAAATTCACTTTCCTTACTATTTTTATTCCCTAAGCCTTGAAAACTGTACTTGAATTTCGTAATTGAAAAAAAATTAACTATTTTTTAATCACAAATGTACTGTTTAACATGTATTAGCTGCAACACTATGTGGATCTTAATTATTTATTCTTGCCAAGCTAATTTTTACCCTTTCACAGAAAGTAAATAAAGCAAATAGAAAAATAAAAATTATTTAAAATAAATGTAGATTTAAGGTGCAACTGTAGTGATAAAGATGAAGGGACTGCTTGCATAAAACATTAAAAAAAATAAAATAAAAGTAAGTTTCGAAACCTGTTAACGGTTTTGTAATTTATAATTTGTGAATTGTTTTTATTTATTTATTATATATAATATTTATTATAAAAACAATTAATAGATAAAAGTCAACTGATAAATTATAAAGCTTAGGTTCGAAACATTCATTTATTTCTTTTTCTTGTTTTGTTTCATTTTTTTTCTGACATATTTTGCTAAATTGTAATATTACCCAAAGCTATAATAAAGTAAATGAAGTCTAGTGAGGATTCTTACAGGACTGAAACGAAAGACACTGCAAAACATTTGTAGACCAATTTGCGCGAGTAATGGTGGGAAAGTGAAGACAAACCAGAAACACTTAAATCTCTACAATGACCTATCCTTGTGAAAGCCGCAGATTCGAGATGGACAGGACATGTGCAGCTCATCCCTGCAATCTCGGTACTAAGAGAATATTGGAGACTAACCCAACGGAAAACGATCAGTTGGGAGGCCAGAAGAAGATTGGTGAACTGCCTAAGCCATGTTACGAATCATTTAGGATAAGGAATTGCAGCCAACAACATAGGAGACAACAATGCATGACCTGTAACCAGAGAACGACCCAAGACCCAAACAATTGCAAAAGCTTTTAAACAATTTGTAGTCTATTCTGTTCCTTCTGAACCTGCAGCAGCTCCAACTAATTTAATAGGAATCAAAATATCAGAAGCTCAATAGGAAAAATTTAATTCTATTAATATTTTCTATTTTTTAATAAATAGGCTTTTAACCCATGACGAAAAATTACAATACTGTAATTTGGATATATCATATAATTTGGGATACCTTCAGTTTTAATAAATAGGTTGACAAAATTCTTTAGTTATTCAGCAGTAATTAATTTAGTTAATTAGCAGTAGTTATTTTAGTAATTGGCATATATTGAGAACAGCTGACTATTTTCAGATGATGTCTATGAGTTAGTTTGTATATTTCTAAAATTATCTTCCCGGCATAATAAACACAATCTTTATCAAACATTTAATTTCTTCTGCTCTTAGTATTTATTTTTCTTATCTGCTTTTTATATGTTTCTAAATAAGTGCTTGTAGCAATTCGTAAGAAATTATTCTCGTCTGTTTTTCATTTATACAGTATTTAATTTTAATTTTTCAGTTTCATTATAGCTTCTTTAGCCTTATGGTGGTTCAGCATAACTTTCTGGCCAAAGCGGTGACCTACCACGAGGCTCATGCATCTGAACTTGGGTTCGAATTCCGGCATCGGTCTGGATGTTTACTTACTTTCCTGTGTTTGTCTTCGTCTTCTTCTTTCTTTTTGAGGTCTGAAGCCCTTTTATAATGGTTTTCTGAGGAATGAAACGGAAAACCACCTCAGTTATCACACAAAGACTACAATTTAAAAAAAAAATGTTTTACAATTTAAAAATACTCAAATGTTTTCCGGTCGGCCAGTGACCCATTCTAAGTGCCATAATACAATAAAGAAACTGCGAAATAAAAACCCAGATACTAAGTAAACAGGAACATGTGACTGGAAGCAAATAAGCTCATTACTGAAGGTACGTCAAATCGCAGGAACTACGGATACTCATATTACAACAAAGGAAAAAAAAATAGTCTACCTTCAATAATAAGCTTGTCTGCTTCCAGTCACATGTTCCTACTTACTTAGTATCTCGGTTTTTATTTCCCAGTTTCTTTACGGTATCACGGCACTTAAGAAAAGTTTGCTGGCCGACCGGAAAAAATTAGTGCATTTTTAAATTGTATTGTAATTTATTTAAAACTAGCGGAAAGACCCGTTCTTCGCTCGGGTAACAAAAAAACAAATGTCCAAATGTGTATGATAAAGAAATTGCAATTGCGAGATCATTTCGAAACTTTCCCGGTTGGTACAAAAACAAAACAAAAAACAACAACAACTGAAAAGGTCTGATCTCATTACAAATCTATAGCTATCCCGAATCCCTCGTGGAAGTTTCTTTGAGCCATGTTTGCTCATCCACTGACCGTCCTCCCAGTGTACACTCCTAGTTCCATGTTATTTGAATTTTGTAACTCGACATTCATAGATATGAAAATAATATAGAGATCGGAAAATATAAGATTTTCCACCCCTTTCTCTGTCCCGTTTATACCCCTAGTTCGAGATTCGAATTTTGTAACATCATAATCCTATCACGTCAGACCTTTTCTAGTTCGTAAAAATTCATCTGATCATTATGCACTATTATTATTATGTCGCTATTATGCACATCCATAGTTTAGGTCCAATTGTTGCACAACACTATGGGTATAGTTGTCATTGTCGCCGAGCTCCAATTGTTGCATAACAATATTTGTGTGGAATTCACTCCTTTTCAACCCCTGGGGGTTGTGTTTCCAGATTTTAAGGTAGCCTATCTTTTCCGCAGGGTCCTAAAGAGTAATTCTGCAAAGTTTGGTCCAGATAGGTCAAAGGGCCTAGGAGTGTATAAAGGACAGACAAAGAAAGAAAGAAAGATACATTCATTTTTATATATAGAGATAGTAGCCTTTGTATGGTGACCGTTTATTTATTTTCACAATTATGTCCCACACGTGAATTTGTTTTATTCCCAGAAAGTTCTATAGATCTCTCGATTCCCTTGATTGGAACTCTAGGACCTCCGTAACGGAGATCGCACTTAGAGAGATTGAGAGATAGCTTTCTCGGCTTGAATGATTCATTCTAATTGGTTTCTTAAGAACGATAAATTTCAAAGTGAATTTAAGAAAGGCTGATAATACCTAGGCTGATGATTTAAGTCCAGATAAGAACCAATTTCTTTATCTGACCCAAATTTGCCGTGACAATGTGTGACGAATGCCCCGACCCCGATTGTGAACAAGCACCTAAGGAATGGGGCAGGAACAGATGTAAATGTAAGGATACAGATGATCCCAGCAAGATCCTGAAACTTGTCATTCAGGCTATCCAACATTTACACTGTGGCCAAGGAACAACTAGGGATGAAATCCGTCGTTACATCCAGAATATGCATATTATAAGAATGTCGTGTGAGAGGTTTGACTGTGTGGTGTCTGAATGTTTGAAGAGGGGAATTTATATAGGTCATTTGAGAAAGGTTTATTATTATATATACTTTATCTGATTGGACTGCCACTCATAAACGTACATTCACCGATAAGTTAAGTGTAGACTATTTTGTAGAATTCGTGTTGCACCGTAGCATTGAATTATATTCTTAGAAGAGACAAACCCAAGATAAAAGAGATTTTCCTAAGTCGGAGCCAGTCTGCCGAGACTTGTTTAGCCAGTCACATTTTCTTGATATTTGACAAACGACACCTTCCGCCTTCAAATAAATGTGATTTAAATGAAGAATTAAATAATAGTGAAGTTAATTTACCAGCATTTTTAAGAAGCATTTTAAGTAAACCCGGAAATGTGCAAACTGCTATTTTTTAATCATTACTATTTTGCAAATTTTATCGAAAGGGTTCATTAACTATTAGTTTTTTCTAATCAAAACGAATGTTTTAACACATCTATTTTTTAGACATAGAATATATTTCAGAAAGCAAATAGTTTGCCTAATCGGATATAAATGGCGTAATTGCTTCTATAATTCAACTTAATTTTCTGTTAAACAAAGAAGTGGTAAGGTAAAAGCTCCTTCGCATTTTTAGAGGATTAAGAAAAACAGGAAAGGTAAGTTACCAAGGATGTTTGTTGAATTATTAGCTCAAGAATGACATTCATTTTTCTTCCGACCACAACTAACAAAGTCACAGCTACAAATAAATATATTTTTTTATATCTTTTTTCTCTTTCTGCAGAAATAAGCTTCTTTTTTTTTAAAACTTCCTCCATTAATGTAATGAAATAAACTATACTTACAAAAGTAAATATTGAAAAGTAAATATTGAAAAGATTGTATTACTGTTATTACAATTACTGGCATTACCATGCTGATATTATCATGAATTCTGTTATAGTAGGTATGGCTGCTCTGTTTATAAAACGAGACTTACCTCCATTCTTGACAGTTAATGATATTGTTGCCAATCTAGAATAAGTAAATCTTGTTTTTTGCCATATTTCCCTTTGGAGTTTCCAGTGTTCATGGTAAACTCGGTTGCTCATCAGGACTAATGAATTATTCGATGGCTAGTGCAAATCAAGCAGAAATATCCTGGGGAAAATTAAGCTTTTAAGGATATAATTTTGGCAATAAAAATGTTTTGAATGAAAATACAAAAATATTTCCGTAAATATCTCAGTAACAACAATGACTGCATTTCAACGCGAATTAAAAATGAAGCTTCATCGTCAAATTAAATAATATTAATGGAAAATATTATAGAATGAAGGCTAGATTAAAGAAACACTTCTTATAATAAAGGTTTCCCCTTTTATTTAATCTGAATATCTGTTTTTCTTAAGTTTTGTACATATTTTAGTTTTTAGTAGAGCTTTTATAAATATAATAATCAGCTTAAAATAATAATAAGAATCCAATTACAATGAAGACAAAAATTATAATGTTCAATTACATATTTGTGAAGGTGTACTGTCAGTATGCAATTTACATTTAATAAATATTATGTAAGTAATTAGTATTTCAAATTAACTGTAAATTTTTTCAATTCTCATAATAGCGTTTTACTATTACATCACTGTTATATCTAAGAAGACTATTTTGGAGCCATATCAGGGATATTAGATAAAACTAAACCCATTAACAGAATCCCTTACTTCTCTGCTTCATTCAATTATCCTTTTCTGAAGGAAGGATTAACGTCATTACATTTGACAGCTATCCCAGTCAAAATAAAAGCTTCAAAGAAATGGCTCCAGCAAAACCTAATTCTGAAAGTTAATGAAATAGGATCCTTACTTCACGTGTTGTATTATAATTAACTTTTTAATATATTAAAAGGCTAGCTATTCTTTAATAACATTAGATAACATTATGTTAATATTAAGTAAAATGTACAGTAAAAAAAAAAGATGAAGTTATTTATTATAATGGAAGATAATTATGTAAAATATGAAAAGTGGAAAAACATTCAATCAATGTTCTAGGCATTTTAACAAATTAACATGCTTTAGTTGCAGAATTACGACTTATTATGCAGAACTATTGTTTGCAAGAAGTGCATAGTCTGATGCTGTACTTTAACGATAGTATTTTGCAGAGAAAGTGATGAAGATGAATTTTGAAAATGCAGTTCTTTTTAGTCTTAATATTAGTTGTCTTTTCTTTAAATTCTTAAATGTTTTGAAAATCTATTTGATTGATTCTTCAGAATGTCTAAGTCCATTATCTCATCAATATTTCTGTTAAATAGCTTTCTATCCATTTTTCTCTTCGAATGGAGTAGTGTACGTTGAAGAATTGATGATAAATTTGAACAAAAACCATTTTAAAGAGTTTTGTGTGGGCATTTAAGTCCATCTCAAGCATCTTGATCCATGGGCCATTTCAAATAATTAGAATTCGTGATTGCTAAATTATGCTATTTTTGACATGTAATTAAAAGAATTGTTTTTGTCCAAAGTAGCATAAACAAAAATATTTAATATCTTAATTACATAGTTTTTTTTTTATATTTTTGTCTATATTGTTTTTACTTGGATATAAATATTTTACTATATTAAGAAAATACTGTTAATTGCTTAAGAACTAAAAAATATTTTTTTAAAAATGCCAAAGAAAACTCCAATGCATTTTTAGCTGCTTATTTTGAGATAATTGACAATTGATGACAATTCCAGCTGTGCTATTTAAGCTTTCAAGCTCACGATTTTACAGCACAAGATTGAAACTCTTGCTACCAATTTTTTTCTATATATCTTTTGTTGTGTATTGGGTTTTGTTATTGTTATATATTGTTGAATGTACTGTTACTATAATGTGTATTGGCTATAGCTCGTGTTTAGCGTGATCGGAGTTGTTGCATTGTTGATGTCTAGGATGGTGTGAAGAAATGGAAACATGAAGCAATGGCCATTATGCTTTATTGTTTATAATATGAAAATTATCTCATACATAGCACCATCCTGTTTGCTAAATGATAGATAATGACAGACAATATATCAAATATATCAAACAATTTCATTACTTAATTCTTATAACTTGATTCATAGCGAAGAACCTTTATGAATTAGTCTTCACTTTATTTGTTAAATTGATAAAAATTTTGTTGAAAATGATAACCTAAACCCTCAGAGCATCACATTCTAATGGATCGCAGATGGAATATAGTGCCTGATATCATAATAAAGATTGGGTTTCATATTGATTTTAAGATTAAATTAGAAATTTGAGAGTCCTATTTGAAATCTTGCCTGACTCATTTCATCACTTCAAATAGATTTGGGGAGAGATGATTTCGAAGGAAATAACGATTAGATTGAATCTGTGGTCGCTGCAATGTGGTGGAGGAGATTGCATTATCAATGCACGTTTGAACGGAAATTGGAGCCTATGGAATTGATATCAATCAGCCAAGCGATTAAAGCATCGATTGCATGGTTAAATTGATTTAACCCTGGTAATTCTTACCAGATAAAAGAGTAGCGAATAAAGGCACTTACAAAAATAATACCAGAAATTACAGCTCACTTTCCTCTTATTATTTTCATTTGTTAGCCAAGAGCCAACCATGAACAAATGAGATATCTTGTGCGTTTTGTCTTTATTCTTTAATGTGGGTTTTATTCTTCAATGATAAAAAGTGAGTAAAATGTAGTAAACCCATAGCTTCATTACTAAACATTACAATAAATCCCTTAGATTACATAAACATTGTCTTAAACTATATCTTATAGATAAACTAATTTTATATTAAAATTAAAATGAAAGTGAAATAATCTTTGGAGAAAAAAAAAATATTTATTATTTTAGTATTACTTGAGTGGTAGCAAAAAGTTTAACTTATGGCTGAGAGAAGTTAAGAAATGAATAGAAAAACATAT
>JAFIDM010014012.1:31743818-31768359 GCA_023159025.1 Thereuonema tuberculata
ATTTATAATTTTGATTTTAAACCTTTTAAACTTCAAAATTTCCAACAGAAAGCATAACTGTTCATTAGTAAATTTTGTTTTGTTTTGGAGGTTGTCTCATTTTCTATATCTGTTTTTCTCTTTCTCAAATTTATGTGTTTCAATGAAAGCTAAATAAATCAGAAGCTGAAAATTCAATTCTTTCCCTGTACAATATGTTTCCTCGATTACAATCTGTTATTTTAATAGATGAAATATAATAGATAACTAAAACAGATAAATCATAAGTGTTCCCAGGGATTTCGAATGAGAGGACGGGTTAAAATGGTCATAACAGTTCAACCAAAGAAACAAAAAAACTTCGTATCCATTTTCTGAATGGAGGGGGAGGATTATAAGCAAAGCTATGTACTTTCCAGCTCCAAAATCTTAGATTTTTTTCGATTTCGGAAGAAATTGGGGAGGGGGGGTACAAAGACTAAGAAACAACCCTCCCCATCGGTACGCCAATAACATAAAGAATAATTTATATAACTGATTGACATGCTTCCATTTACATTATCAGAGTTTTACTAATAAATCAAGTGATATTTCTAATGCATATTAATCGATTATACAAACTATCAGACATTCATAATTCAAAAACATACTTAACCAAATGGATTTATGCATGAATTCATGAATTAATTAAAAATTTGAGGCGAATATATACAAAAATTATATTAATATTAAATTAAAACATTAAAGCAAGGTACTTCAGTGAAGTGAACCGCTTCTTTATTCTTTTTTGTTAAATGCTTTAAAATTAAGATCTACATTTAACGTGTGATACTTATCTGTATTATAAAACAAATAACACATAAAAGCAAACATATAAAAGCTCCCTCCAATTCTCTTGGCCCCCTCTACTTACTCTGATTCTTTCAAATTTCTTATATTTCCAAATATATGAAAACCTTTATCCAGTCTGATGAAGAACAGTCAATGTTCGAAACTGTCACGAATATATATTGTTAATATTATAAAAAGTTGGCCGTTTAAAATTATATTTCATTGCTACTTCCAGTTCCTGCAATCTAAGAGAATGACTTATACAAGTATTGATACTAATCTAACAAAAAGATAGATTTCATTAAGTTTTAAAGTTTAATTTAATCACTTCACATCTTTTCTTCTTCTTTCTTCGAATTTGGCCAACTATGGACCACGTGAAATAACTCATGATTATTTTTCTACTTTCTTTCTTCTCTTCCAGTATTCTTTCATTCTTTCACTATGTTGTTTCCTTCTTTCTTCCGTCCATTTTGCTCCCGTCTTCTTCTTTGCCTTTTCTTGAAAACCCTTGAATCCCCTGATCTTTTTTCTGAATTCTTCTCTTCTCTCCACCTCTTCTCCATCTATTTTCATTTCTTCCATGTCTTTTCTGACCTCCTTGATCCATGTCATCTGAGTCTTGTGGTTTCTGTCGAAGAAGGTGAATAATCTCTTCGTCAGTCTACCTTCACTCATTCTTTTAATGTGTCCGTAGAAAGCCACTCTTCTTTTCCTCATTGTGTCAGTTATTTTTTCTGTTTTTGCGTAGATTTCTTTGTTGTTTCTGAGTTTCCATTTTCCATCTTCATATTTTGGTCCCAGGATTTTCCGTAAGATCTTTCTTTCCTTTTTTCTACCTCGTCTAATTGTCTGGCTGTGTTTAGTGCAAGGCATTCTGAGGCGTAGAGGCCTTCTGGTTTAATGACTGTATTATAGTGCCTAATTTTAGCGTTTATAGATATGGACTTCTTGTTGTATATATTTTTTGTCAAATGGAATGACAGTTCCATTTTTCTTGCTCTTGCTAGGACCGCTTCTTTGTCAAGGGCGTTTGGTTGAATTATTTCTCCCAGGTATTTGAATTTATTAACCCTCTTGATTTTCCCATACTTTGTTGTGATCTGTCTTGGTTCATCTTTTCTATTGGTCATGTATTCCGTCTTTTCATAAGATATTTGTAGTCCAGCCTTTTCTGCCGTCTCTTTCAGTATATTTATTTGTCTTCTTGCATCTTCAATGTTTTCCGCTAGTATTGCAAGATCGTCTGCAAAAGCCAGGCAGTCAATTTCCAAGTTATCTTTCTTTCTTCCTATTTTTATTTTCTTGATTCCTTCCTCTTCCTTCACATCTTTTATTTTTTAATTATTTCATTTTATGTTATATTTATTAATATAATTTTCAATTTTAATTTTTCATCATGCGTTATTTGAGAATTCTGTTGGGGGAAGGATTAGTATCCATTCCGAGGTTAAAACTGCGATTGTAAGTCCCAGAGTGATAGTTCATCCGCTCCTAACATGGAGACAGCCGATGTTTGCAGCCGTTCACTATGAATCAGACGCTGCTTTCATGTTTTGGTCCGCCCCGGGTCTATCTTTTATTTTTTAATTATTTCATTTTATGTTATATTTATTAATATAATTTTCAATTTTAATTTTTAGAACTGAGTTTTATTGATTTTTTTATTGATTGGTGATTATTATTCCTCTTTCCAATTATCTCATTTAAAACATTGCTATTAATAACACCAATAATCAAAGTTGATTTTTTTTTTAAAATTAGATTAGACAACCGTACATTTAGATTAGATTTACTCTAGCATTCAAATCTAGTTTTCAACAATTACTTTTGCAAGTATTCGAAAATGGCAAGCACACAATACCTTGTTTGGTTTCTGATTAGATTTGTTGTTCTGGTCTGATTAGATTTGTTAATGATGAACGTCAATGGGATGTTCCTCTGAGATTGTTAAACGCACTTGACTGACATAATTATTGGTCTTTTCGAAATGTATCATTATTATGCAATAAAATGAACCCAATTTATGTGGGAAGACAGACACAGCCATCTGCTGTATGGATTGATTAATGAATTAACATTAATGCTAATAACAAAGTCGATATAATGAACTTCTCAAAATTACAATAAGGATGTAAATACACAGGACAGAACTATATTTAGAAAATTTGAAGGTCTGATAAAATTGGAAATTAGATATCTTCGATATCCACGCAGTCTAACTGAAGTAACATTTTTCATAGTTTGGAGATGAATCTACACACATCTAAAGGTAATTAAAATTCGTTTATAAAATTGCTTATATTTTGATACTGAATTTTCTGAATTTCTGTTAAATTTACTGAATTTTGATAATAAATGTTAGATATTTTGTCCCCCTTTTTTTTAAAATTTTTTAGTTTAAATCAATAACATACCGTCATGAGAAATGTTTCAAAAAATGTTTAATTCTTTTTAAGTTTGGATTTCTTTGCAGAATTTTTGGAAAATGCTTAAAAAGTTCACTAATTTTTTTTAATAAACACCGCTTTCTCATAAGAATAGAGAAATACATTTGCTAAAATCTGTAATTCTTACATCGAAATGTCTAATATGAAGTAATCGAATAGCATATTTTAATAGTAGACTTTAAGATGAATTAGTGAGAAATTTATTTTACCAATCGCTCTTATAAACAATCAATTGATTTTTTTTGAAACTTTGTGAAGGCTTAAAAATAAACCTAATCCTACATTCCCTATCAGATTTCTGTGAATTATTATTAGTCTGCTAACAATATCATGCTTTCATTCTATTAAAACATCGTAACAATGAATTTTAATTGTTCCCGCTTTCATTGATATTGTGATGTAACAGAAAACAAGCAAGTAGGCTTATATATAAATATATATATATATGTAAGCATTAGTATCAGCATAAGAAAATACATTAAAGCTAATCTCATTTTAAACTTCACTTCGTTCTTTCTTAAACTGAATTTACAAAAATTCTTTGGAAAAAACAAAACAAAACATTGAACGTTTAAAAATAATGCTTGTCAAGAGATGGAATTCATAGCAATAGAATTCTGTTAAGAATATTTCAATACCAGTTACAATATAATGTAACCCTAGATATTCATAATAATAAAAGTAAATGATAACATAATAAGCTATCCAATGACCTGGAATAATCAGAAAGAGATATTGCTGCTTTTCTAGAAAATGGCTCTTCTTTTTTACGAAATAAAACAAAAATACTTATCGTACTGTACAATAAAAATACTGATTTTTAATAGACAATTTACATCAAACTTATGCTATTGTGTTCTTATTCTATTTTTTCTATTGTATTCTACAACACTCTTAAAAGTACTTAAAATCCAGAAGGATTTAAATTTAAATTATATTAATCTAACAAATACAAAATTGATAATATATCTTTTTTGCTCAACCACTGAGTTTTGGGTTGACTAGTAATTAGGATAGTTATTATCTTGTGTTCAACAGATATTATTATTTTTAGTTAATAAATTGAGTAAAAATTAATTACATTTTGAGCTAATTGCACCAAGATATTCTGTATTATTCAGTTTTGAAGTTTTCCCAAACTACCGTATTTTATATAATCTTTCCAAAATATTCCGTTTTTGAAATTCCATCTACTTACTTGTTTCGAAATTGTTATTTATTTTATCGCTGCGGAGAGAATAATACACAGTAGTGGATTACAATTAAGAATATTTACAATTACGAATCTTATTCTCGATATATTCCAACTCAAGTATTTTGTGCTTGATATTCTATGAAATATCGGAACGAAACGCTTTATCGGAACCATATATATTTATATTTAAAACATCAAGACTTATCTTGCAAAATAAGCTGCATGAAAAAGATGGCTCAAAAACGTGAAAATTGGTAACATACTAAAAAGAATGAAAACATTGGTAACTTACCAGAAAGAAAGAAACCACCAAAAGTAATAGCAACGTGAAATACTATCCAATAATGAAAAATAAATCAGACTTCGTGGATCTTTTTTTGCGTTGAGTAAAAGAAGAAATATTCTTTCCTTTTCCAGAAAAGATCGAATGCTGCAAAGAAAATCCAATTTACTTTGGTGGTGCCGAAAAACAGATGCTTGATAAACAAAACGCTTCAAGTTGTTTCATTGAATAAATCCCTATTCCCGAAATACGTTTCCGATTTGAAAACACTGCTGAAATATCGTAGAATCGGAACGGAAAACAAATATTCTCGAAGAATTCTTAACTGGGCAACAGTGAATGGAAAGATTTACTGACAATATTTTAGAAAACGGCTAAATCAAAATTTCAATTGAATAATTTATAACTTTAATATGCTTGATATCAATTCAGTAAATCAGATTAATAAAGAAAAAAAATCAATGTAAGAAATTGATGAAATTATGAAATACTGTAATAATTTACTGTAATTTCATGATATACTGAAAATTTTATGTAATTTCATGAAATACTGTATTAGTAATTTGTTGTAACGATTAAAAAATTTTTATTATATTAATGTTTTTCAAGTATTTAAAATACTATACTAAAAATTCGAAATAACCTACTTTCTACATTTTTTATAGATAAGTATATTTCTGTTTTCTAAAATCAATTGGTTCGGTTGGTTTTGTTTTGTTTTTCTCTCAGGATCTTTTTTTCCCCTTTTGTTTGGGTTGTAGGAGTTTTTTAATTTGATTCTGTTGGGAAGAAATCTTAATTATTTGTTGTTTCCATTTAGAAATCTCCAAATTCCAAACTTGTTTACATCTGTGTAATTAAGTCACTGCTTTAATGAATACTGTACCTGAATAATTAATCCTATCATTTTCCCCCTCTCCTTCTGATTTTGTTTAAGTAATTGATTTCTTCAAATTTGTAACTGCTTCTTCATGCCAAATCAAATTATTAAAAAGTCAGTAAGGTGCACATAATAAACAAATTGATTATTACTTAAGTTTGTGGAAACTGCAGAAAATTCTGTAAATAAATGGCAACCGCTAATTTCGTAATACATAGTTTATTTTCAAACCTAATAACAAAGTAACATATTCAGTGTCAGGAATGCCTTTTTTAACAACTTTGGAATATTTTATTATATTGATAAACTGGAATACCTAAAAACCAGATTTCAAAACTCATCTTTTTTATATACTACTCTTCATCTGTTCCGACGTTCCATAAAACGATTACGGTTTTGTTAATTGTAATGCTGATTGATTAAAAGTTTATTGATCTTTTTTCGAAAGAGAATGATGAAATATGAAAGAAAATTGAATCATAATTTACAATTTCGATTACAAATTTTCCAATTGAAATTGGGAACGGGAAATATCAGAATTATTGAAAATTTATAAATTGATATATATTATTTACCACTGTTTTAAAGTACAAAACCGCACACCGATTTTTAAAGGAACCGCACACCATTTACTCTAAAGGAAATTTAAAATTTATCCAGACATTTCTCAAATATTGGTACCGTTGACTTTTGTTATATAATAATTTTTGGACTAGTATACTTGTGTATTATATTGTATATAAACACAAAGGTGTTTTTTGTGTCGGAACGCCATAACTACCTTAATTCTTCATCAAAATCAATGATTGAGACATCATTTTGAAGATTACGTTCCCCGAAAAATAAACAAATTGTTTAAATTAATGTTTTCGTTAAAAAACTTATTTTAAAAACCTTTTTATAAAAATGTAAGCACGCTTTAACAGAAGCAACTTATCTTTCGAAAGATAAACAACATTTCAGATAATGGTATAGCGTAGATAATGGAATAAAAATGCACTTTAAAATGATATTTTATCGTTTATTTAATATGAACAGATAAAAAAACAAACAAAGATTTATATTTTAATAAAAATAAACGATTTATTACAATAAAAAACATAAAAATTTGTAAACTTCTCATATATTATTTCTCAAAGGTGTTTTTTTTTTTTTTATTTCCCTTAATATTTCATCAAAATCAATCATTGAGATATCATTTTGAAGATTACGTTCACCGCTAATGACGAACAATAAAAAAATTGTTTAAAATTAATGTTTTCGTTAAAAAACTTTATTTTAAAAATCTTCTTATAAAAATATAGATGGCGCCATCTATCGACAATCTGTTCATTTATTTATTTCCACATTACCATTCGGTGACTGATCAAGATACCATGCGGAGAATTCGTATGGGTCAACCTTTTCATAAAAATGGAGAAGGCACCATCTATTGACAATGTATGTAACTAACATGTACGACAGCTGTTTGGTTTGTTTACTATTTCTCAAAAGTGGTTTTTTGTTGCGAATTCCTCGCAAGGGTCAACTAGTTCATTATTATTTTAAATAGTAGAAGAAGAAGTTGTTGTTTTAATGAATATATCTATAAATTGATGACTTTATATTTCAGAAGATATAATTGTATAGATATATAGTATAGACATAACTAAGTTTGAACTGCTTTTTGCGAGATTTACTTTAGTAATTTTGTGTAGTTATTTTATTGGAGTTATTTTAATGTAGCATCAAGTTATAAAGAGTGACAGCAAAATTGCAGTTTAATAATTGTTTATTTTCATTCAGTGGAACAGTTGAACTGAACTGTCATTCAGTTGAACTTTGTAACATCAAAAATGAAGTTCATTTTGTTTGGATCACAAAACTGCTTTGTACACCTTTCTGAAAATGTAAGTATAAAAAACAACAACCTTACCAATAGTATTTAATCTCAAATTAATGCTATTTTAAGAATTTGCTTTCAAATTATAAATATCAAAATTTTGCTTCCTGATACCGCCTATAAAAACAATTTCAACTCATGTTGAATAAAAAGGTTTGAGAAATTTGCATTTTGAGACTAAGAGCGAATATTCTTGCATTTATCAAGAATTCTAAGTCCCTTAAGATAAAGCAATGTTGGAAGTTAGGAGAAATGCAATAATAAACTTAAAAGACACGACATCTTCTCCTTTATTGACTCAATCAATATAGATACATGAACAACCTTTAAGTATTTCAAAATGAAATTGGGAAAATAACGGAGAATCTTATTAAAGACTTTTACTAAAGTATTTCCGCTTGATTCTTTTGCATATATCTACTTTAAGGAAGACAGATATGAAGTACAGATATGAAATAATTAGTCGCCTAATGTAAACTTAAATATTTATTTAATCTACAACATTTAAATGCCGTAAGAAGTTAGGAAGTCAGACCTAAATGGAGTTATCGTCGTGCTTGTTTACCAGACAATCGGTACACATAAGGATTCAGCGGATTGCTATACACAATAAAGATAGCTTTTCATCTTTACTCCAAGTGATATCACAATGTCAAGACAGCAAGAACATACAAATAGTCTGAATCTATTACGTTTTTATACATATTTAATGTTGCTACGAACAAGCTCACACACTGCTAATGTCATTACTAAGCCTATATTTAAAAGCTATGTCGACCCATGATATATATGAATATTTAATACTAGTCTGTAAGCAAAACAACTTCGGCGCTTTGGGATTCACACAATTATTGTAAACTGTTAAGATTAGGAAACAGTGCTTTATAATATAATTTGGGCAGCATCCTATAAAGAAATAAATTTCTGGGCTTCGCTTAATGAAAGAATCAAATTCGGGCGGGAACATCTACGAAATGAACAAGAGATTTTAGATCTTATGATTCTCTTTTTGCTTTGTCTTGAGCAAGATGTAGCATAAATATGTATGACGTAACCTGTCATAAATCAGTATAAACAGTTAAAACAGTAAATAGTTCAAAATTTAGTGGATTATATAAATAAATATCTCTGTCGCGCATCTACCACGGTAAGTGTATTTCCCAAAGGTTAACAATCAAACGATTTGTGAATAGTATTTGTTAATAGGCCGTGCTGGCGTGGCCGTGCGGTCTCGGCGGCGGTCTGCCGTGGCGGCCAGTGCGCCAGTACCTGGGTTCGAATCCCGGCAGTGGCATGGCTGTTTCAATTTCCTTTCCTGTGTTGTCCAGCCTCTTCTTCACTTTCTCTTCGGTCTGACGTCATTCCTTAATGGCGTCCTCGGGAAGGCCACGGGAAACCAAACCAGTATCTTTCCCTTGAAATTCTCGGGAGTCTGCTAGGGGTTCGCCATCTTGGGAACACTAGCGCTCCCTGGAACACGGATGCTTCGGATACGAAGGTCGCACTTCGGTGCGTACCGGCATCACATCATTTGTTAATAAGATTTTAATAATAAAGTATTTGATACTCAGTCATCCGAAGTCAAGCTTAGTTTTAACTGAGAAGCCTAAAATTTACGGAAGTTATTCAAATCACAACTTAGAGGTTACGTCTCACTTCTAAACCCAATTGTCGATTTTGCTGTTACTTATTTGCAGTTGCACCAATGCCCTAAAAGCTGTATAAAATTTATTGCAAAAGCTGTAAAAACAACAGCTTTTAAAGGATAAGGGTTTGAAGATAGAAAAAACGTCAAAAAAATTGAAATTTCTATCGGCCATCATTTTGTAACGGTTGATTCGATTTGGCTGGTATTGCATTTCAGCCAAATCGGATCAACCGAGTCCTTAAGGATATCTAGCAACCATAAAAGTTTTAGTTCAAAAGTTAAAATTTATGGCAGTTATCCAAGTCACAACTTAGAGGTCATGCCCACTTCTAAGGCCTGCCCCTTAAAAACCCATGAACAGATTTCGAATTTTTTTATGCTTATTTGTATTTCAACCGATACTCTGAAAGCTCTGACACTTTGGGGCAAAAACTCTAAAAACAACGTGACTATAAAGTTTTGAAAATAGAAAAAAAAATTGTAAAAAAGTGGAAATAATATATATACAGTAATACCTTGAGATACGAGCGTCCCGACATACGACTATTCCAAGATACGAGCTAGCCTTCAAGCAAATTTTTGCTTTAAGATACGAGTAAAGATTTGAGATACGAGCACGCTTACAGATGCCGACGCTACTGATCATGTCTAATAAATTGTCTGCTGGTCGTGTTTCGGCGCTTTTTTACGACACATGCCTTACTCATTTCCGTAACATTTTGAAAGGAAGACAAAAACATCTCCCTCGATAGGTATTTCGTTAAAAGGCCTGCGCCAAGTGAAAGTGTGTTTAGTCAGGAGAAAAAAGTTAAGAAAAGTGAAGAAAAGTAAAGACAAATGGAAAAAAGCAAAAAAAAAATAGAAAATTAAAAAAAAATACGTATGCTAAGTTAATTCTAAGTTTATGTAAGTTACGTAGTGTATGTGTGGAATCAAGTGTCTATGCACGGGCCATCTCTCTTCCCTCCCTTCCTCCCTCCCTCCTCTCCTCCGCACTTTCCGCCATTAGCCGCTACTGTATCGTCTATCAGTAAAACTCATAATTAAAACCACATTTTATTTTAGATCACAGGAATCCTTATATACTATTCGTATAATTTTTTTTGTATGTGTATGTCTGCAGCAATTAAAAACATTTTGGTTTTTTTTCCAATATTATTAGAACTAATAAGGGAGTTTTTTAGAGGGCCGGAACGGATTAATTTTTTTTCGATTATTTCTTATGGGAAAAAATGATTTGAGATACGAGCACCTCGAATTACGAGATCGGTACTGGAATGGATTATGCTCGTATCTCAAGGTATTACTGTATATATATATTAAAAGGTTGAGACCCAGTATTTTACTAGGTGACATCTCAGGATAGCTATTTAACGCTCATTAGCGTTCATCAGCTGAGAATAGTCACCAGTAAAATAACAAGGTCTCAGTACGGAGGTGATTGCAATGCTAATTCCACATTTTCTGCCAATAATATATATGCCGACAAGCTGCACGTGCCGAAATCAACTGTGAGTCATGTAATTGTCAAATGGAGAAGTTGAGGTGAAAACGACATCTGCACGAAGTCGTTGACTGAGAAACCGACTGACCGTAGCCATCGAACCCTGAAGAGAGTAATGAAGCAAATTCGCAAGTCTCCGTTGGTACTGATGATTACGGAGTTCCAACATGCGTCGGGCATTGTCGCTAGCAGCAGGACTCTTCGCCGAGACTACACGGTCAATACAAAGCGTCGGTTGCAAAGGTGCAGAGCTCAGCGCCATTGGACTTTGGAGGAGTGTAAAAACGTTCTGTGGAGTGATGAATCTCGCTTTACTATCGCAATCCGATGAACGCATGTGGGTTTGGCGAATGCCCGGCGAACGCTTCTTATCCGACTGCATTGTGCCAACTGTTAAGTTCGGTGCCGGCAGCATAATGGTGTGGGGGTGTTTTTCGTGGTTCGGCCTGGGTCCCTTAGTTCCTGTGACGGGCAACATGAACTCTGCGATGTATCCGGCCATTCTGGACAACGCTGCCCTCCCAACACTGTGGCAACAGTTTGGTGAAGGCCCGTTTCTCTTCCAGCAGGATAACTGTCCCGTACACACGTCGAAGCTTGTTCGACGACATGGGTGTTCCACGACTTGACTGGCCTTCTCAGAGTCCCGATTTCAACCCATAGAACATTTGAGTAGTGCCATTTCAAAACTCGCCTGCTCCATTTTTGAAAATTTTTCAGAAGCAACAAAAAACTGATAATTTTAACATTGTTAGTATTATTTTAATAATTTTTTATGTTGCGTGATTTGGACTAAAAGTCCAAATTTTAATAACATAAAAAAATTGCCAAATTAATACTAACAATTTTAAAATTATCAGTTTTTTGTTGCTAATGAAAAATTTTGATAAATGGAGAAGGCGAATTTTGAAATGGCACTACTCATTTGTGGGACGAAATAAAACGCAGATTACGTGCCCAACCACATTTCCGTGGCCGGACTCACTTCAGCTGTCATGGCCGCCTTGAAGTCAGTTCCTGCGGCCACTTATCAAAACCTGGTGAAAACTTTCCCAGACATGTACAGGCTGTCATTGATGCAACAGGGGGACCGACATCATATTAATACGTGCCTAAGGAGCCTCCGCGTCCCGATCACGGGGTGTCCGGATACTTTTGGCCATATAGTGTATATTAAAGTTAATATTTAGCTTTAATGTAAAATTCTTATCATAAAAACAAATTAAACTTTTTATTTTGATTTTTGTTAATCCTATTGAAATCTCCATTAAATTTAAGATTTAGATCGAAAAATATCACATTAATTGTAATATAATTTGTTGAGCAATCAAAGAGGAAATTAAACGGGACTGGACATAAGCAATTATTTTTTCTTTGCGGTTAAGTTCTATATAGAGAGTAATATCATCTTTATTACATTCGGATACACTGAACTTGCTTTATTGTTTTTTATGAGAAATAGCTTACCAGGGAATGTCGAAAACAGAGATTTATTTCTGAAGGCAATGGTTTTTATTTCTTTTTTCATAGGAAAAGGAAAAAAAACAGTGCTTATGGTTTTCTTGATTTGGAATCAAGATTCCGTGAAAGCTAAATCTTTAAAATCTCGAATGTTTGCCAATTTTCGTAAAAGGGACGAGAATACGATTTCTTAAAAAAAAAAAAAAAAAAAAAGCTTGTTGAATTATTTATTTTGTGGAATTGTATTGATTGATTTATACATAATCCATCATGATTGGGAAGTCAGCTTATATTTTCATGAAGAAACATAAGAATAATTCGTTACAGTTAATTTTTTATAGACAAAAATTAAAAAAAAACAAACAAAAAAACAAATATGACTTTGATTCCATTTATAGATATCAAATATGTATAAATACCTTCAAGAAACAAAAATAAATCAAAATACTTGCAAATGAAAAGGCGAAATAAATATACTGTTCCATTTCACTTTCATTTTTAAAAAAGGACTTCCTGAAAGAACATGTTTTATTAAAACGCTTGTTTTTTCTTTGTTTTTCTTAAAATACTGAAATTGCGATTTTTTTTTCATTTATATTATCTATTTGCTGCATACAATTAGTATAGATTTTTCCAATTTCTTAAAATTATTTTTAACTCCGTATTACTTATTGATTCAGTTATAGCAACGATTTGTTTTATAATAATGTTTCAAAAAATAATTTGTATAAAATTCTCAATATAGGATCGATAAAAAGTTCTTATTAATATAATCATGATATACACAATACAACTAAAATGCCTTCTTAAAATCCCTTCTATAATCACGGTGTTTCGTTTTCTTCAATGAAATTTCTTCAGATTAAATTGAGGACAAGAAATCTCTTTCTTCTATATTACTGTCCTCCAAATGAGAGATGGCCGCCCTGTTTTTGTGAGATCTGCGCATGTATGATCGATTAGTCTGGTCAGACACTTCCGTCTGATTTTATGACAGGACGCCGCCATTACGGAAATAATTCGTTATGTTACATTTAAAAAATTAATAATATAATCCGTACAGACAATACATGGACCGTCCGTGTTTACAATACAGAATCTCAATTCTTATACTATTTACTGACAATCACGGGCGATTCATATTCAATACGTAATTTACTCCAAATTCGTATCCTTATACTGTATTGACAATTCATATTCATATCTTATTTTAAAAATTAAACAGAACGGTAAACAGGACTAGGATAAAAAACATTTGTAAACTTTAAAAATACATATCACTATTGGCTTGCTCTCTGATCTTTGGTCACTTCAAAAAGCTGTGATCAGAGAGTGAAGCCGATAGTGATATGCATCTTTAAAGTGTATAAATGGTTTTGTTTTTCCTAGTCATGTGGGTTTACCAATCTGCTTAATTTTTATCGAAAAGTGCAGACGTAAATATTTTAGTCATATCTTTTTTTTCGGTAAATTTAGTAATTATATATTCTTAAATATTTTCAAATGTATATTATGTAAGTTAACTGGATTGTAATTGTCCAAGTTTTTATTATTCCATAATGCATAATCACACAATAACAAATCTCACACCTTTATATTATATAAATTTAGGAAAGATAATTTTTGTAAGATATATTTCGAAAATCAAAATCTGAGATCTTCATACAATATCACAAACTTCTTTATTAAACTAGCCATAAATACTTCTAACTTATATATTTCTCAAAGACTTCTTCAGGGTAAAAACAAAATCTGAAATAAAATAAAAAATAAAAAATAAAATAACGATCAACGGGAAGAGAATTAGCCTTCTCTAACCTTACAAAACATTAAATAATATGGTAATACATCCAATGAATACATCCAATGATACTATTGTCATGATATCCAATGATACTATTTTATAAACCCTTGGCAATAACAATTTTCAGTGTTTTCACTGTTTTCATGAAAATAGTATCTTTTGAATCTTTCATTGTTTTTATGACAATAGTATCATTAGATGTATTACTACATTATTCCATGACAATAGTATCATTGGATGTATCATTAGATGTATTACTACAATTATTCCATGACAATAGTATCATTGGATGTATTCATTGGATGTATTACCATATTATTTAATGTTTTGTAAGGTTAGAGAAGGCTAATTCTCTTCCCGTTGATCGTTATTTTATTTTTTATTTTTTATTTTATTTCTTATTTTGTTTTTACCCTGCAGAAGTCTTTGAGAAATATATAAGACGAAATATTGGATCTGTGAAGAAGTATTTATGGTTAGTTTAATAAAGAAGTTTGTGATATATATTTCGAAAGTTTAATATATATATACAATAAAACTTCAAAAACGTCTAAATCATTTTTAAAAATCTGGTTTTTAAAAATTTTGAAAATAAAGGATTCCAAGAGATGTAAGTGCCTTCCCATTTCGTTTTTCCCATTATTTTTTTTCCGGAGGGGTGGGCAAATGCTTTTAAGGAATTACTTCGTTTGATTAAGAATTCTATTTGGGAAAAGCAGCTTATTTTTGTTGCTTCTTTTTTTAACTTTCTTTAATTGCAACTGCCTTTTCCCTACAAAAATGTTTTTATTGGATAAATTCCGTTAGAGACAAATGAAAGTATATCAGTATGTTTTGAAATTATTCATGGTTCTTGTTAAACCTTTTTTTTCTTTTAGATAATAAAATCCTTTTATAATCAAAATTTCATTTAAGAATGTTATAATCAAATCTATGGCATCAAAGAAGCGTTCAACAACTGAACACTGGTCATTTATTCTAAAGGGGAATAGTTTGGATCCATTAAGATTTGCATTTGGATGCACTGAAATGACGACTGCCATTATTTTGTAAAATAAATCTCGTCTTGATTTTTAGTCCGAAAGAAATGTAAACAAAAAGTTGGCGTTTAAATATTAGAGTTTTAGATTATTCGAGAACATTACATCTGCATTCCCAAAAATGTGAAGAAGATACAACAATAGACATTTAGTAGGCTACTTTGGTTAAGTAAGAAATATATTTAAAATATAACATAACGTTTCGGCAATTCAAGTTATAAATAAACAGACAGAAGCGAAATAAATAAACAATCTGAGATTCAAAAATAAGGTCGAATATATTATTGATTGGGGGGAAGGGGAAGGAAACATGAGTCAAAAAACAATATAAAATGAGTTACAACAATATTTATAATAGCAAGGATATAATGAAAATAATACTATAAAATAACTATTAAAAATAGATAATAAATTTAATTAAATGATTAAAAATATATAAATAAAGCTTAGAATTCAGAAGTAATAGATTGAAAATATCAGACCAAAATTGATTGTGATTTAAATACATCGAGTACATTGAAAAGGGTTCAAAATGGGATTAAAAAAAAACAAAAAAAAACAAATTATTACAATAAAACCAACAAAAATAAAAATGTGATTAAAATAAAAAACTTTTTTTACTTTTTTCCATTTTTATTTCTTTTGGTTTTATTGAAAAATTAAAAAAAAAAAAGAAATTATCCTACTTGTACTTTTATTGTTTAGGTTTTATAGCTTTTTTTTTCATCCCATTTTGAACTCTTTTCAATGTACTCGATATTATTTAAACAATAATGATTTTCCGTCTGGGTTTTTTTTAATCTACTACTTGTGAATACTAATCTTTATTTATGTATTTTTAATTATTTAATTAAATGTATTATCTATCTTCTTAATGGCTATTTTATTCTGTTAACTTCTTTACATCATATCATGTCCTTGTTATTAAAAATATTATCGTAACTCATTTTATATTGTTTTTTGACTTATGTTTCCTCCCCCCCTCAATAATGTATTCGATGGACTGCTAGAAACCATTGTCAAGAGGACAAATTAAGTGGTATTATATAGTATTATATATATTTACAAGTTAATGCAGGTATAGGCCGCGCGGTTGGCGTTGTTGCTAAGACATCGGCCTCTCATCTCGGAGTCCCGAGTTCGGTTCTCTTGTAGGTTTCATGATGGTGGTCGATCCGCGCTGGGCAGGTTTTCTCGGGGTTCTCCCGTTTCCCCTGCACTTCTCCCACCATAATTTCTCAATCTTTCTCTCCATCTGTCCATACTTCCGTGGGATAGTACAATAGACCTCTGGTCGCAGTGCTTGGCTTCTGCCACCCACCTCCACTACATACATACATACATACATACATACATACAGTGTGGCAACCAAGAGTTGAGCCTTAGCCACGCCTCTTCAAACGAAGAACACATTTCACAATAGGGGTGAGGGTAGTAAAAGTAAAATTTTGGGGAAAAAAAAACAAGATTAGGAATTTTTTTAAAAATATTTACCAAGAACAAAATTATTCATAAAATAATTATGAATAACATTTATATTGTAAAGAAAATATATAGGGAAGAAAAATCAAAATAATGAAAAAATAACTAGATACAATATGTTAAAAATCTTTCAAATCAATAAAATTATTAATAATTTGGTCTAAGATTGGAAAACTACATAAAATATAAATTATTCAGTCGAATTAATTCGGAAAAATGTAATTCTGAAGCACTATAATGTTAAAACTTTATTAATCGCTGACGGAATTGACGAGAATATTACTATAAATTTTTAACTTTTGTTAAGTTTCTTTTCTTTTGTATTAGATAATTAACTATTAATTTGTAGTTAATAATTATATATTAATCTATCGGCACTTACATTACGGGTATTCTTTATTTTAATTGTTAAATAAAACATTATTACCATGAAGTGTTTATATATTTGTTACTTACATTAATTAATATAATTTATATATAATTACGATTTTTCATAATTTAAGTAAATAAGAAACAGTATAAATATAACAGTTCTTAAACAGCAAATCAGTTTTATACATCGTTGCAGTTAAAATATAACATAGTTATTATTATATATAAGAAAAATAGATATATAATGTCGTATTTTATATCATCAATTCCTCTGTTATAACCAAGAAACAAAATCTGTGCATTTCCCCTGAAAATGGAAATTATCACACTGACCCCTCAAATGACGACTTCGACTCTTCGCCTACCACGTGACATAGGCGTGGCTAAGGCTCAACTCTTGGTTGCCACACTGTACATAATGCAGATATAAGTGTTGCATTAGTCTTTTATATCAGTAGATATTTCTTTTGCAAATATTGATATTCTGTAGAAAGAATGTAATGCAGGTCATTCAATTGTCTTGAAAATGCGTGAAGCAAGTACATTTTCACTATGCAGAGGGAAGTATTCGATATAATGTATATAAAAATTTGACAATTTTTGAGGTTTCTTCATGAGTTGACAGTATAGTCAAGAAACATGGGATATTATAAAACATCAAAATTTAATTCAAAATTTCATCAAATTCGAATTTGTGCGAACTTTATTAAGCACAAGCTGCCGTTATTTCCTAAAATAAATTCCTGTTTCTGAAGTTTTTTTCTTATTTTGCAATCCATTTATCTTTCCCGTTGATATGATAAATATATTTGTAGAGAACGATATTTCTAATTAGCGTGATCGTAATTTCTGTTTGAGAATGCACATTCACTATGCGCATTTTGCTGTCTTTAGATTGGAGGCAATGACCATAGGTATAGTGGTTGTGTTTGCAAAACAAGATTACACTCAACGCTTGAATGTCATTAACAACATGATCAATATGATTATGTAAACATTAATAACTTTGCATTTATTGTCTTCTGTATTTCAATAGTCGGACTTCAAATATTTAGTTTAATAGGTTTAGTTGATATACACAATCGGTTTATTAAAAATATACTCATGGACAAAAAAATTAGCGCACCAAGAAATAATTGCGGGATCGTAACGAAACTTCCAATGAAGGTACATGTCGGGGAGATATGCAAATGATTAGAAATGCAGCGTGATTGCGCATTACGTATAGCCGGTAGAGGGCATTGAACATCGTACTCTGTGGAGTATAAAACAGGTAACCAAAGCTTGTTTGAGTGTGCTGAATCATTTACAAAGGAAGAGCTGAGGTAGACATGCCATTACGACGTGTTCGAAGACAGTATACGCAGTTGTCGCAGTTTGAGAGAGGGAGAATCGTCGGGATGATGGAAGCTGGGTGGTCAGCTAGGCGAGTAGCTCATCAATTACGCCGCTCTGATTGTGTTGTGAGGAGGTGATGGGACCAGTGGACCCGAGAGATGTCATGTACACGAAGACCAGGCTCAGGACGCCCTCTACAGACCAGTCGTCGAGAAGACCGCCACATAGTCAGAAAAGCACGCGTACAGCCAACTGCTTCATCGGCCGCCATCCAGGCACAGGTAGCACCTTCACTAGGGGCCTCTGTGTCTTCTCGAACCATACGAAGGCGCCTGGCTGAAGGACAGTTGGTATCGCGGCGCCCATTACGTGTGCTGCCCTTGACGCCCACCCATCGACGCCTCCGTTTGGAGTTTTGCCGCGCACGAGGAAACTGGACTGCAGCGGAATGGAACCAGGTCGTTTTTAGCGACGAATCCAGATTCAATCTCGGCAGTGATGACAATCGTGTTCGTGTGTGGAGAGCCAGTGATGAACGCTTCAATCCTGCCTTTGCTGTACAGCGACACACCGCTCCCACAGCTGGTGTGATGGTATGGGGTGCCATTGCCTACAATACACGGTCACTCCTTGTATTGTTCCGTGGCACCATCACAGCCCAGTTGTATGTTCATGAAATCCTGCAACCACATGTGTTGCCACTCATGCAACGGCTCCCAGGAGCCATTTTTCAACAAGACAATGCTCGGCCTCATACGGCAAGGGTGTTACAAGACTGTCTCCGCACTGTTACTACCCTTCCTTGGCCTGCCCGATCCCAGATTTGTCTCCAATCGAGCATATCTGGGATCATTTGGGACGACGAGTTGGGCATCCCACGAGTTTGAACGAACTAGAGGCAAGGTTACAGCAAATATGGAACGAAATGTCTCAAGACATCATACAGAACTTGTATGACTCAATGCCCGATCGTATCGCATCGTGCATTCGCGCTAGAGGGGGTCCAACGGAGTATTAACTCCTCCGTTCTTTTGCCTTTTTCTCTGCAATAAATTACCCTTTTTCTTTGATTTTCTAATCATTTACTTAAATCAAAGTAGTCATTACGTATGTAAATTTTCGTTTCATTTTGACGACTCCTTCTTGGTGCGCTAATTTTTTTGTCCATGAGTGTATATCAAAACTCCATTTAAAATATCGGCTGGGCATAAAATAAGTGAGGTGTTCAGAGCCCTCTAGCGAGGAATGTATTAGACGAATCGTAACAACATTCGGTGGACATGCAGAGGAAAACACGCAGTTTCGATTTCTAAAAAAAAAAAAAAATTAGTACCAAAAGTCGGCAACAGGGCAAAATGTGGCGCTGCAAAGATTGTTGTGCGTATGAGTAATGAATGAGTAATTGCCAAATGAGACAGCACACATAAAGTTTCGTAATAATATAGACAATGTTTATTGGTAACTACAAATAAGGTTCCGTATGACCATCATTATGATGTTCCACGAGTTGCATGCGGTGCCCGACATGTTCTACGACGGCTTGCAGCATATCAGAATGGATTTGTCGCACCTGTAATGTAATGCAATCTTTCAACGTCGGGAGATCGGGGAAATGTCCTTGATGCACAATGCTTTTAAGAAAACCCGACAGCCAAAAATCACAAGGATTGAGATCAGGCGACCTCGGTGCCCATGCAGTGATGTGAGGTGGTGCACCATCCTCTTTGCTGCATTTGTGGCACCACAAAGTTCTTTAGCATATCGGGAATACCATGCAACATTGACGGAACAAGTCACTGGTCCACTTCGGGGAGGTTCCTCATCAAAATAAGGACCGATGATAAAAGATGACGTAAAGCCGCACCACACTGTGACTTTCGGCGAGTGGATAGGCATCTGCAGACCCACGTGTGAATTAGTCGCAGCCCGAAAGTGGCAGTTGTGTGTGTTAATATCACCGTTCAAATAAAAGTGCGCTTCGTTACTTCATAAAATCCTTCACGGCCTTGCTTCATCCACTTCCATGCGCGCTAAGAATCTTAATGCAAACTCAATGCGGGTGGTCGCATCGCCAAGGCCTAATTCTTGAATAGGACAGATTTTATAGAGGAAATACTTCAACATCTGATGCAGGATTTTCCGCACCGTTGAGTATGGGATATCCGTTTGGCGGGATATTGTCCTTGCACTGCTGGTACCCTGCACATTTATCATATCCTGTTCCACAACAGCAGTGCAACTTCTTCAACGTGTTGGTGACTGATAGCTTTGCATTTCCGGCCTGGTTACACTGCTAGAGTTCCAGTAGTTTCAAAGCGTTGAATAATTTTTCGTAGATTTGTTATGTTCATCGGTCCTCTTTGTAGCGTCTTCAACCGCCGAAATTCCAGAAGAGCAGCACTGGCATCTTGTCCCGCTGAGAATACAGCTTCACTAACAAAGCACGTCACGAAAGCTAAGAGCGATCGAAAAGCAGTTCGTCGCCGAGTGATGTGAATTCTCCAAGCCTTTCTTGTTATCATGATTGCTCTACACATAACGCGGTTATGCAAATTAGTGCGTTAACAGCGCCACCCTTTTCCCCTGTTGGCGACTTTTGGTATTAATTTTTTTATTTATTTTAGAAATCGAAACCGCATGTTCCACTCTGTACATCCACCGAATGTTGTTACGATTCGTCCAATACATTCCTCGCTAGAGGGCTCTGAACACCTCACGTTATTCTATGCTCACCCGGTATATTTATTTAAGTATATTCAATAACAAATTTTCGGAAAGTTTCCATTCTTTCCTTTATCAAGCTACATAATTCAAACAAATACTTTGAAACAATTAATAGATGTCTACATATCACGTAACATAGCGGTACATTATCCTAGAATATTCACGTTGGATCATTATAACAACAATAGTATTTCCCTACTTTAAAAAAAACCTTTTTTAAAAATCTTATAATATTATTTCATAATTTTAGTTCTTCAAATGCAATAGCATTTTCACTATTAATACAGGAATTTACTATTCACTTGCTATTTTTTTTTAAATACTGCCTAATTCAATTCCTTCATTCCTGTTTAAATTATTCCTTCATTCCTGTTTAAATTATTCCTCTTCATTTCCTTATGAAAATGCTTTCTACTATTTTCCTTAATTTTAAAAGCATAATGAAATCTGCAAAAATGATTTGGGATGTGTGGTTGGGCCATTATTATTATTATTATTATTATCGAAAAAGCTTCAAACCATGGGTTTCCCCAGCTAAGACAATATGGCGGATCAAGGACCAAAGCACATATTGCCAAGTGTAAAAAAAAAAAAAAAGTTTGGAAGAATAGTTAGGGATGTGTGGTTGTGTCCATTAATTTCCTAACTATGCTTGTTGTGTTGAGTACCACAGCCTTCTGGAGTTGTGCATAAGTGTTTTTATCAAGTCCTCGTGTAATGAGGCTGTGGTGCAATGTGTGAGGCACCAGACCAGTGGCGGACAGGACGATGGGTACAACACGTACTCGGTTCTGCCTCCACTGCTTCTGGAGCTCGTGTGCTAGATCGGTGTATTTACTAATCTTGTCTGCGTGAGTTTTCTGCATGTTCTTGCTGATAGGCACTGCAATATCAATGAGGTAGGTCTGTTTGTTGACCTTATCAACAAGTGTGATGTCAAATCTGTTGTGATGTATAGTTTTGTCTGTGTGGATGGGGCGGTCCCAGTACAGCTTATGAAAGGGTGACTCTAGTACGCTTTGTGGTGTGTACTTGTAGTATGGGACCGTGTTCTGAATAAGTGAGTATTTATGTGCTAGCTGTTGATGAACGATCGACGCTACCTGACTGTGTCGGTGGAGGTAGTCTGTTTGGGAGAGAAGGGGACAGCCTGATATTATGTGGTCGATCGTCTCATGCGTAGTGTTGCATTTCGTGCATCTGTCGTTATGTGTGTTTGCGGCGTGTAGAATATGCTTCTTGTAGCTGCGTGTGGGGATTACTTGGTCCCGTATTGCGATCATGAACCCTTCAATCTCCCCAAACAGCTCACCACTCGTCAACCATCTGTTCGACGCTTCCATATCGACATGAAGCTGGCTGAGTTCATGACGATGTCTGCCATGAAGTTCCTTACGAGCCCATGATTCACGCAGCTAGTGTGTGGGGATGTCGGGGGTGGCGGGTGATAGAGAAGGGTTTGCGAGGTCCAGAGGTGTGAGTTGTATGTCAGCCATCACAGTGGCTGAGTGGAGTGAGGAGTGTTGTGCTCTTTGGTGGAAGTGTTCCCTAAGTGTGTGTACTTGTTTTTCGTGTAGGGTGATGAGATTGATGAGTCCTCGGCCTCCCTCCTTTCGGGGAAGAGTCATCCTTTCCGTAGCGGACTTGGGGTGATGCATGTTCTATTTCGTGAATGTGGTGCTTGCTGTGCGTTGTAGTGCTGCGAGTTCAGTGTTTGTTCATGGAATTATCCGAACGAATATGTTAGTGTGGGGACGGCAAAAGTATTGATGGCTTTAATTTTATTTCTGGCATTGAGTTGAGTTTTGTGGATGTTGTGAACGCGAGTACAGTATGTTTTCTTGAGTGCGTTTTTGATGTTGGCGTTGTTAATGACGCTCGCTTGCTGGAAGCCCAGGTACTTGTTGGTCTCTCCCTCTTCCATGGATTGGATGGCCAACCCATGGTCCAGTACAAAACCCTCCAAATTTGAAGTCTTCCCGCGTGTTATATGTAGCTTGCAGCATTTGTCGATTCCAAATTCCATCCCAATGTCTTTGGTGAACTGTGGATTGACTTGTAGTACATTAGTAAGTTGTGCATTGTTTGTGGCGTAGAGTTTAATATCATCCATGTAGAGTAAGTGTGTCATTTTGTATGGTGTCAGAGTGGCTTAGGTAAGCCTATAACCGTGTTTTGTGTTGTCTAGCATGTGGCTTAATGAATTCAAGACGAGACAGAACCAAAGAGGACTCAAGGAGTCTCCCTTGAAAATATCTCTCCTTATGGGAATGGGGACTGTAGTGATGGAGGTGTTGGAGGTGCGTAGGTATAATGTTGTGTTCCAACTCTTCATCGTGGCATCCAAGAATGCCGTGATCTTGGGTTGTACTTTGTAGAGTTGAAGAATGTGTAAAAGCCAGGAAAGGGGGACTGGGTCAAATGCCTTCTTGTAGTCGATGTACGCGATGTTTAAGTTCCTATTCTTCGCGCGCGCCTGCCACAGGATTACCGAGTCAATAAGGAGTTGCTCCTTACAATCCTGGGAATTCCTGCGACAGCCCTTCTGCTGTTCGGAAAGAATGTTATGTGTCTCGATGTGAGTGTAAATTTTGTCTGCAAGGCAGGAGGTGAGGAGTTTGTAAAGTGTGGGGAGGCAAGTGATGCATTTTTCTGTAAGTGCACTCAGTTTTAGTTTTAGTGTGTCGAGATATGTCTGAGCCTGGTTATGATGGTTGGAGTGTGAAGGGCGAGTGTGTATGTGCTTGAATATCTTCCTAACCTGTTACATAAGTTTCTTTGTTTTGTTTCCTGCACAGTATTGTGTGAGCCTGGCTATATCTCCTCTAAGAACGCTGATGCGGCCCTCAAGACGACGTCTCCAAGGGAGGATGTATTCCTGTGACCGTGCAGTAGCAGATATGTGGTGTTGTTTGATTCCAAATGCCCGAATGGTTCCTGTACCGCGCAGTAGAGTATTGTGTGTATGTCTTCTAATGTTTGAATATTGTCAAGGTGTTGTGGAATAGTGTGTGTGTTGAGATGGTATACAACTTCGGAGAGTTGTTTTGATGTGTGTACTTTGGGGAGTGGAGGCCTGAGTGTGGAGTCTGTGCCTTTGTATTGTGCTAGTGCGGTGTAGAAATTATCATGTGCTGCTTATAATATGTCATTAGTTGTATTGTTGGTTCATGTGTACTGAGGGGTAGAGATTGCTTCAGTGTTTGCCATAAAGTTACTGTCTTTTGGTGGGGTGGGGTGTGGTGTCCTGTGGTTGGATTCGGCGACCTCTTCCCTAATTTGTGTAAGTATACATGGAGTAATAAGATTGTTAACTACTATGGAACATCGCTGATCCACTACCCGCTGTTCGCTAACCCTAACATTGGATAACGTGTAGTGAATGCGGGATGTAGTGGCTGTCTGTATCCTGTGAGATGAGTCCCTAACTGTGTAACTGTGTAGAAGTCGCGCATAAGATCATCTGCGCCGGTTCATGACCATCGGATGCGCTGGCGTGGTTTCCCAGTCTTGGTGGTCGCCTGCTCTGACACAGATGAAACACTTCCGACCGTTCAGGCTGTTGGTGTTGCCCGGGCATTGTGGTAGCCATACTACAGAATGGGGTGCCACTTTCTCCCTCCTAGCGAAAAGGGAGGATAATTTGATTGTGATGGGTGACTGGAATT
>JAFIDM010014012.1:31768759-31779800 GCA_023159025.1 Thereuonema tuberculata
ATGATTTTCCGTCTGGGGTTTTTTCAATCTACTACCTGTGAATACTAACCTTTATTTATGTATTTTTAATTATTTAATTAAATTTATTTTCTATCTTTTTAATGGCTATTTTATTGTTTTAACTTCATTACATCATATCATGTCCTTGTTATTATAAATATTATCGTAACTCATTTTGTATTGTTTTTTGACTTATGTTTCTTCCCCCCTCCCCCTCAATAATGTATTCGATCTCTTTTTTGAATCTTAGATTGTTTATTGAATTCCATTCTGTTTTCTGCTTTACGTCGATTTGGCCCAACTAAGGACCACGGACAATAGTCCCGTACGTCGTCACAGTGGAGCTAGTAAAGTTCAAGAAGCGGGGACGAGATTTACATCAAGTCCAGAATAACATTGAGATAGTAAGTCCAAGGCAGAAAAAGCGAAACACAGAAGAAGAAAGAAACAGCCATTCTGATGCCGGGATTCGAACCCAGGTTCCGTCACAACGGCCGCACGGAAGATTGCCATTATTTTCTAAAATAAATTCCTTTTTCTGAAGTTTTTTCTAATTTGGCAATCCATTTATCTTTCTATATATAAAATATATATATAGTATATAAATATATACTAATATATATATTTTAATTAGTTTGATCGTAATTTCAGTTTGAGTTATTCACTATGCGCATTTTGCTGTCTTTAGATTGGAGGCAATTACCGTAGATATAGTGGTTGTGTTTGCAAAACAAGACTACACTCAACGCTTGAATATCATTGACAACATGATCAATATGATTATGTAAACATTAATAACTTTGCATTTATTATCTGCTGTATTTCAATAGTCGGACTTCAAATATTTAGTTTAATAGGTTTAGATGATATACAGAATCGGTTTATTAAAATATATCACAACTCCATTAAAAATATCGGGTGGGCAAAAAATAACGTGAGGTGTTCAGAGCCATCTAGCGAGGAATGTATTGAACGAATCGTAACAACATTCGGTGGACATACAGAGTGAAACATGCGGTTTCGATTTCTAAAAAAAAACAAAACATGCAGTGATGTGAGATGGTGCACCATCCTCTTTGCTGCAGTTGTGGCACCACAAAGTTCTTTAGCATATAGGAATACCGTGCAACATTGACGGAACAGGTCATTGGTCCACTTCGGTGAGGTTCCTCGTAAAAATAAGGACAGATGATAAACGATGCCGTAAAGCCGCACAACATTGTGACTTTCGGCGAATGGATAGGCATCTGCAGACCCACGTGTGGATTAGTCGCAGCCCAAAAGCAGCAGTTGTGTGTTAATATCACCGTTGAAATAAAAGTGCGCTTCATCACTGCATAAAATCCTCCACGGCCTTGCTTCATCCACTTCCATGCGCGATAAAAATTTTAATGCAAACTCAATGCGGGTGGTCGCATCGCCAAGGCCTAATTCTTGAATAGGACAGATTTTATAGAGGTAAAACTTTAACATCTGATGCAGGATTTTCCGCACCGTAGAGTATGGGATATCCGTTTGCCGGGATATTGCCCTTGCACTGCTGGTACCCTGCACATTCGTCATATCCTGCCCACAATTAGCAGTTGCAACTTCTTCAACGTGTTGGTGACTGATAGCTTTGCGTTTCCGGCCTGGTTGCACTGCTAGAGTTCCAGTAGTTTGAAAGCGTTGAATAATTTTTCATAGATTTGTTATGTTCATCGGTTCTCTTCGCAGCGTCTTCAACAGCCGAAATTCCAGAAGAACAGCACTGGCATTCTCGTCCTGCTGAGAATACAGCTTCACTAACAAAGCACGTCACGTAAGGTAAGAGCCATCGAAAGGTAGTTCGTCGCCGAGTGATGTGAATTCTCCAAATATTTCTTGTTATCATGATCGCTCTATACGTAACGCGGTTATGCAAATTAGTGCGTTAACAGCGCCACTCTTTTCCCCTGTTGGCGACTTTTAGTATTAATTTTTTTTATTTATTTTAGAAATCGAAACCGCATGTTCCACTCTGTACATCCACCGAATGTTGTTACGATTCGTCCAATACATTCCTCGCTAGAGGGCTCTGAACACCTCACGTTATTCTAATGCTCACCCGGTATATTTATTTATTAAGTATATTCTATAACAAATTTTCGGAAAGTTTCCATTCTTTCCTTTATCGAGCTACATAATTCAAACAAATAGTTTGAAACAATTAATAGATGTCTACATATCACGTAACATAGCAGTACATTATCCTAGAATATTAACGTTGGATCATTATAACAACAATAGTATTTCCCTACTTTAAAAAAAACCTTTTTTAAAAATCTTAAAATATTATTTCATCATTTTAGTTCTTCAAATGCAATAGCATTTTCACTATTAATACAGGAATTTACTATTCAATTGCTAATTTTTTTAAAATACTGCCTAATTCAATTCCTTCATTCCTGTTTAAATTATTCCTCTTCATTTCTTTACGAAAATGCTTTCTACTATTTTCCTTAATTTTACAAGCGTAATGATATCTGCAAAAATGATTTGGGTTGTGTGGTTGTGTCATTATTATTATTATTATTATCGAAAAAGCTTCAAACTATGGGTTTCCCCAGCTAAGACAAAATGGCGGGTCAAGGACCAAAGCACATATTGCCAAGTGTAAAAAAAAAAAAAAATTTTGGAAGAATAGATAGGGATGTGTGGTTGTGTCCATAAATTTCCTAACTATGCGTGTTGTGTTGAGTACCACAGCCTTCTGGAGTTGTGCATAAGTGTTTTTATCAAGTCCTAGTGTGCTGAGGCTGTGGTGCAATGTGTGAGGCTCCAGACCAGTGGCGGATAGGACGATGGGTACAATACGTACTCGGTCCTGCCTTCACTGCTTCTGGAGCACGTGTGCTAGATCGATGTATTTACTAATCTTGTCTGCGTGAGTTTTCTGCATGTTCTTGCTGATAGGCACTACAATATCAATGAGATATGCCTGTTTGTTGATCTTAGCAACAAGTGTGATGTCAGGTCTGTTCTGATGTATGGTTTTGTCTATGTGAATGGGGGGTTCCCAGTACAGCTTATGTGAGGAGACTAATACTCTTTGTTGTAGTACGGGACCGTGTTCTTAATAAGTGAGTGTTCGTGTGCCAACTGTTGATGAACAATCAATGCTACCTGATTGTGTCGGTGGAGGTAATCTGTTTGGGAGAGAAGGGGACAGCCTGATATTATGTGGTCCATCGTCTCATGCGTAGTGTGGCATTTCCTGCATCTGTCGTCATGTGTGTTTGCGTCGTGTAGGATGCCTGTGTAGTTGTAGTTGCCTGTGGGGATGACTTGGTGGGGTGTGGTGTCCTGTGGTTGGATTCGGCGACCTCTTCCCTAATTTGTGTAAGTATACATGGATTAATAAGATTGTTAACTACTATGGAACATCGCTGATCCGCTACCCGCTGTTCGCTAACCCTAACATTGGATAACGTGTAGTGAATGCGGGATGTAGTGGCAGTCTGTATCCTGTGAGATGAGTCCCTAACTGTGTCACGGTGTAGAAGTCGCGCATAAGATCATCTGCGCTGGTTCATGACAATCGGATGCGCTGGCGTGGTTTCCCAGTCTTGGTGGTCGCCTGCTCTGACACAGATGAAACACTTCCGACCGTTCAGGCTGTTGGTGTTGCCCGGGCATTGTGGTAGCCATACTACAGAATGGGGTGCCACTTTCTCCACCATCACCTGCGGGAGACTGCAGTATATTTTTCGAACGGAGGCCTCTGCCTAACCCCCGAGCGCGGATAACTTTATCCTGCGCCACTCCCAATGCAGCATGATCTGTATTAGAACAAGATCTGATCATAGATGGTTAGACCCTTTAGCCTACCATAAAGCTAGTATAGTTTCCGTCCCCAGCGCGAGGAGGTAGAGTCCATGGGGCTTATTATTATTATTTATTATTATTTCATATCGTTTCTTATTATTGCTATTTAAGAGGCATAAAGTGTGTTAGAAAATGTTAATTATGTAAAGAAAAAACAAAAGGAGAAATCTGAATTAGCTGGATAATAAGATCATCTATACTAAGGATAAGGCTTGCACACTTCGGCCACATAATGAGGAGAGAAGACTCCCTGGAAAAGATTACCATGCTTGGAATGGTTGAAGGAAAAAGAAAAAGAGGAAGACCGAGAACAAGGTGGATGGATGTTATCAAGAAGGATACAAATTTGAGTTTCCATGATTTAAAGAATGCCACTAAAGATCGTGAAAAGTGGAGGAAGTTTGTCCATCGGACACCAAGAGTCGGACACGATTGAATGGATATTACAACAAAAACAAGATGCCAATTGTTGCAGCAACTTAGCTATTCCGTTAGTAATGAGATAAAATTATTATTTATCGAAAAAGACACTAACTTTAAGCAAAATAATAGAAAGCAGTTTCATAAGGAAAATGAAGAGGAATAATTTAAGCAGGAATGAAGAAATTGAAATCGATAGCAATTTAACGAATTTAGCAAGTGAAATAGTAAAATGCTGAATTACTAGTAAATATGTTATTGTATTTGAAGAACTAAAAGTTATGAAATAATATTATAAGATTGTAAAAAAAAAAAAATTTGTTTTAAAGTAATGAGTTAAAGTAAAATAGAGTTGTGATATATCTTAAGAATATGATAAGAAGAAGAGGAGAGTTGAGAGAGAAGTATGGAATTAAAACTTATAGGTTCTGTTGTTTGAGTTTATTGACAAAAACAAAAAAACAACCGAGTTTGCCCCATGCTTTTACTTTTTTTTTTAGTAGGAATTCCAAATGTTCTTTGAAGAATTAAATGCCATTCGTTTTAGCAGGGCAATTGCTTACAATTCGGCCCCGCGTTGGGATAGGAAAAAGATGAAGTTAAAACTACAAAACTAGCTGTTAGAGATGGATACAGGCTTTGTGAGGAAATGGAGGCACTAAAGCCAATTTTGCCATCAGAGATTCAAAATTTCATGAAAATCTTGCTTGCAACAACATATCAACCGCATTTCTAAATTTATTTATTGCTCTTCGACAATTCCAGAGACAAGCATCTGGTGAAAGGAGTTTTTTTATTTAAGATTTAAGAACATTTCAACAGTTTGGCAGTTAATTAATTAAGTTATTTATTTATTTATTTATTTATTTATTTATTTATTTATTTATTTTCTAATCCATTCAAATTTTATAGTTGTCTTAGAGAAATTTCCCTATCAGTAGGTTATGGAGATTAATGTTAACATTCTGATTAATTAACATATTCTAATAATAGGATTTACATACAATCTACATTTCTACATAGAATAATCTACAAAAATTTAAAATACACATTTCAAAGTATGTGAAATTGCAGATGCAGATTTACTATACATAAAAGTGTCTTTGTATGCTATGCTTCCGTATTTGCAGAGAAAACACACATTAGCGTAAATACAAATATAGGCATATTCACATGTTTACATATATTATAGAAATACATTAATGTCATAAAATTTGAGTAATAGAAGGTTATGTATTAAAATATTACTAATCGCTACGACTTCCTGGATTTTTTTTTATAGTTAATTATGAGTTGGTGTTTTTACTTGGAAATTTTGTATAAAACGAGATATTTTCTAAGTCTTGGATTTCAATGTATGTAATTATTTAAACCATTTTATCTTATTCTCTATAATATAATCAAGGAGTTTTCTTTTGCATTGAATCTGAAATTAGCAGGAGTTTAACTTACACAAAATTTTAAAAGACTGTGCAAAGAAAAAAGCAAGAAAATTCACTTCCTCATAATAAATGGCAATAATAATTTTGACTGTTTTGTAATTTGTGAATATTCATAGAAATCCAAAAATAGATAATTCGTTTCCAACATTGTATTAAATTCTGATTATTTTTTTTCATGGAAAAAAATAATATTTTTAATAACTGATTTCACAAGTGGCATTGTAACTATATATTCTACTTTTCAGAGCTTATCTACACATTTTGCTTGTTACTTTTAGACTTACATGTAAGTAATGTTATATTAATATGTAGCTTAGATCTGTTTGGTCCATTAACTCACATATACTTTTTAAGCGCATATTTTGATTACTTTCCATTCTACCAATTGAGATAGAAAGTTTATAATAGATATAAAGATATAAACTTTATTTATATTTCTATGATTCTACAGAACTAGGTTCGGAACTTGGGGTTCACCAAAATTGTTCCCAATTGGTCTCGCACCTCCTAAGACCGGCTCTAATTTCTAGTATCTTTTAATGTTGCAATTTTTTATGCTATTCTTACAGCTAGCAACACATCATTTCCCTCAAATCCCACGAGGTGGAAGAGAGAAATTAGATCTCTGAAAGCCGATTTCCAGATAGAATAGATCCAGATATTTGGAAACCAGTAACATCCATTCAAAATTTAACCCCGTTCCGTAGGTTTTTTTTTTTTTTTTTTTTTAAATAAACGAACGCAATTCCTAAAACAAAACATATATATTTGCAGAGCTTACCGTCCCTACAATTATCTTAATAGTACAGATTTTAAGGTTAAAAACACAAATGATACTAAGTAGATAAGAAAATTTGTACAGAATACAAGATTAGGCGGAGAAAAATGTTCGAATAGCAGCTGAATGAATAAAATTCACAATTTGGTTTCTTGGAGTCAACTGCAAAGAATCTAAAAGAATTAAAAGGAAGAAAAATAAAAAAATCCTTCACTCTGAACAAGATTGAATTTGCAAATGAAGATGATGAGCGATAAGTTCCGAAATACATCAGTTATTTTGCTTCTTTTAAAGAAAGTAATCAGCAAGCCTGATGATTATAAAATCATTGTAATTCGAGATGATTAACTGCAAGAATTGGTGATGCTCCCATTTTAACTCAAGGATTCAAACAATTGGTTAGAAACAAAAAAATGGATCATTTACTTAATGTATGTTCTGATATTGAAGTAATACCCCTTATAAATTACAAATTAATATGAAAGAAAATCATCAATAATAAAAATTATATACTGAAACGCAACATATTATAGTTGAATCAAAATTTTGAAATTGTCTTGAATTTTGAAATCAAAATTTTGATTGTTAATTTGGAAGTGTAAATTTCATTTTTAAAAAGTGGTATTTATGAGAATATCCTCATCATTTGGTCCATGACTGATTTTATAAGAACATTGAAGTTAAAATTCATGGACATAGGCCGTGGGTTTAATGAATCGTCGTTTTCATTAATAAAAGGTTTTTGGCAATGTTTACATACATACATAGTTCTCTGCCAAGGGCAGGTCCTTCACTGCAAACCCAGCATTCTCCAATCTTTCCTATTTTCTGCCTTCCTCTTCGTTGCCAAAGAATGTGATCTCACATTTCGTTTTTTTTTAAATATCAATCTCATTCACTCCTCAAGGCATATATACAAAAATGCAATTTTGTGGTTTGATATTTTTTTAGGCTTCTGATACAAGTATTAGAAGCCTTACAACCCCGCTTTGTCCGTCCATCTGTGAACAAGTATCATTAAAATATCATTAAATTATCATTAGCAACAATCACAATAATCTCAACAATTGCGTCTTTTGCATTCGTAACAAGCACATTTATAATAATAAGGAAATTAAAGCAATATCAATTATATTGTCTTATACGTATCAGAAGCCGTTGCGAATTGTGATTGGTTTACTAATCGCTGTCACTACCTTGTTTTTCTTGTTTATCGTTTTCTCCGAGGTATCCAGTTTTGAATATGGGATGTAGAAGGATGGTTTCTTTGATTGAAAAATTAGATCCGAAACTACTAAATGTGGAAATATCACGTATTAAATGTGAAAATATATGGTTGTTCAGATCGTCTCAGCTATTGTTATTTTATGTGTAAAATCGATGTTTATATATTGGATTACTATTTTTATACGCACTTTTGATCCACAATTTTGATTCTTTTTTTTTAGAACTTATACTGGAGGCTTCTGAATGCATGATATACATCATGTACATTCAAAAGACAATTATAAAGAACTCTTATTATTTAAAATTCAAAGTAAGGACTCAATCAATTCAGGTGACTGCAAACCTTTTAAATATTTCTTTTACCAATGCCCCTAAAATTCTGAAAATTTAAATATGAACTTTTGACGCATGTGGGATTTCTATTTTCTTATTTGTAATTTTCAAAATATTCTATAATTAACTAAATTAAAATTCAAAAACAATCAATTATTGGGGGGGTTTCGAGGTATTACTCTGTATTTTCAATCTAAAAAAAATTGATAAAAACCTGAAATGATAAAAAGTTTGTAAAATAATGATTGGCATTTAAAATACCTATTATTAGTGCAAAAGTGAATTTAAAAAAAAATAAAAACCGTGTTTTTTAAAATTGTTTACGATTAATTTTTTTTTTTTTTACTTGCTGTCAAATAATCACAATAAAAACATTCCCAATATAGTCTTTCTAAATATCATGCAAATTCATTAGATGCTGTTCGTTTCCAAAAATAAATTTATTTGAAGCATTTTTTTAAAGAAATAGCTTTTAATGGAATTAACAATTATTGATTTTTAATTTAATTAATTAAATATTACGAAATATTATGAAAATTAAAACAAGAAAATATAAACCCTAAGTATTTTACAAGTTCATATTTAAATTTTTAGAATTTTTGGTGCATTGGTAAAAGAAATATATAAAAGGTTTGCAGTCGACTGAATTGCTTGAGTCAGGACCTTAACTATAGATGTTCTTTGACAATTATTTCTCAACAGTATATGATCGATTTTTGCTATATTACAGTCATACTGTTCATATTTCATACCTCTACAAATGCTATTACATGCAGAGGTATAGCTGTATTGTTATTACTAGCCAGTCGTATATTCTTTCCAGGATAAAGCAGAAAAATTTACATTTTTTTGGACTCAAAATACTCATTCAACTTTCATCTGATATCTGATTTTCTTTTTCTGAGCATAACTCCAATGACCACTGCTTATTTGGTCAACTCAACGGTATCAACAATATATTTAAAAGACAACGCATCATATCGGTTTGTTTTTTGTTTTTTTGTTTCTTAAGTCTCGGGGGAGTGAGTTTTAATGAGACCTACTATCATTTAGGCCGACTAATTAAATAGTAAACATAATATAAGCAACAACACAAAGTCCACAATCTTCTTTAAAATAGCAGAAGTTCATTTAACATTTCATGTTTTTGAATATTGAGGCTTTGGATATAGAGATCAAGCTTTCTGAAATATTTCATTAACTTTTTTCAATAAATTTATATTTTTTGTATTTATCAATAAAAATTACCTATTGAGTTACTTAACAATCAAATAAAAATATGTTAATGTGATGACGTGAAATAGTATCAACCTGAATTAACTCAAGTTCACAATTTTGAACATAACCTTAAATTCTTGCTGGAGAATTATCGAACGATTTTAGTAGCGACCACATCCACGGAATATAATCATCATACTCCAGCCATCAGGTTTTATTGATCAGCTTTTATTCCATGACATCTGCTTAACGATTCTTTCCGGTCATTGAGGTGAAATTGGTAATGTCTCAACGGCTTCCAGGCGTCACAACAAAGATTGTGGAACACATTGCTTTTCAAGCAAAGATAACGCAGACAAAGTTAATATAAACATTTTTGCACAATTCTTTAGGTAGTCGGGGTTTGTTTAACTTAGAGAATGTTTTCCTCGGGCTAAGCAAACCTTACTAGCCAAGGAGATGTGGAAAGATGTTTACGTTAAATTTTTGTTATGTAATTTTTCTTTGGGAAGTCATTGTCCTCTCCAGATTGTACTTGACAATACAGGATATTTAGGTGTAGAGTTTCATTAATGAAATTTACATGATAAGTAAAGGATAAAATAGAAATATGAAAAATACGGAATCTTTCAATCTGAAGAAAATACATACTTCTTGTTCCAAGAAAAAAAATCTAAAATACAATTTAACCGTTAAAATATAAAAATATATAAAATATAGAAAATATAGAAAACACATAAAATAGCATTTATTTAAATATATTTTATTTAAATAAATACTATAAATAAACAATCATAAATTTATAGAAACTAATGAAAAAAAGAAGTATTTGAAAGCAAAACTACTTTATTTACCATGTCTTTTTCTTCTCTTTAATAACGCGAAAATAATATCATATAATACAAAAATAATACACTGTAATAAAAATTACATTTATAATGCTTATAAAATACAAGAGTGTATTTAAATTTTCCAATTTCAACTTATGTTTTAAGTTCAATTAATTTTATTCATCTTAATACATGTGCAAATACTGTGGATTGCTAAACAGATTACTATCGATTGTTAGATATGAAAATTAAATGTTTCATCTCTAATATTCCCCTAACATAATTCTGAAATTCGTTCAAAACAAAATTACGTAGTGTCTTGTCCATAATTAAGAATGTCAAGTTTTAAGATATTACAGGAGAGCAAACATACATGCACCGCGCAGATATATTTTCCAGAATTTTCTACACTTTTCTCTCTAGGAAAATAAGATAAAAATATGGAATAGCTTTGCATACTAAATATTCAAAATTAAAGTTCGGGAACCAGCAAGAGTTGAGGAAACGTTACTATGAAGTATCGCATTTCACTTTTTTTTAAATTATTCAATGTAATTCTTAATTAACAACTATTGCAAAGAAGTGTTTTTTTTTTTTTTGTCTTTTACTAGGCTATTTCCTGGTTTCCTCTGATAGTTATTCATAACTCTAATAAAGACGCAATGACTTTTGATATATTTATATATCTCCATTATCTAATTTCATCTAAACTGATTCTGCCCTCCTTCAGTTCCTGCATTCAGAAAAGATAGTTCAGGTTTTCCAATATATACCTCGATTTCTAGACATTGCAAACAAATAAGATGAAAATCCAAAATCGAATATTAAACATCATACTCCAAAAACAAAAAAACAAAACTCAACAATATTAAAAAAAATTCTTCACACCTTAAAATATTCACGAATAATCAATAATTTAAAATCTCTGACCTTATAGCCATTCAATT
>JAFIDM010014012.1:31791336-31881275 GCA_023159025.1 Thereuonema tuberculata
TTTTATTAAAACATAAAAAAATCGTATAAAATTCAATATCTAAAACGGTTTTATTTTATAATAATTTTATAATGCTTTTTTTTTTATGTTTTAATTCACTGATTGACTCTGAACTTTATATATATATATATATATATATATATATATATATATATATATATGTAAATAATTACAATTGTATTTATAGAAAAGCAAAAAAAAATATGATATGATCAATTAATCTTTTTTTTTTATCTCTCTCTCGTAAATTTAAAGTAATCACTATTATTAATTGGTTGACCGTCCATTCATTTCCGTTAAGGTAACATAAAAACAAGATGTTATTAGTATTAAAACTTAACAAAATTAGTCTGTCTGAAGAAAGTGTATTCATATTTTCTTATATATTTCATTCTTTATAGCTTTCTGTTAGCAGTACAGCAAAACTCTTTATTGAAACCTATTCATCTAATATTTTCTTATCGGTTGGAATAAAACTTAGAATTTTTTTAATCCAGCTTTTTCGTTTTTCCTTTTTTTTATACTATTAAACGTCCAGCGCAATTCTATATCTTTTCTGAATTCTAATAGTGACACGAGAAACGTATATTTACGATTCTACTCATTCTTTCTCCTGTCAGTCCTTGTTTAACTGAATGTACGTCTTCTTTTTGCTTTTAGAGAAATCTTTTCTGTCTCTACTGTAATCAATCTCCGTAGTTCAGCTTCTTATAATAGTGTATGTAGCACGTACTGGTCAAAGTGTTATGTGTATTTCCAAGTTTCAGTCGGCGAATGTATTTAATTTGGCAAAAGAAGCTCCACTACGCTTTATTTTCTCTTTCTCTTCTTATTTTGCAATGCGATATAAAAGAACTCTTCTAAATAAACACTATGCTCTTATCTTTCTCAGATTTTTTTTTTCATATTTAACCATTATTTCTCCTACTTTTCTGAGAACTGACTGCTCGTAGAAAGACTTAACATGTTTGTCTGCGTATGCGTAGGTACTGCATGTTACATGTTACTGTTGCTAACTTCTGAATCTGTCAATTCATTTCTTGAAACATCACATTCACTACTAGTGTAAGAAAGAATTTTATTTTTATATATTTGAAACTTTTTCCCATGTAGGACCGTGTGAATAAATTTGCGTATGCTGCTGAGAACAATTTGCGCTCAAAAACACTAGAAATGACACAATGAATTTTTATCAGTATCTAAAACTTTTAATTAAGTCTATTAGTACTCTTTTCTTAAATGGTTTGATATTATTCAGATTAATTAACTTCACAACTTTAGTAAGTTTTTCCGGATTTTATTTAATTTTTCAAAGAATGAAAGATTCGAAGATTTTTGTTGCTATTCAAGAGGTATCAAATTTAGAAGCATATTTTTTCCGTTCTGTTGTTTTTAATGGTAGAAAAGAACAAAGAAAAAGAAATACCAGCCTTTACAAAAGTAATGTTCAAGTGCTTTCCGCAACTTCTTGTTCCATTTTCCAGTTTGAATTAAGACAGTGAAAAACAAAAATGTTTCCAGAGACTACAGATAATTTTATGCAATAAATGATAACAGCTTTATAGTATAAGGATAAAATTGTGACAAAACTAGATTTTTTTTCAGTAGATCAACTTATGTAATCTGAAAACTTCCTTAATGAAACATCTTTCATCAAATTTTCATAATAATTTAGTTCAGTTGGTGTTCCTTTAGATTGTTTCGAGCCTAAGCTAATGATTCATTTGCATAAACATTGTGAAACTTAACAAAAATGTGCTTTGTTTTTCTAAGTAACATGTCTCTTTATCGGCTAATAATTATAATTATAGCTTTATTACAAAGTTAAAAGTAAAATTTCATATAAAAAAAATATAATTGCTGTGGGAAATTTCAGCTTTACATTAATCGATAGTTGCCGTTTTTTTAATGCATTTTTTTTTTTTTTTGTTTAAAAGAGTAAAAAAAATTAATTAACAAAATGTAATTTTTATTTTTTTAATAGGTAAACAAATTAAATGTTATTTTTACTACATAGAAATTTAGTCAAACATTTTTAGTCTAACAGTTGACATTCGTACTAATCCAAAAATTATATTAAAGCTAGTATTTCAAATTTTATACTGATCTATTAATTTATTCGTTCGGAAGGCATCTCAAGGAATATCTTATTAAGCAAATATTTGGAATCTGCATTTCTTATTCATTTAATGCAAGACGCTTTATATATTATAAAAATTAAGTAGGAAGTACGGGTAGTATCGTTCAAATGGAAGAAATCTGCAATTAATAATCATTTTGAACTGAGTTCAACATAAGTTTACAAAAGGAATTATTTATCATTTTCCACAGTATAATTTTTTATAGTCAAATAAATTTAATAGTTTTTGCTAAAACATTACTACTTTATTGTATTGCTTAAATGATCTTCGTACGAGTTTTATCCCTGAATTTGGAATTTATGATTCGACTTCGAGATTAAAATATGCCTTCATTTTATCACAATCTTAAACATGTGCCAGAATAAATTTGTGCAGCAGTTCTTTACACTTATCTTGTTTTATTATTTTCTTTCTAAAATTCAACAGTTTGAAATATCTGGTCCCTTGTAACAGTTCCTAAACCAATGCAATGGCTATATTACATCGGCCTGGAAATTTATGGCGCAGATGATCCTAAGTTTTCACATTATTGGAGGTTCGGAGGACTGTTTCGATGATCTCATATATCAACTGCGTAACCTCAAAATGTTCGCCGAGTGTAGTCATCATTCAAGCTTACAGCCGAAAAGGAGATGTGATAGCAGTGACAGCAGATATTATTTGATGAATTAATAACTTTAGAAGTTAATGTTTTGCTGAGATTACAAAAGAACTGACTTAAACTGCATTTACATTCTATAAAATGGAAGATGTCTGTGATTCAATGGAGACTATAAATATTCATGCGGTTTTCTTTATCATAAAAGGAATTTAAGCCATTTTGCCGCAGTTTTTCCTTTACTAATGCAGTCTAAGCAGCTTTAACTTATTTCTTCAGCTTTAAAACTTGAAAGTTCTTAGTTTCGGAGTTATCTTTGGTAATGAAAAAATATTCTTCACAGGATTTTTTTTCTGAATAAAATCCATGCAAAAAAAAGTGAAAATTAATTATTTAAGTTATTGAGATATATATTTGAGTTTTATTGAGTAACGTTTGTCTTTTATTGCACAATTACTTACAATATATTTCCGTTAAAATATTTTCAAATGAGCTGGCTACTAAGCCGCTAGATTACATCTTTCTTGATTAGTAATGACTTAATGTCAAGATGTTTTAAACGTAATTATATGTAAAATGATTAGATGACAATAGTAATAAATATTGATATATTCTGAGTTAACAGGGCATGGAGTATATCGATATTACTTCACATAATGATAGTAATAAACTTTTGACTCTGTAAAAGACTTAATGTTAGAAAAATAATGATTAAAAGTATAGGCAATGTAATATTTATTATTTGTATTTAAGCATTTGCTTGAAGTTTATTTTTACACAATTGTTAATATAAGATTATAACAAGCACATGAGAACAAGAATGAACGTATTAAGTTGATTCAATCAATGAGTGCGTGGATTGTTGTATTAATCATCGAAATATGCAGACGCGTATGATTTTGGCTAAGGATAAAAATAAGCCTATCATATCGAAATCCAGTGCAAATAAATAGTAATAGAAGAATATCATTCAAGCTGTCGATAAAATGATAGTGATATCATGATTGATCAGAGATATTACTGGAGTTCATCAGCTCCAGTGCTGCCACCGAAAGTAAAATCTATAATTGACACATATGACGACATGGGACACTTACTATATGAACTGAACATTTATCAGCAGTTTGAAAATTACGTTAATTGAGATCTGTTCATAAGCAAAAAAATTCTTAAATTCATTACAATCAGATTCCAAAGCTTGTTGCTTTCACTTATCTCTGAGCGCCGACATTAAAAAAAAAAGTAACAATTATTAATTAGCTGACATTAAAGAACCAGTACTAACATGGCATTGCAGCCCTGATACTGTATATTGCTCGATGCACAAAGTAAATAGCTAAAATTAATATACATTTCTATATTGAAATTAAAGACATTTAATATAGTAAAATAAAATAAGTTCTACTCGGAAACGCGATTTTATAAGACAAGACAGAAAAACTTAAAAAAAGAAACCATTATTATCCATTCCGTGCATATAAACATTAATACAAAGGATCAAACACACAAAAAGAATAAAGATATAAAGAATAAATAATTTTATGACATGTTGCGAAGGTACACTTCCTTACGATATTGAGAAGGATTGTTACTTACGTAAATTTCACGAATCATTGTTAATCAAATCTAAACACTCTTACAACACTGAAGTATCAATTACGAACGCGCTAAAATATAAATTACGATAGATTATTTATATGTTACATTTGCAAGTTGTGATTTTATTATTATCTAAAATTATTGTTACATATAAATTTTAAATTTCAAATTTAGAGCCTTGTTTTTCTTTTCATGTATTTATTTATTTAGTATCATCTGACGAAGAAGGAAGTGTATCTTCGCATCATGTAATGAAATTATTTATTCTTTATATCTCTATTGTTTTTGTGTGCTTGATCATTTGTATTAAAGAAACCATTATACTAAGAATAATGTTATATATATTTTCTTAGGTCTAAATGAAACTGAGTTCAATAGCTTTATACATAAAACAATTTATGTTTTATGTATAGACTGTGAACTTAATTTTATGACATTTACGATCAATATCATTTTTCCAGTGGTTAAGAACCGGAACTTGCTTCAAGAAGAGGCTGACGAACTGAGATTATGACCTTGAAAGGATAATGTATTGTATCAAGAGAAAATGAGAATTCTTGGTGACATTCTGAGGGAGGACAAATGAAAACGGCTCACTTGAGATACTGAAGGAAGATCAAGCGTGAATAACTTGACTATATTGTATAAAAGAATTCCCAACAGAGAGAGAGATAAGTATTAATAAACGATGGCGTAATAAATAAAACATCATTGTATCATGTAAAAAGACTGAATTAATAATTCTGCTTTTTCAAAAATTATTATTTTCTGTTAATTTATTTTCGTTTATATAGTTCTGAAAAGCTTAAAAATTCATGTGGAGGAAAATGTAAGTTTGTGTAAAACATTTCCGATTTCTCAATTTCTAAATTCTTCAGAAAAATATTTATTAAAAAAAATGTTAGATTCTAAAACTAACAATCAAGATAATATTTCATAGAAATATTCCTAATTTCCTGAAACTAAACTGAAACAACCGTGAAGGTAAAAAAAATGAAACTGGGTAGCAGACATTAAAAAAATATAATGAAATATTTGAAATATTTACGTAACATCATAAACACATATTACTAAATAAAAAACGCTCAGTCATTCATCGCATACTGGGGACTGAATCAGCAGTATTGGGGAAGGGTCCATGTTTAGGAAGAGTTATAGACCGTTTCAATCTAGACCAGTAATACATCCTTTTTTCCCAACCTTTTTCGAGTCGCGCCTTCTCTAATAGTCAAGTAATCTGCGACCCCCGTCATATTTGCCTAAAAAAGGCATTATTTTTTAGGGCAAAGAAAAAAAAAACCCTAAAAATATTTTCTCAGAATGTAGTTCAAACCTTTAATTTAATTAATATGGAGACATCGATTAAAAATGAATTTTGATATTGAATTTAGCATCATAGTGAATATTTTTTTTCAGTTTACTATTTCTAACCTAGGATTTTGTTCTAATAAAAGTGTATTTGTATATTTTGTTTTTAGGGAGTGAATCAAGATCCGAGGGGCAGAAATTTAAAAAAAAAAACATATAGTGGCCTGCCGTAGCAAGTAATTGAAATAATATAAAATATTTAATATGTAGGCTTTTAATATTCTTTAAGTATCAGCCGCAGTGGAAGTTAAGTCACTTCTTTTCATCTATCAAAAATCAATGTTACAACTAGTGTTACAACCAGTATTTTGCAGTGTCGCCATAATGACATAAATAAGTGTTGAAAACCTTCATGGTGAAATTTCCTATAAAATAATTGCAACCAAAAATAACTACGGCGGACCCTAGAAAATACTTTGCGACCCTAGATCGGGTACTCGTGATCTAGAGACTGTGCATCAAATTTAAAGCAATTATCCCGGCCATTTGAACAATGGATTTCCGGGGTTATTTTTTGTGGAGTAGCAGGAATGGAAACCAAAATAAATGTACCTATGTTTTAAGTTAGGCCATAGTTAAGTAACATATCAAATTGTGTGAAAATCCGTTCCGCCATTTCAACGAAATGCGCTTTCAAACAATGAGAAGAATAGACAAACAGACAAAAAAATACTCAAGTGGAATAGAAATAGCCTATGCTACTTATGCTCCGCCAATGATAATCAGGCTCAGCGAATAAAATCTGACACTTTCTATGAATGATTTAAATGCTGTAAAAGCACTTATTTTCCCGAGCCATAATTTTCGCGAAAATGAAGATATCAATGATTTCGCGAGCTGAAAATTTCGCGAATTTATATGAACAGAACCGAAAAAAAGTAATTCGCGATGCTTAAATTTTCGCGATTACGACGGGCTCGCGAAATTTGCGAAAATAAAGCCTCGCGAAAATAAGTGCTTTTATAGTGATTTTTTTTTTTGAGCTAACCTGTGTGTTTGTTAGTTAGTTTTTTTTTTTTTGACAAATCATACGAATTTCGAATCTTGGGCAAGAATGCAATTAAAGATTCAGTCAGCAATTTTAAGATTGAGGAAATGAATGCTTAGAGAAAAGTTTGTTATGGAAAATGATATGTTAATTTTGATATTGCCAGAATCAAAATGAAAGATAAATATCCCCTCTAAGAACACTTCAGGAAAAAAGGGTCAACATACATTTCAAATTAATACAACGTTTGAGATAGTCTTGGGGTTACCTTATGAAACAGACATGTTCATAGTAAATTTAAGCAATAAATGTATTTCAAAAGAATTCAGAACTTCTTTTAAAATAGGCTTAAAAAATAACACAAAAAGTAATGAAAAATTAATTGTCCATTTAATTAGCCATCATCGATATATTTTATACTTTCCTGTAATTTAAATTTTTCATCGTTATCTACATTCAGGTCAGACTTAAATGAAAGGTATAATGTTAGAAAAGCAAGCTTATTTTTTTTAAACCTCTAAAGATTGAAAATCCACCAAAAGGAATGTTAAAAATAAACTTTTGTAAAGGCAAAATTCCATTTCCCATACGGTTCCCGTTCTCTTTTCCAAACACAAAAATTGCATCCGATCATAAAATCATGTAAAAGTAATTAAGGAAATTCTGTTGCCAATGTATTATCACTTGGAAACAGCAGTTCCCACAGTTTGAGAATCTGCATTGGACAGCAATGAAAGTTCCCAATAAATTTGAACAGGGCATTCGGAAGAGTCCAAATGAATCTCTAAATATTTTATAGTTAAGTCAATGGGAGTTTAATGGTATTTTGCCACTAGACTTATAGGAATGCTTTAAGCTGATGCAATTTAATTTTGATTGAGAAACGCCATAAAATGGATGTTCGTACTTCCAGATGCTTTCAAACCCATTAAGATACTGCCGTCGTCAGCTGATTCGTCGCAGTTTCTTGGAAAGAGCCCAACGGTCTAATGGAGGCTTTTCGAAATACAGCTTCCTAAACTACAACCACCCACGCAACCAGGAACGAAAGATTTTTCTGTAATTGCTGATTTTACCAACAATCTGTCTTCTTCTCCGAGAACAAAACTTTTTAGAATGTTCCCATACACTGAGGCTGCTTCTTGCTGCTTTTATCTTAAGCGATTGACTTAATTTTATGGTCGGTAGTTTAAGAAGCCGTGCTTCTAATTTGCCTTCACAACGATTATTCTCGCCATCAGGATTAAATGGTTAATTTCGTTCGTTATACAATGAACTTTTTTTTTTTTTTTGATTTCATAGTGTTCGGCTGAGACGATTTGTGAATGTTGAAAAAAAAATCAAGTTGGGTGATTTACTTGAATTGAACATTACATTCCGAAGCGTAACATCAATGAGCTGTAATTTTGACAGAAATTAAAAAGTAATTTCCTGAAAAATTTCTATATCTTTACATTAATTTCATTAAAGCTTGAGTGTATAGAAAGCATTTCTAAAGTCAGATTAGGTGAAGGTACTTTTTAGGCGCCAAAACTCAAGAAATAAATGTTTACAAAACCTGTTGACTGCTGTAAATAATAAATATTTTCCATTTTATAAGTAATTTGAAAGTAAGTGGTATTGTTAAAACAGCTTAAACTCACTTTTGTAATAAATTTATAATACTAAAGTACATAAAAACATATATTTTAAAAATCATTTTTATAGATTTTTATCTGTAGCAGCGATTAACAAAATGAAAGCAGTAATATCCTTTTGCTTTTGGAGCTTTCATATATGTTACTTCGTTATTTTATTTTATTTAAAGATTCTGCACTTTTATTCTTGAAGTAGAGCTAGTCGAAATAGCAGCTGTAAGTCCAAATAGAAAAATAAGGAAACGTAGGCATTTGACTTAATATGCATTATAGAGAAGTGATATTGTCATGCAATACGAAAATACTTGTTTTAAAAGAGATAACAATTTCAAAATTGAAGCAAAGGAATTAGTTTACATACGAGGAATTTAGACTGCATACTGATTTTCCCTGTGATTGTGTTAAAATAGGATAAATAGGAAGTAATATGTGCCTGTTAGTACTCTATTGGAATACGAATATGACTAAGTATTCTGCTTCCCATCATGTAGTTGGAAATGTTGGATGAAATGTGTTATAAGTAGCTAAGTGATATTTATTATTGAGAAATTCAACAAGCCAGAAACTTCTTTTTCTTTCTTTTTTAATTGTATTTTGTCAATTGTTCATGCATATGGAGATGTTGTACTAGGAGTGGGAAAACAAATATGATATATTGCTTGTTGTGTTTGTTGTGCGTCGCGTCCTGATTTGCTTTTTTTGTTGCCAAATTTTGTTGCCAAATTTGTATACATTCTTACAATACTGTGATTATACTTATGATATAATGCATCGAAGTAGATGTATTATTACAGTAAATGTTTTATTTATTTTATAATAGTCCAACGGAGACATGTTAAAAGAATGCCGTTAAGGAGATATCCATTGTCGACATCATTGCATTACTGAAAATTAAAATATATAATCCAATATCTGTACTTTAGTCCTAGTGAAATACGTAAGAAGTCAACTCTGTAAGTAAAGAATGTTTATTTTCCTAAGGAACTATTTCAAGTAAGGACATTGAACTTCTTTATGTAATCAACGAACTTTGACAATATGAGTTATTTAATTTTTGGACCTTTACCAAGCATTAATTAATTTTTAATTTCCTAAATGATAGCCTTTGTGTTTTCCTAATTTAAAATACTCAAATTGTTGAACTTTATTTTAACTACAATGAAGCGTACAGCATGGGGGCTTATTTCGAGGACTAGGAGAAAAGGGGTACAGACCGAATAATCACATTGTATGTTTCAATATCTCATCAAATTTTAAGGAAATCCGTCTAACCCTTTAAGGAATTTCGGGAATTTAATGGAAATTTATCCAATTATTTTGATGTGATGCACCTAAAAACAGACAAGGCTATAAAAAGTTCAAGTTGAATACTAAGATTTCTCATATTCAGTTAACAAGGAATATATGTATATTAACGTACATATAACGTGTAAGCAGCTATCCCAGCACTTAGGAAAAGAAATATTCAAATTAAAAATCATGTAAATTATAACAAATCTTCACAATTATTAAAATAACCACATCTTCACACCAATAAAATATATTCAATAAAATACATTTATTCAATATATTAAATCACAGCAAATTTTCCGAAAGAATATCTCCCTTCCTTTTTCAAGCGTATTCAAAACGAAACAATTTCGGGCGGTAACAAATCATTAAAATGAACATGAATATACTTACATGTAATATTGTGAAAACATTAAAAGGAATATAATTGATAACTTCGTTCACAGAATTTGAGGAAGGGTACAAGAATGAATTAGATAAAATGAAAATAATTTTAAAGAAAATGGTTATGAAGATAGTTTTATAAACAAAGCTTTAGTAAAATGTAACACCTTCAAGATTAAGGAATTGAACATGGATAATGAGAAGAGAATGATAATACCTTATTTAAATAGAAATAGTATGGAATTAAAAAGGATTTGTAAGAGATATAACATTGAAATTGTATTTGAATACAAGAACAAATTAAAAAATAGTTTGTGTTGTAAGTTGTAACAAAACTGAAAGGAAAAACAAAATGGGTATAATATATAAAATAGAATGCATGAATTGTGGGGATTTTTATGATGAAGAGAGGAAAAGAACCATTAGGGAACGAGTATTTATTTACAAAAAATTAACAAATAGATAAATGAGAAATAGACGAACATTATCTTAACTGGGGGCACTGTATTAAAAGTAATGTGAAAACACTGTGTCTCGAAAAAAACTCAAAGATTAGGAAAATTTAGGAAAGTATAATAATAAGAAATAATAAGGGTCAAAATTTGAATAGAAAAGAAGGAGTGGATATTAATAGCAGTTTTGTAAAACTAGCAGGAGATTTGGTGAATTTACGTTTTGATTTCCAAAAAGATGTAAGATGTGAAGAATTAAGTATTAAGTTTTTGCTATTATAGGGTTGTTGGTGTCAATACTGATTTGACATTTAAGATTGTTAAATTTTAACAATATTAAATGTTGTAGTATATTCATTTTCATATTAATGATTTGTTACCGCCCGAAATTGTTTAGTTTTGAATAGGTGAGAAACAAGAAGAAAGATATTCTTTCCGAAAATTTGCTGTGATTTAATATATTGAATAAATATATTTTATTGAATATAGTTTATTGGTGTACAGATGTGGTTATTTTAATAGTAATATGACGACTAGAAAAGAAGAGATAAAGAGGAAATATGAACATAATACTCATAAATCTTCACAATGACGTTCGGCTTCATACGTTTATTTTTGTAAAGCAATAAGAACATTCACATTTTAAATGCCTCTTTAAATCGTGGTTAGCAACCGACAGAAACAGGTGCTATAATAATTTGCATAGTTCAGCTCATACTGGTAAATATTTATAATGTATTCGTGTAAAGGCATTCATCATTCTTTTAAAGAACAACGTTCCCTTACATCTCAAAAGTCTTTATCTTCAAAGCTCCGTTACCGCAGAAAATTCATTCGTCCGACAGTTATGCGAAGGAAAGCAATAAGAAAGAAAACGATTAACTATTAACGTTAAGAAGAAATACAAACAAACCATAATATTTTTCAAAAATCTTTTAAAGAAAGAATCATGCAATTTTCATACAACAATCAAAAAAATTTGGTAAAGAAATTAAGCATTATTTACAACTTTGTTATTATTTAAAAATTCATGAGATCCCATTGTTTCCTTTGTTGATACTGAGATTATCATAGTTAAAGAACTGATGGTTTAGATTTAAAAGAATATAATCTTTATAAAGCCGACTATTTAAGACACCATAACAGTATAACACAATAAAAAAAGTCACAACGTACGTTTCGAACCCTCTGCTTATGGGTCCCTTGTCAAGTGTCGATCCCTTATCCAGATGTTCGTAAATACAAACAAGACATGGAACAGACAAAGCGGAAGACTAAAGTTCCCCCTGCTGTTCATCTCCAGAGGTAGTGAAGCGGAAAAAACAGTCTGCTACTTTATATAGCGTTATCAATAATGTGCATTTTATATACCGTTATGTGGATGATTCCTTCCTCATTATTAATAATCATTATATGGAGGATATTCTTAAAGATTTTAATAGTATTCATCCTAATATGCAACACAAAATGGAGATGAATCAGAAGCTTCCATTCCTTTTTTGGACGTACTTATTAGGAAGACAAATCTGGGTTTTCAAACGTCTGTGTCTCGTAAGGCCACTAATGCTTTGATTATGGTTAATTACCTCAGTTCAGTTCCGGAAAACTACAAGAAAAATTCTGTTTTCTTGGCCGTCGATAGAGCGGTTAATATATGTTCAAATTCTGCAGTCCTAAATCAAGAAATCAAATTAATCAAGCATATTTTTACTACTAATGGATTCCCGCATGGAATTTTGGACAAATACACCAATGACTATTTCAAAACTATACGCTATAAAAGAAGAAATAATGTATTTCCAATTGAGGGTTTACATGCTGCAAATGACATCAAAAATAATAACAACAAAAAGTGCATTGAAACATATCATTTGTATCCATTACATATGATGATACTATTTTCAAGAAATTGAAACCGGTATTGGACAAAGCTGGAATCGGTTTGGCATGTAAACCTCGGAACGCTATTGGAGCCTTGCTCAACCGTACTAAATAAACAACTAACCATCAACAATTACTTTTAAAACAAGGTACTATTTATGGGATGCGATGCAAATCGGACACTACAAACAGGAACACTATCCTATATATTGGGCAGTCAAAAAGATGCCTATGTACGCGCCTTAAGGAGCATTCGTATGCTATAAAAAAGAATAATAAAATTTATCATACGGCAACACACTGTCACGATAGTGGGCATGAGTTAAACATCGATAACCCTTATAGCTACAGAAAGGACCCTTATTTACATAAGTTTTTCGAATCTGGTATGATCAGACTTCTCCATAGTTATAATCAAGATTTATCCACCACAAATATTTTAGAATATGGTTTTAATCGATTTTTATTTTTCTGTGCTTATATTGGTAGCAGACTACTTTTTCCGCTTCACTATCTCTGAAGATGAACACCAGGGGGAACTTTAGTCTTCCGCTCTATCTTTTCCATGTCTTGTTTGTATTTACGAACATCTGGATAAGGGATCAACACTTGACAAGGGACCCATAGGCCGAGGGTTCGAAACGTATGTTGTGACTTTTTTTATTGTGTTATATTGATAAGGTGTCTTAAATAGTCGGCTTTATAATATTTACGACGACACGTTAAATTTTGTTTTAGAATATAATCTTCTTCATTTACAACTGATTCGTTTGAAAAATTAGTACCAGCTGAGAAAAATTTGGAATTACAGGGTTCTACAGTTTGAGGACCCAGTAGTGAAGTAATAATGCTCTTCATTACTAACTGGAGGTACCTGATTTAATATTCGACGAGGTTAGGGATTTTCCACGAAGAGTTCTCCTCCAGCCGGGTTCTAGGGTCCATCCAACCTTCAAAAGAATAAGTACTGTATTTCTTTATAAGTGGATGAAAGTAATGAGGCATCGCTCTGACCGTACGACGTTAATTTAGTCTCTTTGATCCAAACCTCCCGAAACCCGAAGGGCCTGTAAGACCTATACTAGGATACTTTAATTTTTTGTAAGAGTTCTAAGTTAAAACTAATGTAATCATGCATCTCCTAAGCAACGTAATCATTCAACGTAATGCAATTTCACAATTATATTTTTTCAAATTTTCACACGAGAAACCATTCGACTTAAATTCACGATATTGGATAGGCTTATCTTAATGAGTTTTTATTTTTGAAAAAAAAAAATTCAAATTTCAATGAAATCTGAATGAATGGTTGCATCACGAGCCGAATCAAAGAATGTATCTTCGTTCTAAGTTTGGGGAGCACAGACGTTTGTCGGCATGAAAACATTAATTTCAGAGTTATTCTATGAAGAGCAATTAACTTGTAATAACACACAAGCAAGCTCTGTAAATTACATGTTCACGCAATTCTGTAAAAGTTTTAAATGAAATCAAACTGATTGATGAAATAAAACTGTAGTTAAGTGAATTACCCTAAAGTTAATAATAACCCGCACTTTTTAATACATTTCTAGTTTGCAGATTCATTTTAGAATCTATATTACTAAAATCTTTTATTTCTCTGTCTGTCTGTCTTTCTGTCTGTCCGGCGCAATTTTCTGTGAGAATGGAAAATAGAAATAATTTTTTCAATGAAACATCCGCGACAGGAATCGAATCTGCAACCTTCTGATCCGAAGTCAGATGTCTTATCCAATAGGCCATTGGGACTACAACTCTCTTCAAATTGTTTTTTGACTTATATCTCCTTTCATTTCCCCCATCAGTAAAGAATGTATTCAATCTTTTTTTGGAATCTCAAGATTGTTTATTTATTTCCCATCCGTCAGTTTATTTGTAATTCGAAACTGACAATTAGAACTATAATTGCCGAAATGTTGCAATATTTTAAATATTCTTACTTAACCAAATTCTATGTGATATTGAAAAATAAGCGCGTGTACACGGCAGATGTTGGAGTAAAGAAAGCACAGTCAAGACAGAAAGAAGCACCCTTTTTATGAGATAGATTACTGAAAAACACTATTTGTTACTCAAATACCTGGCATCACGTCAAAGTTAAGAACTTACCAAAGAACGAGATTGTCGATAACATCAATCGAGTTATAAGTCAAAGAATACAAGGTGAGACTAGAGAGTATTTAAGTGAGAATAAGATTGATACTTCTGATAATCCACAACACGAACTTCTCTATCTGCCTGAATATCTGAACTCATTGAATCTCAGCGGTATTCCTCAACAACGTTTGTCATTGAAGATTGGATCTCCAATAATGTTGTTGCAAAAAATCAATCCCAAGTTTGGACATTGCTACGGAACTCAGCTTAAATGCCGTTCATTCGATAATGATCTCATAGAAGCCGAAATTATAACAGGAACTCACAAAGGAGATTTTGTTTTCATCTATAGGATGTCTATAAAACCAAACGATAATCTACTTCTATTCACTTTCACAAGAAAGCAATTTCCGATCAGGCCTTCTTACACGATATTTATCAATAAAGCTCAAGGACAGACTCTAATAAAATTGCCATCTATTTGGAGAACGTTGTCTTCACTCACGCGCAACTTTATGCCTTTGAGTCACAAGTCGTCAGAATTTGGTTATCTTCACTCGAAAGAATAGTCACAATCAATTCGTCGCCAAGAATTTCGTATATAAGCTACGATCTTCATTCATCATCTATATTAACAAACATCCATCTCAACATATCTCTTCTTCAAATATCTATATCAGTCATTTTGCACACGGGTAATGGTTGTAATTAAGAAAAGAGATTCAAGAAAGAAAGAAGCACTATTTCTATAAGATAGAATACTGAAAAATCACTATTTGTAACTTAATGTTCTTTGTAACTCAAAAACCACTGAAAAGTATACCTATATTACTAAAAGCTTTTATTTCTCTGCCTGTCTGGTGCAATTGTTGTAATTTGTGAAAATAGAAATAATTTCTACAAATTCACTACGGGCAATCGAACATGCAACCATCTGCTCCGAAGTTAGACGTCTTAGCCATTAGACCACGAGGACTACATTTTAATCTCCATAAAAAATAAAAATATATCATAGATATATAAAAAAACCAAATTAATGTTCAACAAATTTGTGAAACCAACGAATATTCAGTTGGAAAATCAAGATATCGAAATTGTAGAAACATTTAACTACCTAGGACAAATATTACAGATTAATGGGGGGATGGAAAAGGAAATCAAAAGAAGAATTCAACTTTCATGGATGGCTTTCAAGAAAATTGGGTATATTTTTAAAGCAGACATACCTATAAGCCTAAAAAGACAAGCCTACAACCAGTGTGTCATACCTGTATTAACATATGCCGGAGAAACATGGACAACGACTAAAAGCCAAGAAAATAAGATTAGGGTTTCTCAGAGACGTATGGAAAGAAACATGTTAAATATAACATTGAGTGATATGAAGAAAAACACATGGATCAGACAACAGACCAAGATACAGGACGCAGTTATATGTCTAAAGAAGTCAAAGTGGAGGTGGGCAGGACACCTGGCCAGAAAGACTAGGGAAAACTGGACGAGCCTGACCACGTTTTGGAAACCCTCCACAGGTCAAAGGAAGAGAGGAAGACCAAAGGGCAGATGGAAGGATGAGATGGAGAAGTTTGCGGGGAAGAGATGGAGAAGTAAAGCTGATGACCGTAAACGATGGAGATGTATGGGGGAGGCCTTCGTCCAGCAGTGGACTGATAAAGGCTGAATGATGAATGATGATGATGATATCTGATTCACACGCTGGTTCTAAAAGCAGTCGTGGATTGACAGAATATAAACATCAGAAATTAAATTAAAGAAAACTTTTAAAAATTTTTAGTTTCAGTTTACTATGATGTAATTTGTGTGTGTGTTTTTTTTTTTTTTTTATAAATAAAAATTTGTTTTCCGTTACATATGCGGAGGCTTCCGGAGCGAAGCGACGGGTAGCCGACTAGTACTCCTAAAGATGCGAACAAGCCCTCGAAGCGAGTATTTTATTCAAAATGTTTTATTTTAAAGTGCTTCTTTTAAATAATTTTTAAATAAAAATTAAAAGCTTAATTACTTACTATTAAGTTGTATTTTATTGATCTTAGATTTGTTGTGCTAATAAATGTTTTGTGCTTTGCTAATTCTTTCCATTCTATTTTAAATTTATGTTCTCTGTAGATCTTAGATCTAAGAATGCTTGAGACAAAATGAAACAAAAGCACTTCAAATTGGTCGCATTCAAGATCCATTGATTCGAAAAATAGCATGGAAATAACATCAAACTTTAATAAAAGCTTAGATTTAATCTCTTAATAGTCAGCAATTACCCATTAATTAAGCTTAAAGAAGAACTTTCAATTTTTAATGAAATGCCAACTTTAACATATTTATTAATTTCAGTAATGCAGAAATTTCACTAATTTCACTATTGCCTAAAGATCGAATGAATTATTTATTTCAATAATAAACAACAATTCTCGAATAATGTTCTATAAAAGAGAAAGAACAATATTGGAAATATATTTCCATTGCAGCAATCAACTATTTACTAATCTTGAATTTGCTTAATTACTGTATGTAAAGTATGCGCCAAAACAAACGTTGATGAAACATTTGTGTAGAAAAAGATTTATGTGACTTCAAAATATAAATAGTAGAGGAATATTGCGGTACATGAAAGTCAATTTTCCGCGTTTTTTGAGGTATAGCACGTGTTCGATATTCTGTCCGTTTAGACTTCATTTAGGCGACTATAACACCAGTTCGAGGAGCCTTCCTCGATTCGCAGTTGTTGTCATTGTAACTTAAAGTCGGGTGCAGCCTTTCAGAACGCTAGCTCATAACGATGTCCGTCAAAAGAAATGTTTTAATGTTTGTAGGTAGTGGTTTTTGTAACCGTTCTCGAAATGCATTTCAACGTACAACAAACTTTGTCCATTTTAACGTCCAACTCCGTACGACCGAAAATAACGCTCCACAATATTTTTTTTCCTCAGTTGTTAATACCATTTACAATTCTATCAAGTTTAACCAACTTAAGCATACAGTTACGTTTCCATGACAACTTTCGATGAGGTCATCCCGTGGGGCGCAAGAGATCAAAGGCTTGTGACGTTCAGTATCGTTTTCATTATAACAATGAACGTTGTACCATGTGATAACGTACCACGTGGCCTGTAGTTGCATCGGTTTGTTCCAGAACTTGTTACTAAGCTATCTATACTTAACCAGGATCAAGTTTTTGACGCGGTAGTGACCTAACTAACAGGTTCTGGAACGAACGTGAATGGCGACGCAACTAATGTGCACAAAACACTAACATTGCATACAGTTTCATGTCAGTTGTCGGTTGGATGTGTTGGATACATGCTCCTCTTTGCGAACACCAATAATGTCAAACGTCATTTCAAACCTAACGGATAACACCATAGCACGTGACAGCTGCTCGCGTGACGATCGTATTCGTAACCATGCACCCCTCAGAGTCCATTTTATAATTTAATTTAGACACACGTACTTTTTTATGTTCAGCAGTCCTAGTAGGTTTGCAGATTCCTGGAAACCTGTCGCATACGTAGGTGGTGATGTTTTCATATAAAATGCGAAGGAGAGCATTCACAACTTAAACATCACGAACAATACGCCAAATACTACGTCTTTAGTTACAACATTAACATTAGTCTTTGTTACAGCCGTAATTAATAACGGAAGAAATAACGTAACTACCTCACTCAATAAGTACATACGTACCTAACTAACGATACTCATACTTACTATACTCGAAACATTTGAATAAAAGGAACTAGCAACCAGAACCGGCAGGCCAGGACGCCAGGTGGTGGGCTGACCTGCTATCATTTCACATGCGCTGTTGCAGGACATGTTGTCCTCCGGAATCACGACCTTGGGTACGTGTACTGCAATAAGTAGTCGTTTTCGGACATGGGTGCATCACTAGGGTTACTCTCTTTGCCCCTAAAACCAGTTTTTTTTTTTTGACACACGAGTTGTGCAACAACATATATAATTTACCTTCTGAGAGGAAAACAAATAGAAAGTTCAGGATAGATCAGACAGTCAGACGGAAGCTATTCTGATATCAATAGACATATAGAAAAAAAAGTTATTATCCAACAATTATTTTACAATTAATTTTTAAGATTGTTTTTTTACTTTTTATGTACAAAGAATATAGATAATTGCCATTAAGTTAAAATACTTATATATTAGAATATGGTAGTCAATTGCCTGCATCTAAAAATGTTAAACTTATTCTTATAATAAGAAATGCAAGCAAAGATTAATATCTCCCCTTCCCTGGATTAAAACTTCCAATGTTAAAAAACTGAAAAATATTTCACCTTGTATTATAGAAATTTCTCCATAACTGCACTATAACTTTCATAAAATCTTTTAATCGTGATATTTCGCATATTTTTTTCAAATATGCTTCGTCGGACGTTTTTTTAAAAACTCCTTTTTTTATACAGAATACACAACAATGATGTAGTTTACACAGAATACATAACAATGATATGGTTTACACGGAATATGGTTTACAATGGTAAAAAGCCAATGGTAATACATCAAGAATGTTACAATATTATTAAAAACAAATATGATGGGAACGAAACTTCTACATTATGTTAGGTGTTGTACTATTATTATGGATAAAAACAAGGGGAGGTAAAGAAAAAACATTATTACTTCAATACAATTTATAGGAATTTTTTAGTGTTTTTTATGCTTTTTTTAAATTTGTGTAAGGTGCAACTGTTAACCTTTAGAAATTTGTCTTTGTTTATGCAAGGAAAGGTATTGATGATACATGATTCAATCCTGAATCTTTCTTTTTCTTCTTCGATTTTGAATGGAATGCTGACTAATGGATGGGGATTGTGTTGTGTTCGCAGACAGTGGTCACCCCAGTCCGATATTCCTTCGTTGTTATTTTGGAAGCACAGGCCGCACCCTAAAAGAAAGAGTGTATGAACACGTACAAGCCTTTATTAATAACAACGAAGGAATATCGGACTGGGGTTACCACTGTCTGCGAACACAACACAATCCCGATCCATTAGTCAGCATTCTATTCAAAATCGAAGAAGAAAAAGATAGATTCAGGATTGAATCATGTATCATCAATACCTTTCCTTGCATAAACAAAGACAAATTTCTAAAGGTTAACAGTTGCACCTTACACAAATTTAAAAAAAGCATAAAAAACACTAAAAAATTCCTATAAATTGTATTGAAGTAATAATGTTTTTTCTTTACCTCCCCTTGTTTTTATCCATAATAATGGTACAACACCTAACATAATGTAGAAGTTTCGTTCCCATCATATTTGTTTTTAATAATATTGTAACATTCTTGATGTATTACCATTGGCTTTCTACCATTGTAAACCATATTCCGTGTAAACTATATCATTGTTATGTATTCTGTGTAAACTACATCATTGTTGTGTATTCTGTATAAAAAAAGGAGTTTTTAAAAAAAAGTCCGACGAAGCATATTTGAAAAAAATATGCGAAATATCACGATTAAAAGATTTTATGAAAGTTATAGTGCAGTTATGGAGAAATTTCTATAACTTCCAATGTTCTTTGGTTAACCTGAGAAAAAGTGTAGCTATGAAACTTACAGTAGGTAAAATAATGCCATATGTTCGTTATATATTATGTTCTCGCTAGCTACTTTTAATTAAATTTAAACATTTATGTATTTAATTTAAACTTAGTTTTTAATTAAGTTCAAACATTATGCATTTTTAATTTAAAGTTATTTTTCAAATACTGTTTTATTACTTTTCTTTTTAAATCTAAACGTTGCTAGAACATTGTCTATTTATGTTCTTGCTCTAAGTTCTTTCCAATTTGCTTCTTCTGGCAGTGACATCTTACGAAGAAATACATCGCAGGCCAAATGGTTCAATTAAGTCCTGCAAGGGCGATGAGGAGGCTAAATTTGAAAATTAAGTCAAATTAGTTCTTCTGAAAATTTAAACACTTCATTTGGCAGTTGCTTGGCTCGATAAATAGAAGGCTATTTTGTATATAATTAGCAAACATTTAAACTAATCGATATCTTTAATGACTTGCTTAACTGGAAATTTCCAGTCATTCACCACAGCCATTGACATTAATCAGCATTAAAGTAGGTTAGACTTAGTGAAGCGTACACCCTTCCAATCAATGTTTAGGTGTTGGTAAACTTAAGTTCACAAATTGCATATTCCTTCTTTACTGATATGCTAAATCTTGATTAAATGGAGACTTTACTGAGATGCAGATAAAATAGCTCACGAAAATTACAATGAGCTCTTGACTTTGCTAAGTCCAAGTGATGGCAGCTTAACTTTTTATGCAGGGTAATACCTTTGTTTTTAATTACAGACAGTGAAGTGAATTAAATATCTTCACCATGGAACGTTATTAAACTTTGTTATTCAATTAATAGACAATTTTTTTATTACATTTCCAATCTTCTAATCCATTTAAAAGATATTCATTCTATTCTATACATAAGGATTTTTCCGAAACTGGTTTTTAAAGATAGAAGACTGTAGTGTATCAGTCTGAATAGTCAGTCAGAATAGTAATTATGCTTCCTTTGTAATATAACTAATTTTATTTATATATTATATTGGGTTTAAACTTAAACGAATTATATTGGGGTTAATTCGTAATCTACTGCATTTTAATAAATTAATCACTTTTTGACAAATGCACGTTGTCAGTTTGACAAATTAGGCCTATGTAAATTCTAAATATAGCAGAAATTATGTTTATAATTAATAGAAAATTTCAATTGTTCCTCCCTATTTGTTTTATTCATTTTATCGTTCTCTTTTCTCTGCCGCAAGTATGAGAAAAGTGATCGTATTGAAAAATACTAAATTCTGTAGAACATATTCTTATCTTCTATAAGTCCTGTTCAATTCTGTTTCATCATATATTTCGCTATCGATGAAGTTTAGAGAAAAGAAACTTTATTATCAACAATCAAATGAGTGAAAATTGTATTACAATCTGTCCTAACTGGTAATAACCTGTTCTCACAAGTGTATGACTAGAAACACAGTGTTTATGTTCACTTCAATAAAAACTAATATTTTATCATTGCTTTGTCTTGTTTCATATTTTTATCATCCATCGCATCCAGAACACTGCGTTGAAGTTATCACAACTCATACCAAATATATTAAAAATTGTAGCAGATTGAACTTAACACTAGGACAGATCAGAACGGTTGCTTTGCTTATGGAAGAAATAATCCAAAATAAACTATTCAGCAATTAACCCATTTATGACATTAAGTTACTCTTTGCTTTTAATCAGTCTTTAAAGAAGTTAAGTAAGTTTCTTCCTGGAATAATTTTTAATTATAACTCATAATGCCACTAATAAATTTCAAAATTTATTACTACCGAATTTTAGGTTGATATTTTGTTGTTGGAACTGCTTACTCTTCCAAAAATACATCGATTTCTCTTTCCCACAAAAGAAATCGAGAGTTAAGCATTGTAGCATTGTCCACAGATTGAGGCCAGAGGAATGACAGAAAAACTTACTGGCAAATCCTTAAATTTACCTTAAAATGTATTTAAGGTTTTTATAGATATTTAAGTTGTCATATAAAATTACGTACTTTCAAGTTATGTATTAGGTTAATGATTATTTCAAGCTTTATTTTTGAACAGCTATTTCAGGTATGAATATTTTCTTTATATTGTAAAATAAATACAGAGAAACATCTTGAATGTGAGCAACTAATTTTTTAATAACTTAATTCTTACTATGTGTTAGAAATTTTAATAGTTGGAATAAAATCTAAATTAAACTACCCAGCATCAATCTTCGTAATATTAGTAAGGTAAAGTAGCTCCCTTCGATAGGCGATGGCTGGCCTGTGGGATCGCGGGAGGTCAGGCTCCCACAGCTCGACCAACAGGACGAAGTTGAGGCCGGGGGGGAGGGTGATCCGACGCCCGCCCGCCTTTAACTCCCTAGAAAGAAACCCGGTACCCATTCTACAGAGCGCTGGGTAGACCCTAGGATCCATTTGGAGGAGAATGGAGCGTGGAAAAATCTCCGCCCTCCGCCGAAGCCGGGAACCTAACCCGCCTCCTCCAGCACGCAGCCAAGCGCCCTGACCACTCGGCTATCTGGCCCAGATGTTCGAAATGTTTCTGTAAGAAAATATAAAGCTTGGAATAAACTATTCATTTTTAAATTATCTAAAATATGATTAATTTAAAAGATTTTTTTTCTTTTTTTTTTACAACTTTTAAGCCTTACACTGAAATTTAGAAACATCTATTTAAGAGCAAACATACTAGGATAAATATTAGCAATCTCTGATAAAAGGATAGAATATTAAAGTTAAATAATTTTTATTAGCTTAAATTTCTTTAAAAAGCTATTAATTAGTCCTAAAGTTTGTAATAATCTAGTAGTTGTTAGTAGTATTTCATTATTTATTGATAAATGTTTATTGTTTCATAATACAAATATAGTGTTTAATTGTTGATTAATGATTAATTAACTTCAGTGCAGGTGATTAATTACCTCTTCTATTTAATCCACAATGATAGTTAGTGTTGTTACTGTAATAAAATATTACTGTAGTTTACTTCATTAACAAACAGATTATTCTTGGTAGTACCTAATTAGTCACTACTATTCAGAAATCATTATTTAAAAATTTAAATGAAAACATTTACAATTAATTAGGTAATTTTGATGATAACTAATCGTTAAGTTGTAATTAATCAGAAAACTAAATTTTACATAGCAAAGAATAATTTTTATGAAAGAAAAATATTATAATACACTATGCATCAACAACTGCTACACAGAAAAATCAACAACTGCTTTTTTAGAAGAAAATTCAGTGTCTAACAGTGATAATTAGTGTATATTATTTTACTTTCATATGTTTTATGTGTCCAAATAAAGTCAATAATGAAACAGTGCATTTACGAATTAAATTAAAGTCTCGGGTGTTTATAATAAATCTAACAATACTCAGAGCACTGTAGAGAACGATATACTCGACGGATCACAGCAAAAATTGGTGAGTCTCTTCATAAGAACTTGGGGAAGAAAACTTCCTAAAAAAAAATTAGTTATTTTGAGAGCCAACAGGTGAAGATGGTGGCAAAAAAATAGTATCAAGTTCAACAAGTATAACCTTTAATTGAAATCAAGATGCTGAATATGTGACTCATTCGTATGCAAATATGCTGGAAACGTAATACGGGCTAGTTCACAGTTGCCCTCGGGGAATGACACCAATATTTTGTTTTCTTCTGGCTTTCAGTTCAGCAACCTTTTCAACATTGTCTTGATATTCTTGGCTTTCCAAGCAATATCCTAACTAAAAAGCACATTGGTTGAAGTCGGAGGATCGTGATGGCGACGCATTGGAAAACGTTCGAGAAATCACTGTTCTCTGGCCAAAGTAGTGGAGAAGATCTATGTAACGTTGTCCTTTCATCGATCGACGTTATCGTTTAATAATCGAATATATTTCTAAAATAATTTAATTCTACACAGATTGAAACATGAAGAAAGAGAAGTTGTTCAGGTTAAACTCCCTCATTTAAGATCAGTGGGTGCTTGTTTTGTTTTGTTCTTTGATTAAAGGCCATGTGGACCTAGAGAGCTTTTAATACTAACCGATTGCGGTGATTTTCTTATTATTTGTTTTTGTGAGGTCCCAGTCCCGACAATAGAAACCTGATACATACGCTTTAACGCCGTTTTTAGTGGGTAATTCTGGTTGATAAATTCTAAGAAGAACGAAACAGCTCTCCCAGAATCCCGTTAATGATAGATCAAGGCATAAATGGAAATCTGTGCATTTTTAATTGTTTTCTCTTTTCCTGAACTTTTACATTTTCCTTCACTAAAAAATCAGAACAAGACAATTTTGGAAAAAAATTGAGATGCAGACTGTTTCAGTATGTCGTCGTAAACAATGTGACATGACGTCACAGATCAACGATCAGGTTGCTAAAGATGTTGTAGAATAGCCGAATGCTGTAGCAAACAGTTGTTTGTCGAGGTTTTTATTCTAGAAAAAGAAAAAAATTAAAAAATTTTAAGACTTTTAGCAGTTTTATGCATCCTATGACGAGAACTGTTGTTTTCAGGACTAAAGTTACTAAAATCAATTTTAATAGCAAAGTTACTAAGAACTGTAATTAATTTCAAAAGTAGGACTGTAGAAGCTTTTGTAATTTTTTGGTAAACATTATTAATTCCATGTTTGTAGACTGCTGATAGAAGTCCAAATGTATATTCTCCAATGTACAGTTGGCATTTTGTCAAGGGAAGAGAGAAAATGGTCCAACAATTTTCCCTAGTAACGTTACCATTTCTTTAAAAAAAGAAAAGACAAAATATACCATTATTTTGATATCAGTTATTTTTTCCCGTCTGATGTTTCATTCAATAATAATAAATGCTTTAGAAATCGTTACTTATAAGAAATGAATTAACGCACTACTGTCCTCCAAATGAGAGATGGCCGCCCTGTTTTTGTGAGATCTGCGCATGTACGATCGATTAGTCTGGTCAGGAACTTCCGTCTGATTTTATGACAGACGGAAAATCGCCATTACGGTAAATCGCTTGTTACTTTGCGAAAGAGCATTGTATTTATAAATAATATATATTTATTTATTTATATAAATACTTATTGTTAGCAACTGGTATTGAAATAACGCTAAATAGTCAAGAGAAGTTTTAATTTGGCGTTATCAACATGTCTTTCTCAGTGAAAACGGCGTCCATTGTGACAGGAAAACAAATTGATCAGCTACCGGAAGGGCTGCGCAGTTCAAATTTCCGCCGGCCATCTCTCATTTGGAGGACAATACACTTAAAGATCCAAGTTTGAAAATTGATTCAGTATTTTTATCAAGCACCGCAAAATTCTCAACAACTAAAGCTACTATCTAAGCATTATAATATCTTTCAACATTTCTAGCGCAATTTCGAACTGCTTAATTTTATCTGTTCGGTTCAATTCCTCTCCTCCCCCGTTTACTTCATGGTGAAGCCGAAAAAGACGAAAAATTAATATGATCGCTTTTACTGTTGTGATGGCATTCTCTTGCAAAACAACCAAAGCTTTTTTTTTTCTCCTTAAAAAAAAGCATGCGTAATTCATCTAAAATCGTGCATTTCGCAGATTTATCAAATACGTTATTCCTATACTTCTGTACTTAAAAAATGAGTTTCTGTAACTTGAATTTTTGACTTTGCTATTGAAAATCAAGTAGCTTCAATCTCGAGATCGGGTTTATTGTTATATGGGAGTGCAAACCTGAATAATACTCAAAAATACAGCATTCTTCGTGTTAATGTTCTCCTAAAATTCTCAAAAATACGGAAAGAACACTATGGCGGGCTTCTCCAAGTCTTAAAACTGCTTACTGATTACGTTTTTTCCTCAAATAAAAGCAGCCGACAGCACTCGGTTTTACTAAAATGTCCAAAGCAACCGGAGGAGTTGTAACGATGCCACAAACAGTGTATTATACTGTATTAATGAAATAGACTATTAACAAATTATGATTTAAAGTCATATCATAATTGTTAATTTTCTTCAAGTGTCAGACTATAAGCCGATGGAAGTAACGTGCCGCCTTTTCCTGCCCAACCTGCGTTGAGATTGGTGGTTAGCCAGACGAGCTTGCGCGTGTAACACCTGAGAAGAAAACCGGTAACCATTGAATAGACGACTGTAACTGTCGGTTTATTTAAAAAGAATGGCGTGTAATTTATTGTATAGAATGGTTTGGTTGTTAGCATCTCCATGCATGACAGAGCTCAGTGCATTCTTGTTGATTGTTATCTACTCTCGAGTTGAGTGGATGTATTCCGTTCTCAGAAGTTTTATGTTTTCCTAAACAAAAGTTAAAATATCGGATCCATTCGTCTATTAATTATAAATATTATGTTAAAGAGTGAGGACCATAATATTATTTATTTAATTATTAATGGGAAGATAAATTCGAACTGAAACCTTAGAACAATACTGTTTTGAAATTTCTAAGTTACATGAACGAACACGATCAAGTTCTTAATTTATAACGTGATTTTGCGAATGTATTGGTTTAAAATAAAAGAATAAAAATGAGATAGTAACGAGAAAAACAAAAAAACAAACAAAAGAAAAGGTAAATGTTGACAGAAGGATTTTCACTAGTTATAGTTGCAAGTTTAAATAATGTTAAACAAAATTTGAAATGCGAATCGAAAAGCATATTTATGTAATAATCGTTTTTTAATGTGGTTTTAAATACAGTTGTACTGTTCCAAATAATAGTCACTAGAAATAAGATAATTATAAAGTTAATATTATTACATACAATTTTTTTTAATGTAATAACTATGTTTTGAAAAGGCAAGTTTCTGCATTTGAAAATGAATGATTGTAGAAAGCTTAAAAATACGCAAGAAAACATTAATCATGAAAATTGCAGTTATTTTCAATCCAGAATTTTAATTTATCTTTAAAAAATTTATTTTTATTGCCGGAAGAATGAAGACGTTAAGGTCAGTTAGGTCTGTAATTACTATGGGCTGTGCAATCGATTTCCAACAAGATAAATAATATCCGAAAATGACCTCCATAAGGAAGTCTATTCAAATGTTATAAAGCAGAATTTCATACTAATTACGCTCAAAATGTCTGAAGATGTCACTAAAAGATTATTATGATTGTTTAACATCAATTAACGAAAGAAAGAAAGAAGTTAAATGGATTTAAAGAATTTATATTAGAATTACATTTTTTATATTAGAATTGAAAATAAATAACTTTTAGGATGATTTTCAATAAATTTTCATTTTAATCAATAATTGATTTTAAAATTTGTAAATTACCAAATAGCATTCTTAATTTTCCCTGTTTCTTGCTTTGGATTGATATAGTTCTAAAATTAAAAACTTACAAATTTTGATTCTCTCCTTTTCTATTCCTACTTCCAAAAAAAAAAAAATGGTGTTGGAAATAACGATAGTAATGAGATTTGTGAAATAACAACACCTCATAATATATTAATAGATCTTGCTTTTATTCCGTATAATAACTACGTTAGAGGTTTTAATTTTTGAGTCGAAACATACCTGAAATGTTTTCCTTTATTCTCATTTTTACTAATATAGTTTGAAATACAAGTTCATAAATTATTTATTTCACTTCCGCAGGTAATGTTGCGCTTTTTTTTTTCATTTTATTTTTGATCAAATGAAAGTATTATGTTTTCTTGTGAAAATATTTTCTGAATTTTTTCATGTCAAATTTTCATAATTTCGAAAACGGAATCTACTCTATTTATGAGTAGAACTCCAACGCATATTAGTAATGCCAAAATTAGATACAATCAATGATTGAAAGCTGTCTTTTTAAATAAAAATAGAAACTCTTGTAGATTATCGATTTTTTGATCTGGAAATGGTTTGGAGCAGAACCTTTTAAGTTCTGATGCATGATGTGAGTCCAACAATTTTGCTCTTTTAATTCTATACTTTGTCACAGGCTGTTACCATTTTAATTTCCAAGAAGAGCAGAAACCATTATTTTTTAAATTTAAGATTATTGGGCACTCTATACTAATCTAAAGTCTTTGTTCTGTTATACATATATTTTTATCTTGCTTTGATTTCGAGATGACTTTTCTTGAACATTTTTTGGCTGCAACTTTATAGTGTCCTTCCATTTAATGCTGTTTAGAATTTAAAAAAATGAACGGTAAGTGCTAAGATTCACAAGCAGCTGCTTGTTCAGCATAAAAAGGATATTTTTTTTCCGGAATAAACTTTTTTATTGTATAATTATACTTTATAGATCTTGTCAATTTACCTTTAGTTATAATTAAGTAATTCTTCTACTTACAATTTTTAATTCTATGACTGAATTGTTAGTAAGGATTTTGTCTTTCCAGCTTTCCTGGCTAATAAAGATTGTGAAACAACGAAACATCAGTGCTTTTAGAAAAGAAGCAAACAATTCCTTCAGGATAAATCAAGCAGGGAATTAAGGAATGAAAGTGTTTGGATGATTACTCAAAATACTAACTCTAGTTCAAATGCGATCTTGAGGTTCTACACAATTCAATTATATTTATCTATATTTTTATTACTATTTTTCTAAAATTTAGTCTAAGATTATTAGACATCAGAACTTTTATAAAAATATTGGCCCTGAGATATCTTTAGTTTTTACACCCCTGATCTAGATGAAGTCTTTGTGACATGTACACAATTTCACGTTCGTTACCGTTTTATCAAACGGTACCTTCAAACACAATAACGTACCGCGCCAAATTGCTTTTTATTCGTATCCCACGTGATCTTTGTGCGCATGATCCACTAATTCGCATGTATGCCATGTTTCTACTGATTGCCCACAAGTATCCAAATTGCCACAATATGTTTCGTCTGATTTTGTGTTTAGTGGTCGTCCTTCTATATAATAACCGGTGCAAATATTTAAAAAAAAAAATCATAAAAGTTAAAATGAAGCACAAAAGTTTAAACGAAACTCATCACGTGACAGTTTGAATGCGTTTGAGGAACTGGTGATGCGATCACAGTTTCGTTCTAACTTTTGTGGGTATTAAGATTTCAACTTTTATTGAATTTTTTTTATCAATTAAATTTATCTTGTTAATGTAACGTATTTAAAAAAATCAAAACTGTCACCGATTAATTTTGTTTGCTTTAATTAAAAATGCAACTATTAATTAGTAGTATATCAGAAAAGTAGGTAGGGAGGACGGTTATAAACTAAGTGAAGACAAATGAAGCAATTTTGGGTAACTTTTTTTTTTTTATTTTCGCCTATTGATTTATTCAGTAAAACTTTTCAGGGATTGTAAAGATCGAGTTCTGTTAGGAGCAATGAATTAATCGTTTGCAGTGCCCAAAGCCTTCTATCTCGTATGTCTTACATTTTCCACAATATTAATGCTTATAAAATGCAGTAGATTAACAACAAAATTAGACACTAAAAATATATAAACACTTCGAGATAGAAAATAGAAACCATATATTCTTATCAGGTAATCACTAATAAAAATAAAGTAAGTACAAGTGAAAATACAATTCCCGCTTATAAACAATAGAAAATTATAATATTTCCTTTTTCTTTCAAAGAAATAAGATTAGAATTTAACTATTAAACCCGACAGGAAGCTTTTAAAATGTTGTTGGTCATTAAACTGCCATTCTGGTTTGTTTAAAGTGAGCAGGCAATAAGTAAATTGGTAAATTGGAAGGAAAAATGATTGGTTCACAGGTGTTTCCAACTGGCTGTTGAACTTAGCAATGATTAGTTTCGACATAGTAAATTTAAATTGGTAGATAAAATTTTTCTTCAGAAATTTAAATTGGTGTATAAAGTGACTTTTTTATTCATGAATTTTTTTCATGATAAAGTAAAACTGATATAAAAATATCTAAACTAAATAATAATCTCAGATAAAAAGCTTTTCAGTTTTCAGGATTCATACAGCTTAATTAGTTTATTAATTTGGCAAGCAGACATTTCATACATACTATCATATTCTAGCAAATCTAGCTGATATTAATAAACTTATATAATATCTTGCAAACATTAAACTTAGATAATCTTAGATAACTGCTTAATAAGAAAATTATCGTTGTTTTTATCTATTTTCATTATTTGATTGGACAATTAATGCAACAATAACAATAAGCCATTGTTAAACTTTGAATAATTTTGTTATTCTTTAATTCGAATATTTGAAAATATTCCTGAACTTTTAACAGTGCTATGTTGAAAAAGAAATCAGTTCATCAGGTCGACTTAAATCATCTAGTGGTTTGATTATTGTAAAAAAATCATGTAATTTACTTTTCAAGAATTTAAAATCTAATGTCAGACAAACTAATAGAAGAAGTATTAAAGTATTAAATCTTTAAGAGTTTTGGTTGATTCATGAGAAAGTAACCTCTTCCGATGCTTAAATAATATTTACTAATATTCCCTTAAAATTCCTTTCCACCTATACGATCTTTTTACTTTTCTCTCCGGTATTCTTATCGTTTCTTTGTAGATTTCTGAAGTTTCTTGACGGTAATTGGGTTACTATTTCCTGTATGATTTCATTGATTGAATTTGTATTTAATTTATTGTTATCTGAGGTCTATGTGATTGTTCATTGACATAGAATATATTGTAGAAAATTTTTGAATGGTCCCGACTTGTTTTACATTACTGAATGTATTTGCACTTTTTTGTAATATAATAATGAATGTTTTACATCAGTCTGTGTAAAAATGTATTTAAGAAAATGGGTCTTCTTGAAGTTTGGTTTTTATATTTTTGGACAATACGATCTACCTACACTCATTGCCAAGAAAATTAGTGTACCCAGAAGCAGCAGTCGAAACGGAATGCCCTTGGCATAAGCAATGAGAATGATCGATTAGAATATCAGATACATGGACCCTTTTTTTCAGGCAAAACACTTGAGGACAGTAGTGCATTAGTACTGGTCATACCGCCCTTACGCGGCGGTAGAACTTGGTATGAAGTTACAGAGACGTCTAATGATATACTGAGGAAAGTCATCTGTCGCTCCAGATCGTTCATACCCGTTAATTGCAGAAGTTGCCATTCCAGCTGATTCCACACATGTTCAATGGGCGACAAGTCTGGAGACCTGGCGGGCAGTTCAGGGAAACCTTTGTTGTATGTGAGCGGACATTATCTTCTTGAAAAACGGACCGCTGTAGCAGCTCCAAGAAGTGAAGTACATGAGGTCGCAGAATCTCCTAAACAAATCGCTTCGTGTTTGTTTATCTGTGATATACCGCCAACACTCAGCGGGGACCGAGAATCATAGGAAAAGGCTCCCTACGCTATCACACCATCAGTCCTGGCGGTATAGCTCAATAAGGAAGTCCGGATTGCGCGCTGCCCAGTTGTTCATAATACTCGAGTTATCAGTGTTCAGACAAAGCATGGATTCGTCACTAAATACGATTCATTGCCAGACCACAACCATCCATGTCACCCGTAGCCTTGTAATCCTGCTGATAGATATAGGGATATGTAGTGCCGTTGCATCTCTTTGGATGATGAACAAGAACATTCTTAGATCAGTTCGCGCCTGTCGGACAATGGTACGATCCCTATTCTGTTAGGTCTCCCAATGCCATCACTGCGCATGTATGTCCCCTTATGTTTCCACTGCTCCACAAACACTGTCTTACAATTCAGTCGGAACAGTCCATGTGGCGCAATTTGTCAGAACGACAGCCCGCCTTTCGCTGTCCAGCGATACGACCTCTCTCAAACTATATCAGTTGTTAAAAACTGAGCCGAATGCGTCGTCGAGGCCTGCAGTGGATTGAGACATATGCACTGCACAACCATACTGATTATGAAGCTCGTGATCATGATGGCCGTTCACATGAACCCAGCCACAGTAATGGTGACACATGATCACAGCCCGGGTGGTAGTCCTCTTTGGACAATCGCAACTGCAATCAGTGGCACAACAATCTGTGACTGTACTGTATACCATGTTTTGTTGTTCCCGAATCATTCGTTCTGGCTGCAGTGTATTTGAAACTTCTCGGTACGGATCCCTGGGTGAAATTTAAGAGAATCTAAAATCTACTTGTAACAATTTTATAGAAGTAATCTAACAATGCGGTGCAATCCTTCTAAAATCGTGCCAGCTTTGATGTGAAAAACATTAATCAAATTTAAGATTTCCGGATTTAGTAAATTTTTACTAATTTTTTCCGTACGATTCTACTATGAATAAATCCTGATGCTAAATGTGCTGTATCAGGATCATTCGCTTTATGTGAGAATATTTTTATTTAAGATTAAAATTATTTAGATGTAAAGTTGCTTAGCGTTTGTTATAATATAAAGCGAATGACTGTGCGTAGGATGAGGTAGATGATGATCTTATTTCCAAAATAGTGTTTTATTAATGCCAAATCAATTCGTGTTTAACTGAGCTAGATGGAATTTGATATTGATTGTCATCAATGAAAGGCTAGTATACAAAATATGTCGCTTTATTATCAAATATGATAATTACATTAAGCTAATTACTGAAATGGTTCATTGATATTTTATACTGTGTCACTCAAGAATACAAAGTAACATTCTCAAAAATGAAATGGGAAATGAAACATGAAATCTTTAAGAACAACCTTAAAAAAATGGAAAGCTTAAATATTACTTAGCATTAAGACTAACGATTTATATTTTAGTTCGTCGGATTAATTTTGTAAGTTAAACTTAAGTTTTATTTAAACGTGACGCTTCTAATTTTCTTGAGAAACTCAACAGAAATTAACATTTTTTAATTTTTCAATTCTTAGTTGATTTATAGAATGGTATGAGCGAGAAGTTGGGTTTTGATTTCTGAGGACATTGTAAATCTATACATGTATATAAAAGACAAAGTTTGTATTTAAAATCTGAATTTCACTGAATATTATAAAAATTCTTCATAACCACACGTTATCCTTTAAAACTCTTTATTCGTGATATGTCGCAATCTTTTATCAAGATTGCTTCGTCGGATGTTAGGTATAAGTTTCAAAAACTCATTCCCTAAGATACAAAATTCATAACAATGATAGAATTTACAATAGTATGGCATTTTTATCTTTTTCTTCATCAATTTTGAATAATCCCGATCCCATAGTCAACATTTTATTCAAAATTGATGAAGAAAATGATAGGTTCAGGATTGAATCCTGTATTATCAACACTTTCCCATGTATCAACAAAGAAAGATTTCTCAAAGTTAACAGTTGCACATTATACAAATTCAAAAAAAGCATTAAAAATATTGAAAAATTCCTCTAAAATATTATTGGTTTTAAATTTGTATCGAAGTAATAATATTTTTTTTACCTTCCCTTTGTTTTGTCAAAATTATTCTTGAAATCATAATGATGTAATACCTTCCCCTTGTTCTTTAGACAAGAATTTTATGTTCCCATCATATTGTCTCTTGATAATAATGTAGCATTATTGATATATTACCCTTGTTTTTTACAAATGCTATACCATTGTAAATTCTATCATTGTTATGAATTCTGTATCTTAGGGATCAAAATTCTGCATTTTGAAACTTATACCTAACGTCCGACGAAGGAATCTTGATAAAAGATTGCGAAATATCACGATTAAAGAGATTTAAAGGATAACGTGAGGTTATAAAGAATTTTTATAACAAAGTTTGTATGTTTGTATGTTCTCTGTAGAGTTTTATACCGTGACTGATCGGTACCAAAATTTACATAGATATTCTCTACTATCCTGCGGAAAATACAGGTTACCTTGGAACCCAGTTGACCAACCCCAAAGGGGTAATAAGGGGTGAAATCTCTGAAATAGCGCCACACTTAGACAATGGAACTATTGGTTATGGAAAAAGGAAAAGTCAGGAAGAACCAGGCTTATAATCTCACCCCCCCTCTCCCCAACACCATTCCCTCCTGGGCAACGCCGGGTACTTTAAGCTTTAATTATTATAGTGACATAGAAAAGACCAGATTAAAAAAAGAAAACAGATGTCTCACTTATCCAACGTTCAAAAATCGCCATTCAATCTAAAATTAAAATCTTTAAATTAAAAATTTTATTGCAGTTGCTGTTATGTTTGCCTTCTAAAGCAGATTTTCAATTTTCTGCCGCTGGACCAGAGATGACAGAAGCAAGAAGAGAATTCACGAAAATTTTATCGAACACTTATGCATCTGTCTCCACTCACTTCTACCTGGTAAGAAGAGAAAAACGACAGCTTGTTTTTTTCCTAGCACCGAGAAACTCAAACAATTGTACGTGCCATACCTTTGAACCTGACCCTCCCCATCCACCATTTCTTTTCATAAATCTACGTCCTAGCTTCAATTTCACAGAAAAGTTTATACTTTCAAATAAATTTCCTTCTTCTAAGCTGGTTTCTTTATCGTTACAGCAATAACGAATGCCCCTGAGTTCTGGGAACTTCGAAATGTTCTAAATTAAAATTTCTGATTTTCTTACAGTTAGGATTTATTTTATAGAATAATTTATAGCATCTCAAATCAATGTGGCCAACCTCTCTTCCATAAGTCAAGGAAGGAAAAGTCAGACATCCAACATAATTTACGATAGGAAGGCAGCACTTTGACATGTAAGATTCCAAGTCTTTCAGTTTAAGTTTTCAATATTTCAGTTCCATAAATATTAAATATCCTTCTTATTTAACTTTAATAGGTTCCAATAATAAGTTAACATAATGATTCAACTTTTGTCATAAAGAATATTTGTTTTTTACCTTTTTACTGTTTTCTTCATCGAAAAAAAAAACACAAACAATTCTTTTGGGTATTTTAATTACTTGATTTGGTAGAGTAATTTCGATACATTTTCAAATTATTAATATATCAGTAATAATTTTAGTCCGATTACCGAAATTGGGATGGAATTAATTGAATTTGATGGAATTATAATTAAAAAAGCTCACCACCAAATTGATAATGCGGATTTGCATTACTTATTTTTAAATTTATCTTTATTTAGTTCGGCAGTATCGTACGAAATTTGATGACCATAAATTTTAGCATCATTTCAGTATTATTCAAGAAAAAAATTCCTTGCGAAAACTATAAAATACCGACATACAAATTTAAAATTTTCAAAAAGTTAATACTCTAAGTTCTATATTTTAATGTGCTATAAACTTTTTTAAAATTTTAAATTTGTATGTTCTTTTTATTTTTAAGTTCTTGAGCCGTCGAATTTCGTTTCGTACAGTTAATATTTTGCTGAATCTTTAGTAGTAGTATGTCTGAACAGCTAATTAAGTGTTTATTGCAATGTTGTTATCCTCAAACACGGAAAAAGAATGTAATGGTATAAGCACCTTCAGGGTATATTGAGAAGAGGGGAAAATTGGATTAAATGCCAAAAGTGCCAATATTGCAACGTGCTCCGAAATTCGAATCTAGTTGGACAAAATTATTTCGTTCATTTAAACAACTTCATTAGTTGTTTGTATCATTACAAAAATAAGAAATAAAATACTTTACTTTTGTCATAAATAATGGGTAAACCTCAGTAAATAATGGGTTTGTCATATAACTCGTAAGCATTGTAAACCAGAAAAGTCATAATTGGTCACTGACAATTATTTAAACCCATCATTATCACTGTTACAAATATCTCATTTTGATCTTCAACAGATTCTAACACTCTCTTCTTACTTTCCTTTCCACATGAGGAAGATTTGATTCTTTAAGAGGTTTCGCACTTCCAAATGTATACTGCGTTATTTCTTCTTGGGCATTGGACCAATACCTGACAAAAAAGGATTTGAAGTACAAAGGAGTAGATTTATTACTTGTTGCATTGTGTTCTTTCGTGAACTTAACCGCTTATGGTTTTCGAGTAATATTTTGAGTTCTTTCATCCTTGTCTTTTGGGCTCTACCAGAAATTTTGTTAATGAGTAAAAAACCAAATTGGAGCACAAGTGACTAATATTTTGTGCAAACTAACAGAAAGATAAAACTACAGATATAATTTCAAGTATAAATATAGTTTAGTCAAATTCTTAGCGATCAAATTCTTTTAGTATTTACAGGAAGCCAGAAGATAGAAATTCCTAATCGATATTTTTTGTGTCATTGCTTTTTATTGTTGCAGAAAGTTCATGGTTCTGAACAATGGCGAGCTGTATTGAATTGAAATTTCTTACGGGTATTGGTTGGTTCTCAATCAAACGCATTTCCTTCTATATTTTGGATGTCTTTTTTTCGTATTTTTAACGAAATATTTTTCCCTTTCCCTACAACTTCCACTTGTTAAATCCTAATCTATATAAAAATGTGTAGTAGACACTCAAAAACAAAAAAACTCGATCTAACTATACGGAATAGAAAGACCAAATCTCTGACGTCATGATATCGACAATATTCCTATCTTACCTGTCGTAGTTCATTTGTTTCAGGATGGCATCGTGTTTGACATTACATGTTTGAGAAGAGCTCGACTTTTTGTTACATCTCTAATTTAAATTAAAAAAGTAGTCACTTAATTTGCATGCTTTATAATATTTGTATTATCAGAGATGTTTTAGGCTTAAGCTACATTAAACAAACTTCACGAAACTTACTTAACGAATTTGGAATATTCATCGAAGAGCCAAAAATCCACCTTCTCCCCGTTCTGTAAACAAAATTTAAGTGTCAATTGCAAAATCCCACATCTTCAAGTCTGCAAATATTCGTCTAAAGCTTCGTTTACATTGATAACGTCGATGCTGAAGTTATTGAAAAGTCTAAAAGAAACCAGAAGAAAGCTTGTCAGCGTTGAAGGCCTTTCAACATTTTTCATTTTACTTCTACCGTGGCTCAAAAGCAAACATGCAAAGACGATATCGAAAACATATAAAAACATTATCAAAACAAGGATCCACTTAAATATTTAGCATGAAAGGAAAGTTTTTCCTTTCTTCCTGGATTTTAAGTTTCAAGAATCACTGTATAAAAACAAAGTCTTCTGTCAAGAAATTTACTTCAATGCGACAGGATGTATAAACTTATATTTTTATTATTTTTCCAAAGTTCTCCTGCCCCTGCAGGATAAAATTTTCTAGGTTATATCGGTCGAATTTCTGTCCTTTCAAATCAAACAATACTTTGAAACTTCTCAATAAAGTCAACCAAATAAAAGTTTTCTAAACTTTCGATTATTCCTGGCAAAGTTCGATTGCAAGTAATTTCTTTGTAGATGAATGTACATATTCTTCTCTGATTCTTTAATTGCAGTTCCGTATGAGCTGAATAATTTAAGAGTTGATTAGGAACGTCGTTGACTATCTGAACTCGATAATTGTACAGTGTGGCCGGGAAATTCATTGATAGTCATATTTTAAGAAAATATTTACACATTAAGTATCCAAAGTGTCTGTTGTTCGCCATCATGCTGTACACAAGTTTGTACGCCGCCACGTCCTACCTGATATTTTTTGGAGCATGACCGGTGTGTTGGGTTGAAATGCGTCCTGAAATGCATTACGCAATTCTTCATTTGGAGCATAACCACATTCAGACACTTAGACCTTGATGATTTCTCACAATGGGATGTCACAAGTCGTGAGGTCAGGACTTCGGGGTTGGCACGTCAATCGAGCTGGCGATGATGGAGTACCACGACCAATCCAGCGTCCTGGAAAATGTTCATGAAGAAACTCGCGCATAGTAAGAGCGAAGTGAGCAGGTGCCCCGAACTGCTGTAGTCATATGCATTCCTTGATACCAGCGTCTTCAAGCTGTGGGATTAACATGTGGAAATAAGTTTCGCCATTAACATGACCATCAAAAAATATGGTCCAAACAAATAATAATAATAATAATAATAATAACAATACATTACGAGGTAAGAGAACTTTACGGGGGACGAGGGACACTGTAGATTATTTTAATTATTTACTCACTATTGTCCAGAAGATTGTGCCTGGGCAACAGCGTATTCGACGGAACAATTACGTATTAGCTTTTTTAAGACAAATAATAAACTGAAAGGTTTGGTGTTGGACCCTAAACCGACCCTTCTGAAAAGTGTTTTTTTTCTAACTTTTTTAGTGAATAGGTTTTAAATAAAATAACTTTACATGCAAATATAATGATTATTATTCCTTATCACCGCTATAATCGAGTAAGACGACTGTTGTGTATTAAGGTTGGAAAACGGCATACCTCAATAATTTTCGAAACTGTTTGCTTATTGTAGGGCGTCTAGGAGGGCTTCTGTGATAAGAGCGAAATCTTAGGTGTGGCAAGACGAACAGTATCAAATATTAGGGCTGCCTACCGAACAGAAAAGTTCTTGACCATTAAACTTGGAACTTGGAAACTGTCTGAGAATATATCAGAATATATCAATATATCAAGTATTGTTTTAGCATAGAATTTCCTGCCACTTCAAGAATGTTAAACCCTTTTAATAGAAATTTCTATCCAGAAGATAATAACGATGTTATTTTGATGAAAACCTACTCTAATTGAATAGACATGAAATAATTATTCAAGCTCGGGAAACTTTCTAGCCAAAACATTCATAAAAAAAAAACAGAAAATATCTGGAGCCTTGATTACTGTTAACATATCATGCGATCCGACGAAGCGTGTTTCTTACCAAACGAAACGTTTATGCATGGAGATGTCTAGGAGAGGCATATCCTCCTGATTTAATGGTTCTAATTGTAAAACATTCAGGCTACACTAATTTGGACTGCTACATCATAACAGTCTTTAGCACCTTTCGTCGTGCAATAGCTCAAATATAGATTTTTGAACTTTCAATATATTTAAACTTTCTGCAGAACCGCGTGCAAAGATTGAGACATTCTTTATTAATAAATATCTCTGGTTTCAAAACGTATCACAAGTTGGTGTGAACAGCATAGAGCTGAAGTAAAGTGCCTTGTGTTAAAGTCCTTAATCACCCGACCTTAAACTTCTATTATTGAACTTCTTTATTTCATTATTGAACTTCTTTAGCGGCAAGTGAAAGAACGATTTCACAAAGAAATTTTGCAGATTTGATTGTACAGGAGGAATGGTAGAAAATTTCTTTAACTTTTGTGCAAGTCTGCATTGGTTCATGTGGTCCTTGATCTTATACACAATTTATTCAACAACAGTGTGTATAAGTTGTTCAGAATGCTCACGGTGGGCCAACTTCATATTAATATATAAAAAAATAGCAACATCTTGTGTGTTCCAGTACTATATGTACATCCTTTATGTCTCGATCATCAATCGAATTTAGTCAACTGGCAAAATTTGTTTCCACATGTATTTTCATGATTTCCGAAATTTCAAATAATTAACTGAGAAAATATCTATCGTTTCCAAACCTCTTTCGTATCTATCAGAGTTAAAGTAATTTGAATTGAAATGGTTTCGGTGGAAAAAAACATTTTGAAAACATTGGTCTACACATCATCACAGAATCATAGAGTTAATAGGACATTAATAAGTGGTCCTTGATCTTGTGGAATTAAGAGTGGATGAATCAGTTTTCACCCGAATGAATTTGTAAGCCTTTTATGTTATTGATTTTTGCCAACTCTATCAATTGTCAAGTTATTATGAAATTTCCTCCAACTTCAACCTTGAGAACGTTTAAACACGCTTACTAGAAATTCTATACCAGAAGATAATAGGAATTTTTTATGATGAAAATCTACTCTAATAGTATATTCATTAATAATTATTCAAGGTCTGAAAATATTCTGGTCAAATTATTCATTGCTAAAGCCTAAAACAAAGCCCGATTAATATCTGGAAGGAACAAATTTCTCATGACATAAAAATTCACTATTTCCGTCAGAAAATTAGTGAAAGTTATTTCGAAATCATTTAACAAAACTAATCTTGGAACACTCATAAGAAATGACAATCGATTTATTTTAGAAATGGTATATTTCGAAGTTCTTTATCATTTTTCTTGTTTCTCAGGAAGTGAAAAAAAGAGAATTAAAATTAATGGATTTCTCTGTGCTTGGAATCGAAAATCGAAAAGAAACATATGTAGTTACACAGCACAGTTTGTTAAAAGTTATTCAATTGTCATAATAAACGGAATATTAAACATAAAATAAATTATTTCTATTGTTTCACTCAACTAACTAAATTTAACTTGTGAAAACGTAGAGATTGCAAAAAGTTATTTTGGATAAAATTTCACAAATATTTTGTTGAATATTCTTACAATTCCCAGTTTTTCAGTTTTCAGTTTTCTGCCCATTTGTATAACATTTTCTGACGGTATATAAGATTTCTTTTTGTAAATTCACTCCTTCTTAAAAAAACAAACAAAAAACACCTTACATTTGCATTCTATCAACTTTTTGATTTGATTAACACATTGACAGAATAAAGTTCTGCATAAGTCTCTTTTTATGGAATAAACTGATTTTTATTTGTTCCATAAATTTTGATTTTTTTTACTCCTACAGGAAAAAATCTTCATTTTGTTATTATCTTAATAAGGAATCACTTTGAATAACGATGGCTTCATAGATCAAAGTTTTACAAATTCTGTCGTCTTAACATAACCCAACGAATATTATAAAATAATTAACTTTCTAAACTAATTAAAACACCTCCTTACAATGTTTATGAATGATAATAAAAATGGAACAATCACAATCATTAAATCTCTCTCATGCTCGTATTTTCGTTCATAATTTAACAAACTTCCTCGTTAGATTCGATTTCTTTTAAAAACAGTCCCTAATCTCTCTCTTCTTTTATAAATGGCTCCTTAACTCCCACTTCAACAGTAGACAAATAACGGTGAAGTCGAAGAAAACAGCGATTTACTTTATTTACACTGAATCACACAAACAAAACAAAAAAAGTTGCATTCTACATAAGTTTCTTCAGTGGCTTTGAAGTAAAGACGAATTTTCAATTAGTGCTACTTTAAATTGGAAACTCCTTTGCCTCAAGCCGCTTTCTCTAAATGCATTTGAATATCCTATCCATAAAAAACTACCTCTCTAATTTTCTGCAAAACAGACAAATAGCGTTCCTACAGGGCTATTACAAATTCCCTGAGCGTCTTACTTGCATGTTTTGTTCCTTATCTCCTTCAGCACATCGTCCTCTTGATTGCTTTCTTCTTTTCCGTGCTCACAATCTCCTGATGAACCTTTATCGGAAGATGTCTAAATGTCTGTAAGGGCCTCCTCATTCATTCCGCAACCGACAAAAGTTTGGCCGCAGTAAAAAATGAGCTATGGAGATGCTGATGTCATTTTATGACGTCATAAACTCTTGACTTAACAATGGGTTCTCAAAAACCTGCCTTAATAAAACAAACAATAAAATGCAACAAGCATTTTCTAAAGCCTAACATCGATTTTACATAATTTTTATTTGAAACTTATTTCTTTTCAAAATAGTTTTCAAAAAGAATAGAAAACTACGACCCTACAATTAATCAAACTCAGATAACTTTCTTTACTTTTAAATTATATTGGTTATGAAATACGATTAATTTCTGAGGAATATTTTAATTAAAACTAATTAAAATTCCATGTTCTTACCTCTGTATTAGGTCTGCTTTTATCTAATTTCTGTTTTACACAAACATATTATTTTACATCTCCGTGCATATGTACATGTTTTACGTATTATATGTACGGTAGTTATATTACTCTTATATCATTAAAAGGTTTTTTCAATAATGCACAATTTTTCAATCTAACTTTTAATTGTACAGAAATAAAACTATAATTACAAATTTCTTTTTCGCTATAAATATGAACTTAAATGCTAACAAGATTCTTTTAGTATTAAATCTCCTTAAATTCTTGATTCTGTAAGATAATATCAGTAATTTTTATTTTTCTAAATAATAAAGAAGGGTTAACGTGCATTAATGTAATATGAAAAGGGAAGAAAAACAAAAAACTATAAAATGCACATATTCGTTAGAATTGTTTGCTTTTAACGTATTGAGCCATTATCAATAGCAATCTGGGACAGCTGTTTCGTCCTTATTAGGACTCATCAGCCAGATTTAGCTTTGATAATGGAGCTCAGAATGCGTCGGTACCCATGATCCCGTCTCCCCCTCAGGAAAGTGGGCCACGGTTGAAAGCAAACAACTAAAGAAAGAAAACGCTGTAACCAGCACAGCAAAATTACGTCGGCCAGCTTTGCGCTGAGCTCGAAAGGCATTTAATAAAGGCATAATACCTAATGAAAAGTCGAAAAACTTAATAATAAAGAAGGTTTAACGTGCATTAATAAAATATGCGTTTATTAAATGCCTTTCGAGCTCAGCGCAAAGCTGGCCGAGGTAATTTTGCTGTACTGGTTACAGCGTTTTTTCTTTAGTTGTTTGCTTTCAACCGGGTCCCACTTTCCTGAGGGGCAGACGGGATCATAGGTACCGACGCATTCCGAGCTCCATTATCAAAGCTAAATCTGGCTGATGAGTCCTAATAAGGACGAAACAGCTGTCGCAGCTTGCTATTGAGAATGGCTCAATACGTTAAAAACAAACAATTCTAAAGAATTTGTGTTTTTCTTCACTTTTTATTTTTTTATTTTAAAAAAATCAACAATTAAAGAAAAAAATGTTAACAAATAAAAACAAAATACAAATCATTATTTGGAAAATTATTTATGATAATCGAGTTCATTAATTAAAGATTTTATTTGATTCTATTAAAAATTAAATAAATTAAAATTTTTATACCAAATTTTTTGTTAACAAGTTTTGGCATTATGTGACCGGATTAACAGGAGCAATTATAAGGTGCTCAGTAGTTTTTATGATTTTTTTAAAATCTTGATCTTAGATTATAGACATTTATTTCTGGGGATTGGGAACAGAAGAACATTCTATTAATAGATCCCTAGAGTTTTTCTTTAATGAATCTTCTTTGTTTTCCTTTCAAAATCAATAAGTTTTATTTAAGCTGATCCCCCTGAGATATTCTTTCTCTGCTAATTTCTTGTTATGTTTAAATCGGAAATTTTGTTTGAATATTTTTGTAAACCCTTTTGATTTATTCTTAGTTAATAAAAACAGATTTATGAGTTTATGTACGTCGATTCAAATATACTCTGGACTTCAGATTTCATTTGTTTCTATGTATAATGATGTATTAGATTATCTAATATAGCTGTAATATGTGTGTGTGTGTGTGTCCGTATTCAATCAATCTTTTGGATGAGTGGCAATTTTTTTTTTTATTAAATCCATCCATATATATATACATAGATATATAGGTATGTAAATATGGATATATACATAAGAATTAATTTACCGCAACTTACATTCAGTGAAGGAATTGCAAGTAAGAAAATTACAGAGAATAAAATTGATGAAATCAATGTTACTTATTAAATCCAAGTAAATTTAATCTCTCCATCCAATAAGTGGATAGATATTCATTTTAGATATGGATATACATTCAGTGTTGTATTTTTAAAGCCTTCCATAGCATTTACTGTTACCTTTACGCGCATATTTCTAAACAGGGAACCATCCTGAAAATTTTCAATTAAAGTATTCTTTTGTTCTTTTGTCCTTTTCATCTTTTATATATATATATATATATATATATATATATATATCCTTCTACTTTTTAGAAGAAGCAATAGTAGTCAGTAGGTTATGTCAATAGATTTGAAACTTACTCCCTAACGCTGTTAGAGATGGGGTTTAGCTTCTTTCTCTCTTTAGTCATTTCAACTACAAGTTCTGTTAAGCACTAATTGTCTCTATGCCTCATTACAGATTCCTGTTGTAAATGAATTGGAAAACGAACGTGTTGGAAAAGGTGAATTACCCAACATGCACCAACGGAATCAAAGACAAAACAATATTCATGCCAAGAACTTTCAAAGAAATGGAGTCTGAGACGGGCGTTTCATCATCTTCATGACTCATCAGCCAGACTTAGCACTTCGACGACAAGCTTCGAAGGCTTTACTTGATTTAACCCTCCGTCGGTCGCAACTCCTGGACTCCCGAGTTCGGGCGCAGTGCGCCTGACAGGCGCCTGTTAGAAAACCACCTTTAGCAATTAATTGATGCAATTCTAAGGCTCTTAAAGTGATTAGTGACCTTCAATAGGCTATACAAATAAAGACTATTTCAAATTTGAATGAAAAAACCTTTACACTCAAAATAAGTATTACAAAAAAGACTGAAATTTCAGACGAAGTACCAAATTGCCTTCAGTTTTCATTACTAAAACAATCATAAATCCTTAAAATTATTGATAAAACTCAAAATACAGGTAAAATAAGCCTTAATCGGATTCACTGTTGGTATATTGAGCAGTGGAGATGCACTGACCCACTAAGTGCAGGCTGCTTGGAATTCCAGTCATCTTCAAACTTCTTCATCTTCAATCTTCTTCAAATGAAAATACACGAAAACGAATTCAAACCAACATATTTCCACAAAATATACTCAAATTTAGTATTTTTCGTTGATGAAATGAGCAAAATAAACAACTGTGATGATAAACAATGCAAAATTCGAACCTTCAAAAAACGGACGAGTTCGGGCGCAATTGGCCTCAGAGGCCACAAACGTTAGATCTCTGCTCCGAGCGAATGGCGTTGAAACTGACTCAGTGCATCACAAACACCGTTGAAAAAGACGCGAGTATCTGGAAGGGTGGAGCCCTGTGCGCTCTAGCGGTGGAGAGGAGAACAAAAATAATTGTGCTGTACCTGTCAGGCCTACTGCGACCGACGCGACGGAGGGTTAATACTATGGCTCTGAAGCTCTTGGCACGAATTTTGTTTTATCTTTGTTTTCCTTGGTCCTTGATGAGCAATTTTCCTTTTCTTTAACATCTTCAGCTGCACATTCAGCCTTATTTATTTAGAAGCTTTTAGACTTCCTTTTCTTTTTTTACTTAAAAATATATTCCAATTGTGTATACAGCAGTTATTCAATTGTAAAAAAAAAAATTGAAGTATATCAATTAGAATTAATATTGATCAATGAGGTGCTAGATCCCCTTAAATATCCACCTCCATTCTGATTGCCAATCTGAGATTCCACTTGTCCTTAAATCATTCGTTCTAACGAAAATCGAACTATATAAAATTTAATGATAAGAAACTTAATGTGCCGATACATTAATAATAAACAGCCAACTAAAACGGCACTAATCAATAAGTTAAAATAACGCGAAATAAAAACAACTTACGTTTCGAAACCCCTTCTTACGGGTTTCCTTATCAAATGATAAGGAAACCCGTAAGAAGGGGGTTTCGAAACGAACGTCGTTTTTATTGCGCCTTATTTTAACTTATTGATTAGTGCCGTTCTAGTTGGCTGTTTATTATTATATAAAATTTACTTATTTCTTGATAAATTTATGAATGAATTTGATTGAACTAGTATAATAAAAAAATTATATTTCTCTTCTTGAAAATCAGCAAAACTATTATTCATACAAACTGATAACAATATGTAATAAAACCGCCAACCAATAAGATTACAAACTGAAAACTTTCCTATAAATTTTCAACAGTTAATAAACAATATAATGCTAGATATAAATGTTTTAAAACTTGATTGAAGAGACAATAAAATAAGTAATTTTTCAATAGTTTCTTTCTTAGTCCCTTTCACTGAAGATCGCTAAATGATCTTCAATGAAATTGAAGAGTTTAGAATACATTGATTCAGGAATCCGTTCTTCCATTTCAAAATCCGCTTGATATTATGAAAGAATAATAAACTGTTCTTCTCAGATTTTAACGTTGTGAAATATTTTTTGAGCAGAGCAAGCAGCATAAACTCGAAATACGCGTCTTTGTCAAACTTACGTTATCTGATATTTTAGTGTAAGTAATTGTATTCTAGGCGACGTCCTGCCACGAGGCAGATTTGTCGGAACAGGTTCGAATCCCTGGGCAGGCATAGATTTTTAAAAAATCTCCGTTCCTGTACTTGTCTGCTTCTTCACGTTTCTCTTAAGATTTGGAGTCATTCCAAAATTTCAGATTTGTAAAATTCTGAGGAAGGCAACGGGAAAGGAACTCATCAACTATTCAAAGAATTGAATGGATTTTTTCCACCCACCAACCTTAGAGTTGAGGACAAAAGAAGAGAATTCTCTATTGTCGATGTAAAATTTGTAATTTTGCAAATTTTAGCTCCTGTGACATTCAAAGTGTATATCTGTTTCTTAAAATGTTATTTTGAAAAACTTTTTTAAGACGTTGAAGTTTTCTCATATGTTTTCATGTGTTTCAATGTTCACGTGACAACTCAGAATTTGACTTTTCTCCCAAATAAAAGTCAAATTCTAACATGTTGGCAATATATCTAATTCGTAACATAATACTTTACTTAAGGTTTGGAGAATTCCAAAATCAATTATCTACTCAACAGTTAGAAAAAATATCATAGTCTCATATTTAAAAGAAATATGAAGAATACTTGATTGAAATAAGCTTGCTGCTCTTTGAAAGTTATTATTCAAAGCTGCCTTTTTACAAAATGCTTACAGTTGACTGATCTCTATCAACAGTGATATTTATCTACTGAACATCAACTATTTTAGAAATATTTTTGTTGGTCTGTGAGAATTTTTGTTGGAATAAATATCTAGAATGGGTTTCGTCTTTAATCCTTTTCAGATGTAATGTTTGAACAATCTAATCAATATTTCACTGTGTCTTCGGTAATCTCCCTAATTGCTGTGCTTACATTTCTTTTAATTAAAGATTTTACTTTACCCCTTTTTTTTAATTTGTTTGGCTAAGACTTTCTCTATGTTTAAGTTAACTTTCTTTCTTTTCAATAGGTCTTTTATTTCAAAAAAGAAAAAAGTTCTAAAACCAGATGGAACAGTTTCTCTAAGCTATGTTTGTCAGATGAAAATTTTAATTAAACTTTGATGCAAAGCTTTAGATTCTTCAAACCTTTCAACATTATTATCGAAGTCGGACAGAAGAAATTTTGTCTCCTAATTAACATCTCAAAACTTTTGATTATTTCCCAATGTTTTACAAGTTCTACTTTTCACCCAAGATATAGAAAAACCTAAGTTCACTTTCATTATTCATTCAGAGATATATGTCAAAGTAAAATTCCATATAGTAATGAATTTCAGGAATGTTGTTCTGTTTAAAAATTGATTATATTTATTGAAGTTATCATCAATGGTTGAGGCCAAGTGTTTACAACGTTATCTCCGAACAGTCGTTTCACGCTGTATAGACGTTCATCGGGTGAGAGTAATCACTAGTAAACAGCCAGTCTCAGTACAGAGGTCTAAATTAATGGTGATCATAATTAATGGTGAAGAAGAATGTGACAATAAATAAAAAGCTTTCTGAAATGCACGTAAACAAATAAAGGTTCTCGCACCCTGTGCTACCATTTTGGGAATCTGAGACAGCTGTTTCAGCCTTATGAGATTCCTCAGTCAGATTAACCCTTGATGGTAGATCAAAGTGCGAGACAAAGAAGACGTAACCATCCCGGCTCACCGGAATGGCCCCTCAAACAAAATCAAATCAAAATAAATCACTGTGCACCGCACAGCCTCAAATTCTTTGTCCCGGCAACCGCTGGGCACAAAAGAATTTAAGAAGGATAGATAACCCAAAAAAATTTACAATTAATTTAAATAAAAAGCTTAACGTGCATCAAAAGTTTAAGAAAAGAAAGTTTCTGAAATGCACATAAACAAAACAAAGGTTCTCGCACCCTGTGCTACCATTTTGCGAATCTGAGATAGCTGTTTCAGCCTTATTAGACTTCCTCAGTCAGATTTACCCTTGAACAAAGGTTCAAGGTTTGTTTATGTGCATTTCAGAAACTTTCTTTTTCTGAAAACTTTTGATACACGTTAAGCTTTTTATTTACATTAATTGTACTTTTTTTTAGGTTATCAATCCTTTCTTAAATTCTTTTGTACCCAGCGGTTGCCGGAACAAAGAATTTGAGGCTGTGCGGTGCACAGTGATTTATTGTTGGTGCTTGATTTTGTTTCAGGGGCCATTCCGGGTAGCCGGTTTGGTTACTTCTTCTTTGTCTCGCACTTTGAGCTACCATCAAGGGTAAATCTGACTGAGGAAGTCTAATGAGGCTGAAACAGCTGTCTCAGATTCCCGAAATGGTAGCTCCGGGTGCTAAAACCTTCGTTTGTTTATGTGCATTTTAGAAATTTTCTTTTTCTTATGAATGTGACACCACATTCTATTTTTTTTATCCTATTTGTATTTTTAACGTGTATTTATTGTTTTTAGTTTTAATTCTTCTTCAGCATTAATATTGAAGTACTTCATCTAAATTTATATGAGTACAGAACTCCTCTGAGTTGAAATTAAATTTCAAATTATAAAATGTTATTAAAACTCTTCGCTTTACTTCTTAGAAATTTACAAATGAATGATTAATTCTCACCTCTTCCATTAAAAAAAGATTAGTGCAAATTTTATTTTATCTGTGTTGAACAGCTTTAAGTTTAGTGAACTGACTTGTTAGACACTGAATAAAACAGGATTATATTGCTTCAAAACAGGATTCTTCAGTATTAATTTCACAAACGCTTCAGAGAGAAAAGCCATCGTCAAGCGAATCTCCATTTATTGTCTTGACTTCTGATGTTGGACAATCTGGCGTCGAATCTTTTGAAGATGATGGAGTGCTGTGCCTTGGGAATTCTGAAGCGTAATCTTCTTCTTGATCAATACAAGGCGTTTACATTGGAAATTTATGTTTTTTTTGTATTTGCATTTTGCTTTTTAATTTAATTTAAAAAAAAAAGAAATAATAAAACATCCCAAGCAGTTCCGAAGCTTCCACACTTCCAAGTAGATTATAAAGGGAATTGGAAGGGTATTACTACAGGCTTTTTTTTTTAATTATTAATTAAGTAACAGTTTCTTTATGCTTTTTCCGTAATATGAAAGTAACTTTCAGCTACTCCTTGACTAATAGTATCTTTAGTAGCTACAATCGGCAAACTTATAGATAAAACAATAATAATGAATAAAATTCAGTTTATATTCATCACATCTCACTTTGATTTATTCATTTTTATACAATGTTTCGTCAGGCGTAATTTCCTGACTTTCTGAAGCTGCTTCTAAAATTAATAATTCATAGTCAGGAAATTACGCATTACTTAATATTGTTAGTCCAGTCGACAGGTTAGAAAAAGTGGGGTTAGGTGGAAAAAGGTCGGAAGTTAATGAAACTTTGGGATGTTGTTCAGGGATGGTTAATTAACATTTTCTCAAGTTTTGGACCTCGAGGACCCTGTGCGAAAAGAGGAGGGGGGAGAAAACTGCAAAAGTTTCGACCTTCCTCCGGTTTTTCCTCAATAACTTCTTTCCATTACGTCCTACGGCAAAAGCATCTCCGTACTGTTTTGTGGAGCGTTAAATTGCCTACAATTCTTACTCATCAAAAATGTTGTATGTCAATTCGTTACCGAGATATGGCGCTCCGAAAAAAATGTCATTTTTCACAAATATCATTAAAATATCATTAAATTTTCATTAGCAACAATCACAACAATCACATTTAAAACTTCATTAAGTATCATTAAAATATCATTAAATTATCATTACCAACAACCGCAGCAATCACAATAATCGCAACAATTGCGCATTTTGCATTGCAGCAATCACATTTATAATAATAATGAAATTAAAGCATTAATTCAACATAAATTCAACAAGTTTGTTATGGTTTAACTTTTAGATAGCATTAGTTTATTTTCTTATACGTATCAGAAGCCCATGCGAAGCATAATGATTGGTTTAATAACCACTGTCACTACATTGTTTCTTATTTCGATTGACGGATGTTATTCGCTGAAAAAAAAATGGCGATGCAGATAGGAAAAAGAAAATGGCGGTTAATAAAAAGTAAGTCGAAACAAGCGGCATTGAAAACAGACAAATGCAGAAGTCACATAATTCGGGGTATCGCTGGAATCAAAATTCTTCATCATATTACTATCATTTCTTCGACGTGAAAATATCGTCCATATCAACAATGTTACACTTAGTTAACTCATCTTTCAGGTCGACGTGCTCGGCTGTCAAGCCACCCACATTCACAAGTAATCTAGTAATCTAGTCAACTCATTAAGAAGATAGCAATTGAAATAGTAATATTTTGGCCAATTATTTCTGTCGTAATCAATTGATCGGAGAACAAAAGTCTATAGCATCCATTTCCACAATCGCTCCTCATGTAAATTAAAACAAATGAATAAAAAAAATCCATAAATGTAAAAATTTGCAGTTTTATTTCGATGCTATGAACAACAGCTATGACCCACACAACAGAATTAAAAAACTAAAAAAAATTAAAATTTCATTATTTCATTTGATATTTACCATATTTTGTTTACTGTACCGCTTGTCGTAGAAGATCTGATAGATTTTTCGAAATAAGATCTTTTAGATATAAATGAAGTTAGTGCCAATTCAGTTAAATCAAGTTATTTACTTTACAAATCAATTTATTTTTAATTTTAAAAAGATTACAAGGCTAAGGGAATTTAAAAAGTTAAGAAACAGTTATAAATTAATTTGATTCAACAATTAGAATTCGGCAGACATCTTGGCATTATTTCTAAAATAGAACAGGAACTAGAAAGATTTAAAAAATCGTTATACTACGTGTAAAATAACTTCAAAAATTAAGCAATTACTTATATCTGACGAGGATACATTCAGAAGATGAAATTTATGTACGTTTCAATTTTACTGAATAATACTTCAATGTACAGCAGACATTATTTCTATATTTAAATATTAAAAATCAGCAATTAAAAAAACAGCAATTAAAACATTCCACAGTTTTAGGAAGTCTGAACTCGAAAAGGGCATCTTTAATTAGATGCAACGAGCGAATCTTCGGAATGTAGTTTATTAAAATACTTGAGGTTTACCAAGAATTGAATAAAGCTTAAATTTCTCATTGCAATAGAATGTTATAAAATGGTTTCTGCCATTTTGGTGTAAGAATTTTTGTTTTCTTTAAGGTTTTCCCGCTTTGGAAGTTCAGGAACTTAAATTAACACAATTCTCCAAAGGTTACAAATAACATGATTAATCCTTCAAACTAATTAGTTTATTTTTTTTCTTTCTAGTTTTGCTTTTCATAAAGTGGAAGAAGATAAAAAAACCGAAGAAAAAACCAACGTCCACTATCATGATAACAAGGTTTCCCACTACTAAAAAAAAAATTGCTCAATCCTGGAAGAAGTTAGATCTAAATCCTTGGCTTCATGGTTGGCTGACGCTTACGCCATTAAGCCATTCAAAGTGAAATACAAATAGTGGGTCTTCGGCAAATGGACAGTGGTTCCAACATCGTAAAACCAAGCCGGCAAAGGCTGCAGCTCCGTCTTCTATCTCTTACTCCGTCCATTTTCCAAATGACCAACCATCCAGAAGTGGAATCTCCTATTTGTAGAATAGAAATAGCTCATTATCAGGACAGAAAAACCAGCTACTTTGGCAAATTTGCATCATTTTGTTCCTCTAAGTCTGAATAGTAATTGATTTTTTTTAAATCACTTTCTACAAGATTTAATAAAATACATCACGAGTCTCTTAAGTAATTTATTTTTAATTCTTAACTTGAGCATTCTGGTTCAATTATATCAGCACTTTTACCCTAAATTCCTGAAAGAAATCAGTTTATGCTAAACATAAAACTTCTATGCAGTACAATTTAAAAGAACTAACAAAAATGTTTACCAACTAAAGAAATTTAGTTCTTTAGTATTTAAATTTGTAGAATTTAAATTACATTATACCATTTTTATTAGTAATGGTGTTTTAAGAATCTGATGACCATATATAAAATGTAAAACAATGCTTTAGAATCTGGAAGCATAATTTGAATAAATAATTTCTATTCATTTTGTTACAGGATCCTTTATTTCATCTAAACATATTAAACTTAAATCCTTACGGGCAGTTCTATTGCGATTACACTGTAACTTAATTGAATCCAAAAATAATCAATTGATAATTGCTTGATATTTTTTCAATACAATCAGTTTTTAGTGTTTAGTTTTTAAATTTCTAAAATTCTTCAAATGTTTGAAAGATAATATTCAAAGGCGCTAAATTAATTAATGCATATTCCTAATTGTGTTTTCTGTAATAATCTTGTGTGAATTATTAGCGGTTATTTTTGTGGACTAATCCAGAGTTTCTTAAACGGTGACACAGGTCCGAACGGGACTTGAAGACCTTTTAGACTGTATTGGTGTAGAGGTTGAAAATATTTCGCTACTTCAATGGGCTGCTTTTTCTTTCATCTCTCCAAAAGGAACTACTGCTATATTATAAAGAGTGCATTGAAAGTAACTGATTGAAACTGAAGAAACGGTGGATCATACATTTTGTTACTGGAATTCATTTTAATTCTTTACTGAACGTCTTTTATTTGGAAAACTTTTTAATTATTTTGCCATATTCTAATCATCTGTTTCTATTTTTTTTTTACAACCAAAAATCAGTAATTAAGAAATGAAAGATTTCGATTAAATATCTTGGAAATAGTCATTTATCAAAGAAAGATACAAAGCAGACATTTACAAAACAAAACGATTCCGAAGAAGACTGAAGATACAAAATGCTGCATCCAAATTTTAGCTTATTTACCTTTGGACAAAACGTGTTTTTAAATTCATTATTGAGGGTTTTCCAGTTTACCCACACTTAATGTAAATTACTTCAATTGTTTAACATTAAATTAAACTTATTAAATGTTTACAAATGTTTGAAAACCATTGACAAGCAACTTTAATAAAGATTGGGACTGCATAATATTTGAAAGAAAAAGAAAGATTTCTTTATGATGCGTTTTGTCACGATTTCATGAAAGATTGGTAAGTGGAATGATAAAAGCAAAAATTTGAGAACCAATCGAATAATTAGGATTATTTAATAGATATCTTGAGGTGCTTTTCGATTGCCTTTTTTATTTTTCAAATATTGTTGTACTCAGATTATGTCAATACACAAAATAAAAACTAGTGAAAAAAAATCACCGAAGACATTATTTATTTTTCGTGTTAAATATCAGACCATAATATCTTTCGGTAGCTTTACTCTGAAATATAAAAAGTGTGAGATCAAACATAATAGAAAGTAAAAGAAAGCAAAACGTTATTAATTATTTTTACTATTGCTGTTCAATATCTGTTTCTTCCAATGTAAAAAAAAATTGGCTAACGTAAAAAGTACAAAACAAACTAACGTTTGTGAAAAGCCTTCACAAGCATGCCTTCAATGAAGTTACCTTTCAACAAACAAACATACACTATTGTTTGTAACACTTACCATTAAATTTGGTAATAAGTTCACTTTCTTTGGCAATCGACAAATGACCACCAAATTGCTGTGTTTGTTCTAAAAAATGGGTTCTTTGATTTTTTTTTTCTGCTATTTGACTGTCATCTTTATTGACTATTTGACTAAAGGGCATCTCGTGCAATTTAAACCTTATAATATAATTATAAAAATATCTTCTGAAAGCAATTTACTAATTATAAAAATAATACACTTTGACAACAAAAGGAAGCTCCCCTAGAAAATTGTCTGATCTGTGAAAATTAACATGAAAATAATACCGACATCGCCGGTACCGGTTTGCATTATCAGCATGGGATAGTTTTGGGGGTCGTGTTAACTTCACTGATGAGTCACGGTTTGCACTTGGCGCCGATTACAATCGCAAACGTGTCTTTCCTGTCGGCGCACGGATCCTGTCTCAACCGTGGAACTGTGCACTGTTCGAACACCGGGAGTGACTGTCTAGGGAGCTACATCCTATCATAGCAGGACACCCTTAATAGTCCTCAATACTGCCTTCATGGCACAACGGTCGACGGTTCTATGATCTTTTGTATTGGCGCTGCGATATCTGCGCCACCACGACAATGGCCCGGGGATGCTGCGACTTTTTGAAAACTCGGTTTCGTTGTCGCAGTATCCCCGGACCATTTTTTAGTAGGGTAACGTAGAGACCACACAAGACGCTGTTTTCCCAGGATGCACTGTTTTGCCATGGAAGGATGCTCACATCCTTCCATGACCAGCCCGATCTCCCGACCTCTCACCAATCGAACATGTTTAGGACATTGATGGGACGCCGTTAGGTCAGGAATATCCACGAACTAGCCGGCCAATTGAACATTATCTGGCATGCTATATCCCGTGATCTGTATATGCCACTCCAGATAACATCTTGTATTTGAGCCAAAGGTAGCGCTGTAACATACTGACTTGTTCCATTCGAATATCTGTTTTATTGGAAGGAATGGTCCGATTGTTTGGAATTGCGGTTATTTTCTTTTTTGTACATGTACATACCAATTGTTATCTCGATTGAATGATTCCTTCTCGTTGCTTCGTTTTTTCTTTGTCAAATAATATACGCAAGAAAAGGTATAAAAACATTCACATATTTTGGATTCTTTCGTCAGAAAATAAAAGATATAAACCAAAATCTTAACAGAATTACAGACTAAATATTAAAACGACATACTGAAATCAAAATCTTGAAATAAAAAAAAAGTTCATAAAAGAAGAAAGAAAAAAAAATGCACTGTAATATTTTTGTTAAAATTTAACTAACTTTTTGAAAGTTATGTTTCTTTTTTTTATGGAAAGAAGCATTAAATTTACAATAATGGGAAGTCTTCTGTAGCAATTTGTAGTTGGAAACTTTTTTAGAACTCGTTTTGGAATGTAAGATTGACTTTTTAAAGTTTTCTAGTTCATTGACATCTATCCCGACGTTGGCTTTGATATTACTTTGTTTAATGGAAAGTGTAAAGTTGCCTATCGAATCAAATTTCAACCCGAATGCATAGTTTCAAAGTGCACGTAATTTTCCATAAAAATAAAGAATCGTTTTTACCTCGATGATAATACCAACTGCTTTTAAATATTCTGCTTTCATTCTGTGCAATTTTTTTTCTTCGATTTCCTTTGCCGTGAGAACTGGAATTATACCCGAAGAGAACTTCGTTACGTAAACGAATGACTCGACTCTTCCTTGCGCGTTTGCTTTTAAAGAAAAGGCACTAAAACTTTTAATGCATATCGATTATTCTTCCTGAATGTTCGTAATATCATCTTAAATTCTTCGCATAGTTTTCGCTCTTGATAATTTCTCTTGTGGAATTTGAATACCTGGTCACGTGATTCTCTTTCTTCTTAAGCAATAGACACACGCACACACATACTCATTCAACTTACATCAACTCATTTGCATATATGTGAACTGTGGAATTTCAAAATGAACTTAGAAAGAATTGCAAATTGCTAAAAAAAAATACCACTTTGCTGTTAAAATATAAAAATAATTATTTAATGTAAAATTCAATATTTCTAATTATTGAAAAATACCTTTTTTAATTCACTGCAAGATAAAGGTCTCTCCAACTATTTTTCAGTTCTTTCGGTTGAAATCTTTTCTCGTCCAATCGAATCCAGCAAAACTTTTAATTTCATCTATCTATCTATCTACTTTGTGGACGCTTTCTCGGCCTCCTTTCATCTTCCGGAAGCCAGTTAAGAATTTCTGTTGACCATCTATTATCATTGCTACAGGGTTAGCCCAATTCCATTTGAGTTTCTTTATAGTGATAAAAATTTCAGACACTCTGGTTTCTACCTAACCATACTTTTGTTTTACGGTTCCGTCGTGTTATACTTGACTTGGAGGCAACATTTGAAGCACTCAAGTAATAAAGCTAGAACAATATTTTGCTTTACTAATTGCTATTGGCAAAACCTGGGGTACCACCCCAAAGGTTATGCATTGGATCTATACTATGATGATAAGACCTATTCTCACATATGCTTTTGTGAAATGATGACCTAGGATAAAAATTAGAACAGCTTAAAATGAGATCAATAAACTCCCAACGATGGCACGTATAAGTATAACAGGGCTAAGAGAACGACACATAAAGCTGCATAGAATTGCTACTGGGATTCATTACATTTACATATTGAGACCGAAACCACACTAGGAGTACATACATTAAACAGGTGATTGGGATAATGGTTCTATTCCTGAACTAACAGGTGATTCTGTTTGGTATACGGATGGATCGAAGTCTGCCAATGTCTCAGGGGCAGGTGTTTATACCAAACAGGCAATTTTGGTTTCTCATACAGCCTGAATAATTATACAACTGTCTTTGAAGAAGAAATATTTGCTATTCTTGCTTGTTCTGGTATCTGTTTGCATAGGAAGATCAGAAATAAGAACATTATCTTTTCTGACAGCCAAGCACCATTGAATGTTCTGAATCAGAGCCATATATCATATAAAAATATTTTGGATTGCCTCAATGCTCTGTCCTTTTGTCAAAAAGTTCATCTTTCTTGGGTGCCAGAACAGATTGATTATGAGGGCAATGAGAAATCTGTCTATTTTGTCAAAATAGGAGCGGAGTCTTTGATCTTTTTAGATCCAGAATTTGTAATTGGTTTATCTAATAATATGATTAAAAAGATTTTCCTTTCTGCAAGCGATTGGTAGTAACTTTCGTAAATATATTATATAAAACTAGCAAAGGGCTGATATAAGCCTACCATTTAGAAAATGAAAAAGAGAAGGTGTTGGGAATTATAAGCCTAATTCCCCACACAATCTCTTTCTCGTTTTCTAATAGCAGTATTACCACTGCATTCTTCCATACTTCTGCTACATCCCTGAGGTTCAAACATTTACTAAAAAAGAGTAGCCAGAATTCCTTCCATTTCTTTTCCTGCTTCTTTCAGATTATCTGCTACGATTCCATAATATCATGCTGCTTTTCGTTTCTTCGTGCATTTGATAGGATTACAGAATTATAGAATTACAGAAACAGTCTTACATGCAAGAATAAATATTATTTTGGTGCACTGAACATAATTTCAATCCAAAATTCGAGCCGGTCCACCTGCTTAATTTTACAAAAATTTTTTAATCAATAAAAAGGAATACATGACTATAGTTTCAATTGCAGAAACGAGAAATCTTTTACAAGTGAAATGTTACATGCAAATGAAAGTTTATAAAGAAAGTTCACTGCTTCAGAGGATGTCTTGTGGAAACCCCGTAAGCATCAACTTTGCTAATTTCGTCTGTCTGTCTGTAACTCGATATAATTAAGCTATTAAGATAGATCCAAGGTTCTAAATGGTACCATTGAATCAAGGGTACTCAAATTGGATGAAATATTAGTTCATTTTGTCATTCCATGTTGTTTCCATGAAATTTTAACTGAAATTCTAGCAAAACATACGTTCAAAACCATATAATTTTGTTACCACTGCACCGATTTTAATGAAATTTGGCATACTTAATCAGTTTTTTACGCTGATTTTGAAACTCAAAACCATTTTTGCCGTTGAAGCTTCGTTCACAAGTTAGCGCAGTATTTCGATTATACAAAGGTGAGTTTTAAATGCCTTTCGGCGTTATGAATCAAAAATAATAATTATTCTTCAGATAAATTAAACTTTAGATATGGTTGGTATTTCGTTTTTCTTTTTGGGTGAAAAATCATCCTTTAGATTAAACTCTCAGAACCTACATTACAGGTGTACAGGTAAGAAGTACACCTAAATAGGTCTGATAAACATTAAAAAAAAAAAAAAAATTCAAATCAAATTATCAATCGAATTATATATATACAGTAAAACCCCGTTATTACGCTCGTCAAGGGACCATGAACTACAAGCGTAATAAGCTGGATAGCGCTATAGACGGGAAATGATTTATGAGATGGGGAACCATTTAGACACCATTTTACAGGAAAGATACTTGATTCTGCAATAGATATAGTGCAAATGTGAGCTTATTTCCTATTTAAAAAAATCTTTGATTGTGGTTTGCCGTGTATGTGTGCTACTGTTATGAATTATGACATTTTCAATGGGGTTCAAGTAACTATTAACATCAATTGATACACCACTAGGAGCAACACTAATATATTTTCGGAGCAGATTTAGTGCACTGCCCGCTATTTCACGTTCCTTTTCTTGAATGATTGGGTCACTTAATGGAACTGATGCATCACGGGACTGATGAATCCATTCAATTAGAATTTCCTCGGCATCTTAATATTTTCCACACTTTACTTTTTTACGTTTGCAACCACCCTTCGCTGCATTGGTAATTCCATTCTTATTTTTTATTATTGTTCTCAGACTGGATGAGGGAATTCCTAGAGATTCTGCGAAATCCTTCTGACTTAGTGTAGAATTCTCGTCGTACTTACGGAGAATTTCCAATTTTTCACTTATAGAAAGGGATTTTCGCTTCGAAATTTTGCACTAACTTACTGTATCACAGACCCGCACTTCAAAGAGTTCAAAGATTCCCTCCTACCAGGGAAAGAAAAGAATCTTTACAGTGTTATATTTCTTTTCGATATAAAATTTCCGATATAAAAAAAGCGCTACAAGCGGGATTTGAAGCGTTATAAGAGGGTAAAAGTATACAGAGTTACATAGAAAATTCCAGGGACCGTATAAAAGGAGCATAAAGAACGGGATAGTGCTATAAGCGGGAGCGTAATAACGGGGTTTTACTGTATATACATATAAATTGGCTAAGTTCGTCTGTCTGTTTGTCTGTAACTCGATATAATTAACCTATTAAGATAGATCCAACGGTTCTCAATGGTACCATTGAATCAAGGGTACTCAAATTAGATGAAAATATTAATTCATTGTCATTCCATGTTGTTTCCATGAAATTTTATTCTTGGGAATTGACCTTGACAACTGAAATTCTAACAAAACATACGTTCAAAGCCAAATAATTTTGTTACTACTGACTCTATTTTAATGAAATTTGGCAAACTACTCAGTTGTTTACGCTGATTTCGAAACTCAAAACCATTTTTGCCGTAGAAGCTTCGTTCACAAGTTAGCACAGTATTTAGATTATATTTACTTTATATTTGACAGTTGATAATAAAATGATTTTTCAGATTGTTTTATGCCTGGCGTCCGACAGGCTTTGCTGCTAGTATTAGCATAAGGTGACGTGCAGGTAGGGCAGTATCATCGGTGGAGAAAACTGGAACTGCATAGATAAACAACAACGCGTGTAGCTGCCTTGCTCGATCAGGCCCTGATCGAAAGCACGGGTAAATATTCAGATCAACTTTCAACTGTCTGCAACTTTCAACAATCTGATCAACTTTCTTAAAGTCCTCAATCTGAAATAACATTACATCATTCTAGAAAGAAATGTATAATCAATAAGAATTTTTTTTAAAAAATAAATAAACAAAAAATAAAATAAAAATATAAGTAAATAAAATTAAAAATGAAATAAAATATTTTTTATTAAAATTACAATAAATTAAAATTAAAAATTAAACTTAAATTGAATAGCAGCATTAGAAAGGATGAGAAGTTGCAGCAATTATCAATTATAAATAAAATGAAATTAAAAATCAAAATCAAATAAAAATAATGATAAAAAAAAAGTAAAAAGATGGGGGTGGGCAGGGGGACAACAGGATGGAATTTTTTTTTCCTTCATCTGCTACTTGATCACTCTATTTCGTATATTTTTCTTTCTTCCTTCTTTTTTTATCCCAATTTTGGCTTTGGCTGGGATAGAAATGCAGTCATTGTGAGCATACGGAGAACTTAGTATGAGGATTGATTCTTCATACTAAAAGCGCTCCCAAAAGTACGTAAGTCGAAAAATAGTGAAGGCCTTTTTCCAATAAGACCGATCATTAATTGCAGTGAATCAACTTAAGGTGCTTTTCCGACGATCTCTCAGTAAAATTAGGAAACTGGAGGTAACATCGAAATATAGTGTTAAGAACAGCTACGAATTTGCCGAAATTATTAGAGCACAGCAAATACATGCTAATTATGATTTATTCTCACTTGATATAAATCCTTTCTTTACATCTATTTCTGAAGATTTGGTTTACATTGCAATTCAGCACATAATATGTGAATCATGTGAATTATATAAATATTCCCAAGTTTCAAAGTCTGTTATCGCTCATAGAATATTTTTCATTTGCAATTTTTTCAGTTCTATTGATGGGGTTATCGGGACTATCATTGCCGAGTGGATAATGATATATATAGAGGACACGGCACTTTCATTGTTGCAAGAACGTCAAGTTCATCTACCGTTTTATTGCCGATGTGTGGATGACATTATCGCGTATGGAGACAAAAGCATTACGCTTGGCATTTGTGATAAATTTTCGGACATTCATCCTAACGTAAAGATGGATATAGAACCTGAAAAGGAATCTTCGTTACCATTCTTGGACATATTAATCACTTCAGCTTATCGAAAGCCCATCTCTTCGGAAATTACCAAGTACTAGTTCTCGTACACCCCACTTTCATTTAAGATTAATCTTGTTTCTATGTTTGTAAAAAGAGAATTTAATTTATCATCTACATTTAATGCTTTCAAAAAAGGACTTGAAAAAGTATATCCTTCTTGAACAAAATGGTTTCCCTGAGTTCTTTATTCAACAACATTTCAAGATAACCAGTGCTAGTTGCTATAATAATCTAGATAGCCACAAGACCCACGAGAAGCAAACCTATGTATCTATTGATTTCCATTCGACATTTTTATTGCTCTAAAGCAGCGGTCGGCAACCCGCGGCCCATGAAGCGTTTTGGTGCGGCCCGCGAGGCGTATTGGAATATTTTTTTTTTGGTTGTTAAAATAAGATTTTCCTTTTTTGGTTGTTAAAATAAGATTTTTCTTTTTTTTTTTTGGTTGTTAAAATAAGATTTTTTTTTTTGGCCCAAGTGCGGCCCGCAGTAATCCCCACATAACATATTTGGCCCTTTTACAACAAAAGGTTGCCGACCACTGCTCTAAAGAAAATATGCAAACCTTACAATCTCACTGTGACTGCCCCGGCATCTCGTGCCATTCACAAGTTCATTACTAGATCTCACAATGAAATAAATACAGAAGCTAAAGGAGTCATATATGTAATCCCTTGTGTGAAACAGCAATTTATGTACATAGGAGTGACCCGTAGGGCTTTATCGGACCGCATAGGGGAGCACCGAAGGGCCTTAACTAATAGAAATATTGATTACCTTAACTTTCGGCATCATGCGCAGTTTCATCCCGGAATATACTTGAATGATATTGGATTTCTGCTCATCAAATTTCAGAAGAAAATATATAGAATCTATCTTCATACTAAGCTCTCATATGCTTATAATGACTGTATTTCTATCCCAGCCATGACCAAATATGGGATAAAAAAAAAAGAGTGAAAAACATACGAAATAGAGTGTTCAAGTAGCAGATGAAGAAAAACAAAATTTCCATCCTGGTTTCCCCCCCCCCCCCACTTTTTACTTTTAATTTTTATTTTTGTTTTATTTTATTTTATTTTTATTTTATTTTAAAAATTATTTTTATTTTTTTATTTGTCTTCTCTTGAACATTTTAGGTTTAGACATGATTGTCTGTTCATACTTATCGTCGGACATTCTTTCTACATAGTTATGCCAATTTTTTTGGTAATTTTGAATTTCTTGAATTAAATTTGGAGTTTTAAGTTTTGCTCTGATATCATTATTTTTCTTTTTGTCGAAACGTGTAAATCCTATTAAAGGTCTTAAAAATTTCATTTGTGTTGTTTCCAGTCTTTGTTTGTTTCTTTGTTTCAATATCCAGGTTTCACTCCGATATTTAATTGCTGCTTTGGCTGTCATGTTATGTAGTCTTAGTAGTGTTTCTTTCGCTATTTGTTTTCCAAATCTTCTTCTAATTACTCCATACATTCTGTTATATGTCTGCACGTTTAATATCAGGTTTGCCTCATCGTTATAACATGAAATTATGTTTCCCAAATATTTAAACTTTGATACTGTTCTATTATTTTCCCATTAATTACAATTTTCACTCTTTGTATTTGTTTTCCACACATTGCCGTGGATTTTGTTTATAATTCCGAAATTTTCATTTTATAATTTTTTGAGATAGTATTTAAATGATTTGCTCCAATTTGAAGTTCATCTTCTGAATTTGCTATCAAAACTTGATCGTCAGCATACAGTAATGTCTTCATTTTTTTTCTTTTGTGATCTGGATACCATTTTTATATGTTGATTTCCATTCTTTTAGAATTCTATTTATATATATGTTGAAAAGTATTGGGGAAAGTCCACATCCTTGTCTCATTCCTGTATTTATTGCTAAAGGCTCTGATATTTTTCCATTCATAAATTTTATATTAATTTTTGTTTCTCTATATACACTTCTAATTACATCAATTAATTTCGTCGGAATTTTATCTTCTTCCATAATTTTCCACAGTAAATTTTTGTTTAGATTATCGTAAGCTTTTTCATAATCAATAAAAAGTAGGTATATTGGTAAATTAAATTCTCTTCTTTTTTTCAAGTAATTGCTGTAATGTGAATATAGCATCTGTACATCCTCTTCCTTTCCTAAATCTACACTGTTCTTCTTCTAAATAAATATCTGTAAACTGGATTAATTTATTTTTTGTAATGTTCGTAAATAATTTGTATGCTGTCTGTAGTAATGTTATTCCTCTATAATTTTGCCAATTATCCTTTGGTCCTTTTTTATATTTACTTATTACTATTCCAGTTTCCCATTCCGTTGGTATTTGTTGTTTTTTCCAGATCTCATTAAAAAGATTAAGTAATTTTTCTTTTAATTTTTCATCTCCATATTTAAAAAATTCTATATATATCCCATCTGATCCCGGACTTTTCCTGTTCTTTGAGTTTTTTAAGGCATTTTCTAATTCATCCATACTTCTTTCATCTGAGGCTTCCGTTGTATTATTGAATTTCTGAAAATCATTCTCCACTTCTACTTGATCTTCTTCATTCCAGAGTCTTGAACGTTTTTTCCATTCTTCTTCTGGTATTAAATTCATTCAACATTTATCATTTTCTGCACATTGTAGTTCTCTGAAAATTTTGAAACCTGTTCTTTGAGGTCCTGTGATGTCATGTTCTAAAGATTTAAGAAATTTAACCCAATCTTCTCTACGTGTTTTCCTTGATAGTTTCCTAACTTCCGCTCGCAATTTTTTATATTCTATATAATTGTTTGTGTTTTTATTTTGTAGATAAATTTTAAAAGCTTGCTTTTTTTTCCAAATCTTTTCCTGTATATCTTCGTTCCAGGTTCTAATCCATTTCTTGTTTTTATGTGATTTATAACCTAGACTTTCCTCTGCTGCATGTAATACTCCTTCTTTGATGTTTTTCCAATCTATTTCTATATTGTTTGTCGACTCTGTTATCTTGTCTTTCAACCTATTTCTGTATAAATTTCTAATACTTTCTTGTTCAAGGAGGTAAATTTGAGTTTCTTAGAAATTACCTAATTTTCTGTTTTCTTTTCATAAATGGATTTGTATTTAATTTCAAATCTGCTTTCCACTAACATATGATCACTATCTATTTCACTTCCACGATATGCTCTCGTATCTTTAATATTATTATTGAGTTTTTCATTTATAATAATATAATCTAAGATAGACTTATATCCTCTAGCTTCCCATGTATATTTATGTATCTCTTTATGTTTGACAAAAGTATTACTGATTTTTAAATTATTGAAAACACAGAAATCTTTTAACATTTCTCCATTATAATTACTTGTTGGTTCTCCTTCTGTTCCTGTACATTTTGTAATTGGTTTATTACCTACTCTGGCATTAAAATCTCCCATCAAAATAATTGCTTCATCTTTATCTTGTCTTTGTCAAGACAATTTTGTAAATTTTCATAAAATTCTTCTGATTCTTCATCTTTACCCTGCATTGCAGCATATATTCCAAAAATGTAAATTTCTTTAGTTATAGAAATTGATTCTTTTTTTACAATTTGAAATATGTTTTTTCTTTAGAAATATATAAGAAAGTAAAATATTAAAATTATTGTAAAACTTAATTGTAAAAATTATGAACCTACAAATGGATCGTTCATGAAGTATTGTAGTAGCGTGAATAAGTCACAGCTATTGTTATGCTGGAAAGCAGTTGATTATTGAACAAAGAGTATTTTGATTGTTTTGCTGTTTTGTTTTATAAAATGATATCGAGAGGTGATTAGATTTTTGGCTGTTAGCCATAAGTTAGCATTGGATCCTTCCTTTGAGAAGTATTTGTTTTACTACAAACATGTTAGCAGATTTAAGCCAATATTTGTTTATTCAAATTATCCTAGAGTTTTCCTAATCCTCTTATACTGATATTTGAGCATAAGGAATTAGGTTGTATTTGTCAAAGATGAAGCAATAAGAATAGGCTTAATCGTAACATCATCTTTGGAACCGAAAATTTGGCGGCCATGTTAGGTTGAGTTCTTCCAAAGGAGGATCATAAGGATGATGACAACTTTGTGAAAGCTGTGAAAGCAAGGGAAGAACTTCTTAGTGTTGATCTTCAGGAAAAAACTGTAAGTGCCTTTTCCTTGTTTGTATAGAGGAAGACAAATCATAGTGACATCAGCTTAGTGCATCGAACTGGTATACAGTTATTGCAAGGAAAAACATAGACTCAGTTAATTTTATTTAACAAGAAACATTTATAAATTGTAATCTATATATTTGCATTTACTTACACAATTATCTAAGTGAACTAGTTTTTGATCTTAAAACATATTAAGGTGTTTATTCACAACATGAATTGTGTTATTCAATAGCATCACATATATGATACCTTAGTATTTATTATACTTGTGGTATTTGTCGTTGAATAGTTATTTTTAGTAGCTTACACTATTAATTAATATTTATTTGACATAATATTTATACATATATGCAGAAGCGATTGTGGGTGATTCCACCAAAAGAGGGAAATTTGGCTATGATAAAAAATTTTATAAAATGTTTTTTTTTCTTTAAAGCAAACCTAGCAATTATTTAGTTATATGTTTGTTCCACCTAGAACACCAGTTGACCGAGCTTAATCTATTTCTTATTTTAAATAAAAAATATTTTATTTTCACAAAGTTGCCATTCTTGTCATTCCTGTTACCGAGACCAAATGTTGGGTAATTTTAATGAAAACACTAAGACGAGCATGAAACAAATTGTTTTATTTGACGTGTTACAAGGTTACATCAGGTTTCAATAACAAAATAGAAGAGTAAAAAAGAGTTTAGAGTAATTTATTTTGTAAAATACTTCCAATATTTAGGTCGTATTTAAAAGTTAGAAAGTTTCCATAAAACAGGCTAAGCAATATTGAAAGGAATAAAAAAAAATCTATATTTCAAGTAGTTATTATAGTTGGCAACAATGCTGCCTGTTTATTGTTGCATTGAATAAACAATTAAAAATTAATTATTAACCTTTCTTTAACGTGCGGAGTGAACTATCTAGGAATACAATTGACACGCACAATTTACGCAAAGGATTCGCAAAATCCTTGCGAATCCTTTGCGTAAATTGTGCGTATCAATTGTGTTCCTAGATAAAAATAAGTAAACACGCTGTAACAGCAATGACCGTAACACTAATGACTAGATTAAAAGTATATGAAATACTGTTCTTTAGCCTAGGTTCGCAATGATAAGGTCCCACAACTTGGGATCCACCTCAACATATGTAATTTATTTCAAGTTCTTTGTGTGCTATAATTTGGTGAATCTACTTCGTGCCTGGAACAGTAGGCAGGCCAGTTGGTAGAGCTCTTGTTGCAAATTCAACAACATCATCTGATACGTAAAATAGTTCTACTGTTGTTGCGAATGCTTTTAGGTTTTCAAAGAATACTAGCGGATGAGAAATAGACATTCCATGGACCACAAGGGAATCTGCTGTACGCTTCAAAGCTCCCCCGACTCTATCTGGGGCACCTTTACCGCGGCCCACTTCATAGAAGTTCCACGTGGCGAGCGTGAAACCCTTCTGGAATATTTTTGTGGAAAACAAGAAAAAATTGCCTTTTTGGCGGTATTGCGTTGTTGGACCATTATTAAAAAATGTACTGTGCTAACCATGGGGTATTTGTTTTTTGAGTATGAAAGCACTGATTCAAATAAGCACAAATGGCAGGAGGATCGTGCTGTGTAGAATCCGAAACTGTACAAAATGTCAACGGCTTTTCTTGACAAACGTACAGAACACGCTGTGCAACGGAACCTGTTTATGGAAACCTCCGAAATAAACACTCTGGATTTCAGAATTGTACTTGCATAAGTAATTTTCAGCAAAGTCAATGTGAATTTGGTCTCAAACTCTGTCTTACTTTACGATGCTGAGAAAACTGATGTCGTATATTAAATACATGTTTTCTGAGCTTCGTAAGATTATTTTGAAATTGCTCGAATAAATTCTCTTTTGTGCCACAGTACTTTTCTTTTACTGTAATGTTGAAATATATGGTTTCTTTTTCTCTGAGGTAGTTTTATCTTTACTTTCAAGTTTAGTCACCCATCTCCACCAAAACATCTCATCACTGTCATCTGCAAGATTGGTTATTAGTTTGTTATCTTTACGTTCATCACAATCCTCATAACTACATCCTTTTCATGGTTCTTCACAACAGTTCAAATCGAGAACTAGCTTTTCTACGTCTACTGAATCTACAATTTTTAACTCTTGTAACTTATCAGCCTGAAAAAAATCTATTCTCATGTTTTTTTGCACAAGCAAGTTTCTCTATCAGAAGTTCTGGGATGCAAAATCCCCAAAAGGAGAGCAAGAGGTAGAGTAAGAAAGGTTAAAGTTGGAATTTTCAGCCAGAAACTTTATTGTGCAAGTTCTTTAGGTTATCTGTTAAAAATCGCTTTTGCTCCTTCTTTGTTCTCTTGTTATTGTCTCTTTTTTCCCAGTTATTACTCGGCTAACATCATCTCTTACATAAAATTTTAAAATGTTGTATTTCATTTCACTAGGCAGTTTGTATACTCTTTTTTTCCTTTCATAATCAATAGAAGTGGATTTTGACTTTTTCCAACGTCTTTTAGACAATCTGATTTTTTTTCGTGCAAGTCCTTGCATTTTATACTTTTTAATGATTTTTCCTGTAAGAATCTTCGCTATTACTTGCTTATCCAACTCTTTTGGACTGTTTTTGTATTTTTCTCTTAAGTGGTCCAATATAGTATTATGGAAGACAAGTTCTCTGTGAATTTCTTCTGTGACAGTACAACCACTCAACATGACATTGGTTTTAGAATTTGGTGCATTTTTTAACTCTTGAAAGCGTTTTTTTAACCGTGCACACTGCTTTCTGTAGCGTTCGGTTAGTCGTTTTGATTACTCAGCGTTTCTTATAGTTTGGCAATCTCTCGGTAACAGGCAGCTCGATGTCTTTTCTTGGCCTTCTTTCCAAACAGTTTTTGTCTGAAATTAGACAAATGAACACGCAACATTAATTAAATACAAACATAAACTTGAACGCCAAATCATGTGCAAAAATCTTACAATCTGTAACTTATCTAGAAGGTGTCACGGTCGAATACGTGGGTATTGTCGAAGTTGAAGCCTTTGTTCTACATTTTTATCTACATCTTTACTAAGCCAATTTCCATGTTTTGCGCTGGGATCGTTATGCACGTTTAGATAATTCAGAAATAAGCTTGATTTTGTGACTAGCCTTTTTTTGTTTGTACCTATCCTTTTCCTTTAAGACGTACTGAGACCTTCTTTTAGGATCAGCATCACGCCGTTGCCAATACAACTTCTGCTTCTCAGCTGCTGTTAATGACATAGTTTTCCTAAAATACGGCGTTAATACTAGTTATGTTTACCTATTAAACTTTTAAGAATTACCTTATTTAAAATATTTAAATTAAATTATTCTCATTACAGTTTCAGAATTGTCATTGCTGTTACCAACTGTCATTTCTGTTACTATTCTACAAGTAACAGCAATGAAAGTAACAGCACTGACCAACTCACGTTGTGTTTGCCAACAAATCGTTTAGGCCTATTTAATTCATGTTCATAAACTACAGCCTTAATCAGCTCATTTTAACGAATATTTTAATAATCAAAGCAATTCGGTAGCTACATAACATTAACAATAATATAGGTAATAGCAGATGACTGTTGTAAAAGGTACGAGTAATTTAAAAGCTACATTCCAAATAGCGTCGAAGCGATTGTTGCATGTCTTTACACGGTTGGAGGGTTCAGTGGCGTACTATAGTCACAAAATCTGACAACAAACTTATGAACAAGTGAACGTCTCCTAGCTAAAACCACACCAGTAACAGCAATGACATAGATGTGGGACCAATGAACAAAATTTAATTTAATTTAAACTTAATAATTATTTTTAATCAAACTCATTGTTATTGTAATTGTAGGTACTTATTAAACGAATAAATTTAAAAAAATACGGAAAAAAAAAAATTTTTTTGTGTGTCAACGAAGTGAAAGACTGATGGAGGTGCATTTGTGAGACACGACTTTTTGCTGTTTTTGCATGAATTTTTAAAATAAATAAATAAAAATAAATTGTAATTAATATTGTATTCGTAAACGGTTTCTTGACTGAATAGCTGCATATGTTCTAGACGTGTCTATTCCGAAAATTGTTAATTTTTAACTAAAATTGTAATTTTAAAAAAACTGGGAAGCCAAAAGTACCGGAATGGCGGAATGACCCTTATGTGTTTATAAAGCTATTAGTCATAATCGAACCTTGTGTTACTATTTTGAAGAAAGTAAATTTAAGCAACTTATTTGTACATGTTATCCTATTTTGTTGTTGTGTTTATTTAAGGATAAACTTAATAGTAGAATTTTTTTTTTTTACAGATTGACACTTGATATCAATTTTTGAAATACTTATTACATTAAATATTCTGTTGAGTTACTTTTACGAGAATTTCTTTACTATATTATAGTTTTAAAAGAATCTTGTAATAGCAATATATAGTCACACTAATTTTAAACATTATTATCATCAAAAAATGTTAAAAATTTTATTCATAATTTTTATCCTGATCATTATAATTCTATCTGATATCCACAGATAATCTAAAATTTTATTTTTCCAAACTTTTTTGATCCATATTGCGACTCCCGATGAGGCCCATCTATCTTCATCAACACCAGGATAAATCATAATATAGTCTCTAAACATTAATGATCCTTTGTTTTTCTTTTTTGTCTCCGTTATTACAGCAATGTCTATATATCTAATCTTTAATTCTATGTTTAATTCCTCCATTTTATTTGCGATACCAGGTACATTCCAAGTTGGAAATTTAGTTTCCCAAAGAGATGTCCAGTTCCATTAGCCGGTTCATTTCCATTTATATCTGTCCTGTTATTCATCTTCTGAGTTTTTCGAGTGATATTAAATTCCCCTGGGTAGATCACTACTTTATCGCAGGGTAAATTCAGTGATAGGGCTGCTATCTTATGGCCTCTGAATTTGCCAATGAATAGCATTTCCTCTATTCAGAAATTGTGGTAATACCGCCAATATTCCGTCGTCAGAGCCTTTTTCATTAAGATCCAGACTGCACCACAAGGAGGCGAGGTTGACATTTGAATAGGAGTGGCTGTATTTTACGCTTCACTAATCCATTAGCAGTCCATTTTTTTTTATTTATATTTTTATTTTATTTTGATTTTAATTTCATGTTATTTATAATTATTAATTGCTGCAACTTCTCATTCCTTCTAATGCTGCTATTAAATTTAATTTTAATCTTTAATTTTAATTTATTGCTATTTTAATAACAACGATTTTATTTCATTTTTAATTTTATTGACTTTTATTTTTATTTATTTTATTTTCTTGTTGATTATGTATTTCTTTCTAGAATGATGTAATATTATTCCAGATTGAGGACTTTGAGAAAGTTAATCAAATTATGTTTTTAGCCATGGTTCTTTCGATCAGGGCCTGATCGAGCAACGCAGCTACATGTGTTGTTGTTTATCGATGCAGTTCGAGTTTTCTCCACCCAAAATGCTGCCCTACCTGCACGTCACCTTATGCTAATATGCCTACGGGGTTTCCCCAAGACATCCTCTGAAGCAGTGGACTTTCTTTATAAACTGAAATTTGCATTTCATTTCACTTGAAAAAGATTGCTCGTATCTGCAATTGAAACTATCGTCGTGTATTTCTTTTTATTGATTAAACAATTTTTGTAAAATTAAGCAGGTGGACCGGCTCGAATTTTGGATTGAAGTCTTACATGTATTTCATCTAAATCTTCTTATAAATCGCTATAAAAGTTTTCAATGCATTTCATAAGTTCCTCAAGATTTCTAATCGTGATGCCAGCTTCATTTCGTAGAACAGTAAGGAACTTCTTACTGGTGCATAAAGAACTTTTAGCAGCTTTTAGGTTTTCATTTTCCTCTACTGCTTTTCTTACCAGTTCACAATTGTACTTTCTGACATCCTCCGTAAGGTATTTGCCAACTGTTTCACAAAACTAAAAACATTCCATTCGCATCACACGATCAAAGAAGAAAAATGAAAAAAATGAAGATATATATGAAAACAATGTCATGCCACGTAGATTTTAGTAATAGGTTTTCATAAAAGAAAGAAGCCAAGATATTAGGCAATAATCCGGCGGAAATAATCTTAACTGTCGAAAAATCTTGCTATTCAACATCAATAATTAGGGTAAATAAAATAATACTTACCTTATAAGACTATCCATTCCGGCATAGCCTTGTAGTAAAAGTGGTGCAAATGTGTCGGAACTTGGGTTCGAATTCCCGCGTAGGCATGGATGTTGATTTCCGTGCTTCAAATAGTGTTTGTCTAATTCTTCTAATTTTTCTTTCCTTTCATTATTCCATAATGGCTTCCAGAGAAAGTTAATTGGAAAATTTTCTCAATATCTTTCTACGAGATTAATGGAAGGAGTTCATTGTCCTTCGGGTGGCAGTCGAAGGAAACCTCAACTGTTTGCTCCTAATAAGCAATAAGAAACCGTGGACCAAAAGGGTACAGCAGAAGAATGGCAAGCCGGCTGCACAGCTTGCCATCTTTCATGAACAATGTCGTCCTTGGAAGCCTCAACCCGACATTGAGTAAGTAAGTGAATAACAGGACTGACATATCAGATAAGTAATGATAAATAAATACTTAGAATTACTTAGACAATAGAAATAAAAACCCAATACACAAATGAAAAGGCTTTTACAAGTGAATTGTGAAAGTTCAGCTAAACCTGGATACATGTCGATTTTTAAAGTGCTTAATATTTTTTATCTTTTCATTTTTGTGTTGGCTTTTTATTTCTATTTAAATGATTTCACACACGTTAAATTTTGTACATTATTTAGACAGAATGAGGAAAGATTTACTACTAGTATGTTAAGATTATTTTATTGTTAAATTTATATATTCATTATTGACTTTAGGTATAGTAAGTTTTGAATCTTGCCATCCGCTATTGTTAGAAGGCTTGCGTCTAACTATATCTATGACCAATAGAAATAACTATTGGTTTTTCTGAACTCACCAAAAGCTTTCGTGAAACATTAAATTTGGCATCTGAAGCTGTTAAAAAATAATAACTTTTTATTAATAATAGCTTTTTATTTAGACAAGAAAATTAACGTGCATTAGAAACATTTTACTGTAAATAAAAGCAAAGAACGCACATAACTAAACAAAACACAAATATCCCTGAGCTATTTTTTGCTATTTGTGCTGGAAATTGGAGACAGTACTGTTTCGAGGCTAATTGGCCTCTCATCAGTCCAATCCAAGCTCAGTGAAATGGGACGATATACAAAACGAGCAAACATACAAATCAATCACCTCTGAATTACAAAAACATCAAAACAAAAGAATAAAAAGCGGTGAATAATATATCCCCGCTAGCGTTTAGCTTAGCATCAAGGGATTAATTTATAACAAGGTTAGTATTTAGACAAGAAAATTAATGTGCGTTAGAAATATTTTACTGTAAATAAAAATGGGGTCATTGATTTGTATGTTGTCGGTTTTGTATATCGTCCCATTAAACTGAGCTTGGTGTGCTGGCTGGATTGGACTGATGAGAGGCCAATTAGCCTCGAAACCAATTAGTCTCCAATTTCCAGCACAAATATCAAAAAATAGCTCACAAGGAGTCGAGACACCCTGTATGTTTAGAATTCAAGTGCCCTTTTGTGAGATGAAAGTACACGTCAAATACTTCAAAAATATATATACATGTTGGGGCCAACGCTCTTTAGAGTTCGAGATATTCGGCGTTATTATCGTTGATTTTCAAGTGCTGCCTTATTAACTCACTGATGTCGTTAGTAAGCAAGTGCAAGCCTGGTGTAGTGGTTAGAGCACTGGATTTCAAATCGATGGGTCCCTAGATTGATTCCCGTCAAGCTTTAAGTATTTTTGTTTTTATTTTTTTTTATTTTCACTTTATTTTTAATTTAATTTAATTTTTTTACTTTCTTTTTTGTTTTCTCTCTCTTTTTTTATTTTTTTGTACCTTCTTTCTTTATGATAGCCTAATTTAAGTTTTTTCCGTTTATGTTATGAATATTAAACAGAAAACCAATTTAAGTTTAGAAATAAATAAATAATCTTCTCGTTAACTTTGGTTTTAATTTATTAGTTAACTTAATTAACTAAACTTTTTTTTTATTATCATGTGGTGATGATACTCATTTACTGTTTGTATTGAAAATTATTTCAATTGTGCTTTTATTTTAAGTTTTTCTGTAAGCGTTTTAAATGTAATACTTCACTAACTGAATTTTAGTTTTTCTTTATTTTAAAAAAAAAAAACAAACAAAGTTAGTACTCTTGTTAATTTTGGTTTTTAATTAGAAGTACTTTAATTCAGAAAAATAAAGTAAAACATATACTGTATACCGGGTGATTCAGAAAGTACTGGAAAGTACTGATGACTTTCACCACCCCATACCTTTTAAACTACTGCTCATAAAAACTCTGAATCTTTTTATATAAAATCGTCCAACATATAAGAGTTATAAAGAAAAAGAAAAACAGCACCTGAATAAGAAATTAAGAAGAGATTGCCTTTCTGATTTTAGATTATGGGGAGGAGTTGGGAACGGCCGTTTCGTCCTTCAACGGTTTCATCAGCCCAACCCAGCCTCAACCCTAACCAAATCAGAAAGGCAAGCTCTTCTTGGTGAAAACCACTGTCAGGCTGGCAGTGGTCCCACTCATGATAAAGCACAAGAAAACAAATTGCTGCGAAAATTAACGTGCGTTAGAAATATTTTACTGTAAATAAAAATGGGGTCATTGATTTGTATGTTTGTCGGTTTTGTATATCGTCCCATTTCACTGAGCTTGGTATGCTGGATGGATTGGACTGATGAGAGGCCAATTAGCCTCGAAACAGTACTGTCTCCAATTTCCAGCACGAATAACAAAAAATAGCTCAGTGAATTTGTGTTTTGTTTAGTTATATGCGTTCTTTGTTTTTATTTACAGTAAAAAGCTTTTTATTTACTTTCAAGAATTTTAGATTCAAACAAACCATTGAAAGAACTCAGTAAAATGCCTATTAATTTTGAAAGAAGTAACGTAGTTATTTTCAGATACAATCAGTAAACAGCAGTATATAGTTTAATTCCAATCAAACTCAAAATTCTTAAAAAATTTTCATGAAGACAAAATAAAGGATAGGATAAAAATAAACATTATTTTTAGCCGATCATTGATTATTATTAGCCGACCGCCATCCGGGGCGCTCAGATAGGAGTTTGGTCTCCCTCCTTTAATTTCTTGGGAAAAATATTGAGTAGGTTCCCTAATTACCTTCCTCAGGAAGATATAATGGAATTGATTCAATCCTGAAGGAAAAGATGAAGAATCAGATAAACACAGGAAAAGAAATAACATCCATGTCGTCCCTGGGATTCGAACCCAGGTTCCGACAAATCTGTCTCATGAAAGGCCGCGCCTTTAACACAAGGCTATGCCGAAATACATTATATTTCAGCATTCCGGAAAACTGGAAATTATTCAAAATTTTTATCAATTAACTAATTACATCAAAAATACGAACAAAATTTTCCTAACTTACAGATACGAATATTAAAAATGTTAATGTTAAAAATATTATCATGAAGAAGAGGTTTGTAATATAATATAATGTAATATAATATAATATAATACAATGTAATATAATTGTATAGCTTTATTTTCTAATTATGAGGAATTGAAAACTTAATAATTATATAGTTTGCTCTCTGGCTCGTGACTTCATGATCTTTTGCATTGTGTTTAATATGATTTTACAATAAAATGATCTATCTTTCTGAACGTTTTTTATTGTTAAACTTTATGGTGCTATTAAAAAAGCCTGCAGTTAGCTTGATTCAGAATCTTGTTCTTGAAAGTTCAAAACTGAACCAAAATAGACAATATAGGTTTTGACATGAGTTGACTAAGCATGCTCAGGGTTATGTCGGTTCACAGATCGGATCAAAAGCAATTTTGAAGTGTCACACTAAACTATCGCAAACATTCGTCAATGTTGTCATCGATGATAAGAGTATTGAACCAACTATCGGACAATTCCCATTGACCCTTTTCTACGCTTTCTTCCCCGAAGGGACTCCGATAAAAAAGTAAATTTTCAATTTAAAGTCTCTCAGGTTTCAAAAAAATCTTATCAATCAAATAATCAGTTTTAAAACTGATATTACATTTTCTTCATCAGCGCAAACGATAAAATCAAAATAAAAACCATTATACTATGACAAATTAATACTCTGTCATTTTAAGCACTAAGTTCCGATTCTTTAACTGCTAAACGACAATTGTACACCCATTAAGAATGCTTTTATTTTAATGTTAAAAAATAATCGGTTATTTGAGTCATTTCTTTGTACAGGATGTTTCGGAAATGTGAAGAAATACGGGTTCCAAAAGTCATTTTGAGTCATTTTGTTGTACGGGCCATAGTTTTAGAGTTTGGAAATGAATGCTTTGAGAATGGTCCCTAATCAAAGAAAGCTCAGTTCACATTAGGAAGTGTAAGTAACTAAAGCATTTTCTTTAATTATTATATCTGTTCTCAGTCATGACATTTATTATCCGGATTGCTTTTTGTAATAAACCTTTACCTTATTTACTTACACTTTCTAATGTGAACTGAGCTTTCTTTGATAAGGGACCATTCCCAAAGCATTCATTTCTTAACTCTAAAACAAAATGTCATAGAACATTTTCGATTCAAAATGACATTTGAAACCCGTATGTCTTTGCTTTGTCTACCATTTTTGAAACACCCTCTATAAAAATTTCTTTATATTTTTAATTTAACAATCACCATGGTACTACTTTCATAAAGGTTACTTACGATAAAGTTTCTTATATCTTTAATTATTGTACTTCTAATATATATTTTTACCATTTTTTTAAATGGTAAAAATATATATTAGAAGTACAATAATTATACAATAATTATACAATATACAATAATCCCTATCACTCCTATACAGCACCAATAGATTAAAAATTAAGTGGATGGTTAATTAGTAGATATTTTATACCCTCTATTTGCTCCAACACCGTTGCATCTGCATTTCTTAAACTAAAAATTGCTTTAAAGAAATATAGTTGATATAAAATGTCAGAAGATGACTTTAGCAGCAATTATTTCATTAATAATTCTGTAATTCTAAAACAGATTGTTAATTTTAAAACAACATTATTCTATAAAAACCTGCGTTACTCTTTTGCATTAAATCATTAAAGTTGTTTACATGTTTACAATACAAATTTATATGAAAGATTGAATCATCTAGCGAACATCATTTGCTTTCCAAAGTAATTTTTAATTTATGAATAATGATCTAATAAACTTTCAATTAAGTTGTAAATTCCAAAATAACTCAGTGAAACTGAGTCTCGAACTTTTTTATAAATTTCTTGTTTGGTTACATATTTCTTAGGCAGCGCAGTGGTGCCTCAAAGAAAACAATATATAATCAAAATCTCACCAATGAAACATTAGTGAGAAAATTCATGTGCCAGCAGTGCGGAGATAAGGTCTCCGTAGTGAGGCTAGTATGAATAATATATCGGAAGCGCAGTGGTGCCTCAAAGGAAAGGCCTCAGTATGGAGACCTAGTTATTTACTGTGACTTCTCCTGGCTGATGATCGCCAACGAGCGTGAAACAGCTGTTCCAGGATGTCACTTGTAAATAATTTGGTCTCACCCATTGTTGTTATTACATATTTCTTGTTTAAAGAAATGATTGCATTAACTATTTGTTTCAGTACGTATTTATTTGAAAAATACTAGAAATAAAATTATTAAATATTGAATTAAAATACAATTATTATGTGGATTTTGTGATGTGAAATTATAGTTAATATGTCTAGTGTAAATAAAGTTACTCACCGTATTTCACATGATATATCCATTCTGCACGGATAATTACAGAAAAGTGCTATTGAAAAAAATAGGGCTATTGCCGGAGTCCCAGCAACGTATGTGCAGTTGTGAACGTTAAACAAATAAGAATAATCCATGCTACGTTGACATGCGATTGTTAACAGAGCGGAGGACATGCTCAGTTATAAAAAGAAGCGATCACGCAGTGTGTATGTTTCTAGTGCTACAGAACAGTTGATGTTCAGATGTTGTGCCAATAAGATGAGAAGGTGAAATCTTCTCCTTAAGTGTTATGTCATCGAAGAATATAAGCTTAAAGTGCAAATGCTTATATTCAGTGCCTATAAGTGTGTGAATCCACATGCAGATTCCAGGGATGAAATCAGTTCATCATTTTTAACTTGCGAAAAGGATTTTCGCAAATAAGAGGCAGCGTTCGTTTCCAAGACAACGACAGACATAGTAGGGCTACAACAACTATTTGGAACATAGGTCTCCATGTTCATCAGTTCTACGATTCAGAAGCTAGCAGATTCAGTGTTAATTAACCAGAGCCATCTACAGTGAGTTTCTTCATTGGTACATCGTGTTCCACTATTGCTGTAAAATAAAGATCGTAAGTACGAACTATTTATCGTTTTTTTAGATGGGTGAATGCCGTTACAGAAGAAGCAAGAACCAAGACAAATGGACTGTAATCATTAAATGCTAGTAAATCTAATTGCTTATGCAAATTGTGGCAATTTAGTTGAATCGAGTTAATTTGTGGAAAACATAAATTTTAGCTTTAAAGTGTTTAAGCTTTTTTGGAACTGACTGAGATATAAAACTTTAATCCATTACTAAAGTCATAAGTCTGACGAAATTTATTGATTGCCATATTATCATTAAGATAATATTTATTGGATACTTAAAGTTTAATTCAATTTAAAGAATTAAATCTTTCACATTTCCTTTATGTGTGTGTGTTAGATGTTCGCATTCCTCTTTCCTTGATTATTTAAGTTTATCTAATTTTGCCTCAGTTTGATCAAACTATTCATTTACGTACTCTGATACTCTGAAACCGCCATGCTAGGAGGCGTTACAAGTGATTAAATTTTCCTACATATTATTATTTATTTAATATAGAATTTATTCAGATGTAGAATTCCAGATTTAATAACATACTCTAACAAGCTGTAAACTGTAATAAAATCGCCAACCATTAAAACATAATGTTCAATTAAAAATAGATCATATTATAAATCACTAAGTACGTACGTTTCAAGTCACCTTTTTATTAGGACTCTTTCTCATGTGTGCCCACCCCATTCCCAAAGTCTAATCTATTGCAAAGCATCTTAGCTACTTTCCTCATTCTACAAATTAAAGTTGAAAATAACAAGATCTTCCGTTTTTGTTTTTAATCTTTTCATCTTAAATCTATCTTTTATAGTATGATTATAATTATTATTATTATTATTTTTATATTCTTCACATTTTTTAAAAATTTTATTCCAAATGAGAATGCAACAGGAAGGATTAGCATTTGTTCCTACTTCCCGCTAACTGTCGCTGGTATCCGCATTCCTGAATATGCCATTGGTTTGCTTTGCCTGTGTAGTCATTTGTTGAAGTCTCATAGAGATAAACAAGCATCTTTCTTTCCCAGCGTTGTGTAATTTTCCTTAAAGAATCTTTGTGGATGGGTTACAACATTAGGCCTTTCAATGTAAAATTTCTTCTTTTCTACGCCTCTATATTACTCTGCAGCAAAGAGTTCCTGGATAAACTAAGTGATCATATTTGGAAGTTCTTCTTTCTTTGAGCTAACTTTAAGTAACGACAATATGAAAATAGTAACGATCATACTGGTACCATTGGAGCTCTCAGCCGCCTAAATTTTCGATGTGTTGATTCGCCATTTTCCGCGAGTTGGATTTGCAGCCATTTGCTTCTGCTTGTGCTCTAGAGCATTTCGGGAACGATCATCATGAAGACACGGTGAATCTCTCTTAGTTAATCTGTACTTGTCTGAATAATTCATTTTTCATTTAACGTAAATTTCTTATTGCAGTATAAAAGATGATCCAAAAGTTACGATACGACTTTCAGAGAAGAGATTGACTACTCCACTTTGAAGTTTTAACTACTCAATAATAAAAGATAATAAAATAATGAGTTTCTTAAATTTTGACTGTTTATCCATTACTTTTTTCTGTAATTTATTTTGTGATTTTTTTTTTGTATTTTGAATTTTTTTATTGAATAGATTTATTGTTCAAAACAAGCAAAATTGTACAAACAAAATCTTGATTAGATGCAGTAATACAAATAATAGAACCTGTTGATTTTCGATTAAAAAAAGAAAACAAACTAAGCGGACTTCGGGAAACCTGATTTAGTCGATTGAGCTTTCAGCAATTTTATTGGCTGCTGCATTAAAGATGGGGTTCGTTAAAGAGTAAATCCAATTTCATTCTGAAAGGCTCCTGTCTAGAATAGTGTCTGAATCTCAGTAACTTTAACTATTAGAAGTTTCATGTAGTTACGGTTTGACGATATTAATCTTTCAAACGGTTAAAGAGCTAAGAACTTACGTTAAACAAGTAGATAAACTTTGAATACAAGAAAGGTAAGTGAATACCAACGTTTTAAAGCATTATGTTGCTCAAAATTATTGCAGATTTGTACAAGACTATTATATTCGCAGTAACCAGGACTATTCATTAAAATAACCATTAATTAAAAATAGTAAATACAAATAATAATATGCGAAAATAATGGAGTTTCATTTTATTGTATTGGATTCAATTGGCATTTATTGTCTGGTTGAATTGTTTTCCACTAAGAAAATACTAAATTATTAATTGCTGATTTATTTACAACTTATTATTTCTGATATCATTTTGTTTTTATTTTAGAATAGAATTAATTGTAGAAGGCGATCGTAATTAAACTTTGCCAATTCAGAGCACTCTGTAGCTGTAACCAATAAGTGGATTGACACCGAAATTTGTACATAGACTATTCAATGGATGCGGAAAAGGATTATGAAAAAAAAAAGTTAAAACGCCACTTGCAAAAAAAAAAAAAACGATGAATCACTAAGACCAACTAAAAATGATACTTTAAACATTTAATTTTGCATTTATCAACATTATGAATAAAATTAATGAAAACATTGGTACGTTTGGCGCTGTAATTAACGAAATGCAATTTCATTTGCAAAAGCATCTACTTTGCAGCAAGAGTTCTGGGTACAAAAAAGATTAGAGCTAGTGAAAGTCAGTCTTATCAGCTATGATAGCTATCACTTTTAACTTTGTTTACGAATACCATGGTAATGCTGTGACTGCTGTGTTACGGATCACCCTGTATCACAGAGAGGATACGCAAACAGAGAAATTATTAATGCAATTGGAAGCCTACACCCATAAATATAGGTGATAAAAATTAAATTTAGCTATGGAACGCTGGGCCCGGAAATCCCACAGCTAAAACCAAATAATAATAATAATACCAAAAGAGAATTAAAGAAATGATGAACAACTCAGGTATATCAAACAACAAAATGTATTTGAAATGAGCTTAATATTATACAATCACACACAACAAATCAAGACCAATGCAATAGAAATTACATATCAATAAAAATATATATATAATAGTAACACACAAAGCTTTGTTCACAAATTCGGCAATTCCAAAGATTACAAATTAAAAAAAAATTATTCAAAAGTTGGTAATTATCAAATAGTAATTCACAATCACCTTATCAATGCAATTTAACAAAAGTATAAACTTAAGATATATTCTCACAAATAATTTTAGTCACTTTATAAGCAGAATCTGATCGAAAATTGTTTATGGAACAAACTTTCGGATTAGAGATTATGTCTGAAGAGTTCACTCCCTGATTTAACTGGAGTGTTTTACTCACAGTTGCGGCGATCTGTCTTGTTTACTCTAGCACAAAATATAGGATAGCTCCAACAAAATTCACTGTTCATGTCCACGTAAAGTTAAGTATCCACGTAAACACAAATGGCGCACAACAATTCTTTTACAATACACGAACGTTCCTTTATAACAATGGCTAATCACTGTAACTGAGCTATCCTAAGGGTATACTGCTTTTCTTAATATCTGACAGATATCGAGAAGCACAAATCTCAAACGTATTCAGAGATATTTGCACCACAGGATGAGATACAAGTCTTGCCATTAATCGTGTATAGGTAGAAAAGAAAAACAAAGCTGCTTTTCTCCTAACACCTCCTCCGTTCTTCCAAGACGGAAGATAAATACGTGTGTCTCGTCCGAGCTACATCGTGAGAAGTGACTCTGAAGTTTCAAGAATGCATCTCATAGGGATGGTGACGTAAACAACGTTTTACCAATGGCTCTTCAAGAAATAAGGAGTGTCTTGAAACTTCAAATGACATCACTATAAACTCCGTACAGAAACAATATGGCGATACCTTCTTTTCATCATAAAAATTGTTCCAAATAAAAGCAAAATTACATTTAATAATCTACATCACATTTACAGATAACAATTATAAAGGTTACGTAAGGTGGTAGGATGCTAGAATATATAAAAAAAAATGCTAAATAAAAAGTTTTAATGTGGAAAACCTGCCATTTCACAATTAATTAGAAAACAGAGAAGAGATAAAAAAAATGGCGGATCCTGCGAAAAAAGTAAACAACTAAGTGACATAATCACACAGAATTGCGTCATAGAAAGTAGAAGAAGAAAAATAAAATAAATAAAAAAAAAGTCCGTAACAGCTGTTCGTGAATTTCGCCATCGTAAGAACTTAAGCCGCGTACCAATGTCTGTACAAGCTGAGAAGAATATAATACGTCGATTCGAGAAAACTGGATCGTTAGGAATTCAACCTGGCAGAGGGCGCAAGCAAGTCGTTGAAGATGTTGTGACTGCTGTTGTCGATCAGTCCATGACTCATGTTTCTGGCGCCACTAGTGCATATGCAATGTCACGGCATTTAGACGTACCATATGGCACAGTGTGGAAGATACTGGACAGATAGTGAATCTTTTTCCCATTGATTGCTCTTGCCAGATTGGAAGTTGATTTGTCGTCGGAACATTCCTCTAGTGATGAAGCACATTTTTATCTTAATAGAACAGTAATACGAAGAGTTGTCGCATTTGGAATATGGAAAATCCAAGTGGTTTCCGGAACTTCTTCTGCCCTGTCTTGCAGTGATCGTCTGGTGTAGATTCACTTCCACTTTTATCGTCAGACCATTCTTCTTCGACGAAGTTGCTCCTAATGGCGCTGTAACATCTTCTGTACTGGAATATCATGACCCTGAGATATCATGACGAACTCCAAAATGTTGTCGCATCTCAACTTCAACAGCGACAATGCCTCGCGTTTACAAGATGGTGCACCATCCACTTATTGGAGACACTATTGATTGTGCCAACCTTTCGCCGATGACCGGGCGATTTAATTCCCTATTGCCTGGCCATCACGTTCTCCGGATCTGAATTTCTGGTTGTGAGGCCATTTCAAGAATATGATTTAACGTAGAAAATATTGCAAATTTGCCAGACTTAAAGGACCGTATTACCTTACTTGTGTGAAGCATCACATGGGATCATTCGCGGTCAGCCTTTGAATACACCGATCATCACTTGGAAATTTAAACAACTTCACGATGGGAACACATTGATCATTACTCCTTACATTATCAAACAGTCTGTGCATCAGGCATACCCCGTACCGAACGAATAAATATTTTTTGATTATGTTTTTGTTGATTATTGTTTATTTTGTTGTTTTATTTGTTTTCATTTTATTCGTGTATTTTGCTATAAAGGTCCCTAGTGAAACCTTTTTGAACTTAATTTTACATAATTCTTTTCCGCATCCTTTGAATAGTTTGCATACAAATTTTGGGTGTCAATCCGCTTATTGGTTATAGCTACTGTGTTCTAAATAGGCCAAGTTTAATTACATCACCTTCTACATAACATTTCCCATTTCTCAAACATTTTACTGTTCTTTCAGACGTTAAATATTGAATGAACGGCAAGTATTTTATTTCGCAATAGTTTTAATCTAAGTATAATAATCTCACTCACACTAGAATTCAGTTCAAAGAGTTAAGAACGTAAATAAATTTCCTAATGTTGGAATCAGAATGAAATGAAGGAATTACATATAAGAATGATTGAATAACATGTATACATCATAATTTGTGAGCTACCGAAATGTTGTGTAACCTAATGTTGTTCTAAGATGAGGTTAAAATATCATTTTATACGGTTTTCATTCCTCAGATAAAGAATAGGGAATCATATGGAATTCCTATTTTGATGAATTGACACAAGGAATTGACATGTGATGCTGACAATGAAAAATGTTTCTTGAAGCTGAAGCAATACCCTGATGCACATTAACCTGCTCGAAACGTTTGCAGCTGCAGAGATTTATCTTCAAACGAGAATGGTTAGAACAGAAGACACCAACTCCTAACTTCATCATCATCCTAATTGAAAGAATTCATGAAACACTCCGGCTTTCGCTATCGTTTCGTTTTTTTCAAATAATTTTTCAAAACTTTCTTTTAACATTAACTATATACAAATTTGTATTCGTTTTGCTTTTTTTAAAAAAACAAAAACAAAACGAAAGACTGAAAATTTTCATATTTCGTTATATAAACAAATTTCATCTCATTAAAGTTAAAATAACCGAACTGTATCATAATAAAGCAGAACAAAGTTATAACTAAGAGCATAACAGATACTCAACAATCCTTATCTATCTTTCATATCGGTATGTGTTGTGTGAGTATTTTTGTTTGGACCTTTTCATCACAAAACCATACACCTTACGTTTATCTTTTCGTAGGTGAAAAAGAATGTTTACACTTGTTGAGCCGTTACCCAGCCCTGTAGTCAAAGCAACGGTCTCCCTTTGAACCTTTGAACATGGATTCGAATCCCCCGTGAGGCTTGGACATTTCTTCTTCTGTATTTGTTTCTCTTCTTTAATGGTGGGCTAAAGTCTGTCTGGTATCTAGCTATACCTCCAAGATATAATGTCTAACGAACAAAACAATCTACCCAGTATGGGCTCAATCAACAGCAATAACTTGTTGAATAAAATATTATTGCAAAGAAAGGGGTAATTTAAAAAAAAATCCCGTATTCAGAATGTAAGATAGTAATTACCGTTTCCAGGCAAACGTTTCTACAGTAAAAAATTCTCAAATCTGCATGTTAAAGAAATATTACTCTATAAATCTTATTGCGCTGTGTGAAGGAGGATTAGAATCAGGGATGGTTAAAAAGTATATCAGTTTAACATCGATTTGGAATTTTTCATGTTTTTTCGCATGAGTAGTAATATATAGTATTCCTATAAAGATGTAACGTATAGATATAAAATAGTCTCTTGTTTTATCGAGATTACATATTTAAAACCAACTGTTTTATGGGATAACAGTAACCTTCCGAAATTCGTAGCAATTTTCAATATTCAGTCAATTATTTTAGTTAAAAAAACTAAAAATTAAAAATGATTTAAATTAACAATTTGTAACCTGCTTATTTAATTTTTTATTGAATTTGAAGTTTATTTCAAATTAAAAAATTAAAGTAGTTTGTGTTGTTCTTGCTTGCTTCTTACACCAATGTATATTTTCGCTTATGTGTTGATTTTTCTTCAATCTTACTGTCGTAAAACTTTTACAGTTCAACACATCCAAAGCTATTTTTTTGTTGTTATTTTTCGTTGCGAAAGATGATTTTCTTCGAAGTAAGTGCCTGCAGTGAATAAAGAGTAAGTATATAATTATCTTAATTTCACGCTGCATTTTGTTAGATTTAACAGCCTCGTTTGTCGCTGTTGTGAGGTAAATCCTCTGGGAAAATAACAATTCTATTCTTTTTTTGTGCTTCTTAACTTATTTATAGGACCAGTGGCTTGTTCTCATCCCTGGAGTAAATGTCTATTTTCCACACAGAGATGAGCAAGGAAGGTGCGCTATTGTTTGTTCAACAAACTCGTAAATTTCCAAGCTGTAAAGAAGTTGAACTACTCTCTGAGGACTCATGCAGATAACTCGGCATCTCCCTCTCTGTACCGAAGATGTAGCGAACCTCTTCCAGAATATGCACGAAAGAGAGGAAAAGGAAGTTGGAGTAGTCGTGGTTAACCACGAGTTGATAGCCATATTTCTCTTGACCGTGAAATCTGACAAATGTACACAGTAATGACGTTCTTAAGAGCAATTGCTAAAAACATATAAGAGCTTCAACACAACAAAGTTATGCTATCGTAAACTGGTCTAACAAACGAAGTCTTCATGTTTTTAACGTTAATGTAAGCTTCTTCTTTACTTCATATTTTAAACTAAATTCTTAAACATAATAACAGCTTCATTAGCTTTACTATCAATGATTAATCAATATTAATCATTTTTAAAAGATTGGTGTTTGCAATTTTGTTGAAAATATGACATTTGTTAGCTTAAAAATTTTAGTTTTGCAGTGATAAAATATTTTTTTTAATGTTACAAATGAAATAATTTTTGTTAATGGTATTTAATGCTATGGTTAAGGATATTTTATTAAAAATGCTAATATTTTTGTCTTTCGGTGCTTTTTACAGGTATTCTAACGCATTAGGAACGAAGGAATGTCACTTAATACTTAATTATTAAAACACGAATAATTATTAATATTCTTGATTTTAAGTCTAATCTGTATTGTCGGAAAATTAGGTTCCATAATAATTCATTAACTCGAATAACAATGTTCCACTTGTTGTTAATTAAATTTTAAAAATTTGCAATGTAAATTAATGGTAAGTAAATTACGTTAAGTCTTCTGAAATTTCATGCTTTCTCATGAAAGTTTAGTTATTATTCAGTATTATAATGTTTCTATCAAACTTAGAACTGCTTTTATACAGACTCTATAAACTTTTAGTTCATAGCCTTCCAAAAAAGCTTAGGATACACAAATAGTAACATTTAAAATTTAATTTAATAGTAACAGTTTATTTTTGCTCTCTACGTAGTCATTGATAAATTCAATAAACTCTGCAATAATTATGTAGACTTTTAACAAATTTGTCAAAATCTAGTTTTCTACAGTTGAAATTTTTATGAATCATTACATAAGATCGATAAATGTTAAGCTTCGTGCTCGGTTAAATCTTGAAACTAAAAGATTACTTTTACGATATTCAAATTTAACTTTAAATTTTGAGAGATAAAAATGTCTAATTCTACACAATAAGAATGAAATGAAAACTTACCAAATAAGTGATCAGCTCTCAAAAGAACTATAAAATTTAATAGCACAGAAAGAAAAAAAGCATTCCATAGATTTTCAGTCTATAGCTTCAATATTTACAGGTATCAAGGATTGAGAAGAGTAAGTCAAATAAATGTTTACTGCAGCCTGTCTTTGACATTTTATTCTATTTCGAGTGTAGATAAGTAAAGAATAGTTTTTAGATATTTTTTAAAACATCATCAATAATAATAGAAACTACAATATAACAATTTACAGAAAGAGATGTAACAAGAGAATCTGTTTCTCAGTCTCAATCATTCAGTTAAATCTTTTTAGCCGCCCCTAGGTTACAGCTTGCCTGTAAAACATAAGGGACCGCTCTTGCCTTTATGCTTGCTGGATGTCGCACTCTGTAGTGACCAATGGTTACAGATATTAGAGTGAAACCTTCACCATTGCGTTCAGCATCAAACAGTAGGTGACCACGTCCAAAAAATCAGACCTCTAGGACCACTCCCTGACCGGATGTTGGGGGGGTGGGGTCAAAAGTGGTTGCTTCCGATAAAGAGGAAAACAGCGATAGACGTCCCTCCAATATAGACCCTTCTGAACACTTGTTTATTTATTGAACATTTTGTTTATAAAATTGTGCATATTATGGGGCCGCTTTGCTTTTAACACTGTCTAAAAGCATTAATTTATCTTGTTTTTTTCTGATATGGTTTAAGACAAACAGTTTACAAGTTTATCTATAATTTAAGTTTTATTAAGATTTATTTAAATTTATGTAAACGTTAAATTCTTCAAGTTATTGCATTAAATAAAATTGAAGACAAGTTTTCAGAAAAGAATGTTTTTGAACCATTGTAAAACTTGCAACTTATATTACTTTGTTCAGATACACAACAAAATAAATCAATGTAATTTTTTCCTCTCAATTCACACAATTATAATTTGAAGATTAAATTGAAGCTTTAATTCGTATAAACACGCGGTAAATTCTTAGCAATTCTGAAAACTGTGGAATTTCAAGCGAAATACGCTTAATTATTCCCAGAAACAAAGGCTATCTTGGAATCAGAACTCTTGGAATTTGGGGTTTAAGTGTGTGTGGTTTAAATAAAGATGGCCAATTAGTTGAATTTGGTTAATCCATTGTGTGAAATATTTGTCGCTTTTTTTAGCAAATTTAAATAAATAACCCAAAAAGGTGGTTTATATGCAGATAATAATGTTCGGAATCAAACTTTACAATTCCACTTTAATTAAGTGGTTGGAATGCTTGATTAAAAGGTGAATGTAATGCCGTAAGTTCGTGACAGTTGTCAGAGGTCGCATTCCTTTGGGACTGCGTTATTGTAACTTTATTGCATCGACTGGATTCCTCGGGGCAAATATACGAGGCCCTATTTCAGTTCGGAATGTCACAGAGAGCTCACCGTGCCGGTTTTTATTGACTGCAGCACCATCCGTGAGACGACGTTCGTCTTCGTTGACGGTGTGAATCATTCCCTTTCTCCTCCCCGATTAAAGCAGCCACAGCTGCCGGCGACGGCTAATGCCCACCCCGAGCAGGATATCTACCCATCAACGACGAGCGGGTGGGATTGGTAAATATACAGCTTGACAAGGAGATTTGGTAAGACGTATTGTAAATATTTGGCAACGCGGAAAAAGACAGCCCTTAAGATAGTATATGAGCGGAAATAAACTGAAATTATAGACTTTTGAGCACATCAGCACGCCGGCTATATTTTGTAGTGGTATTTTTTTTTTATTTGTTTTTTTTTTTATCCCCTCTTCTTTAAGCACCCCTCTTCCATTTTACCTCCTCCAAAAAAAAGTGCATTCCCTGCAAAAATAAATTCATGGAAAAGATTTTTAAATACCTCCCAATAAAACACTTTAACTTATCATAAATATAATTTTTAAAAAGAAAAAAAATTTATTAAATTCATAACACTACAGTATATTATTTCCAGATATTTATAACAAATAATGAAAACATACATTTAAGCTAAATGTATAGCTTTTGCAGTGTCACCACACTACTTATTAATTTATTATAAGTAATTTTAAATGTTTCAGCGTCTTGATTTGCAATATATTACAAAAATATATTTTTATGAATTTTTGTAATACATTGCATATCAAGACGATTAAACATTTAAAAATATTTATATGTTAAATTCCTGCTCTGAAGGAAAAAATTAAAAAAAAAGTAGTAAACAAGATTTTATATAACCATGATGTAGTTATGGTTAATTTATATTTTCAGTTTATTATGTATACATCTGAGGACGAGAAATTCTCGAAACATGTAAAGTAAAGGATATATAACTTTGTTTATAAAGACTTGTGTGTTATGGTCCTTTCTAATAATAATAAAAATAAAATAGTAAGAGTTCAAGTGAAATCGAATTGACCAATCAGACGACGTTTGGGAATGCGGAAAGTAATTACATTAAACAAACTGCTGAAAAGTATTCTTAGTCATAGTAGTATTTGCAACTAAGTATGTGAATGGAATTATAACAATTGAAATAGCGTAAACAAAAGCACAGATCAACCTTTCCGTAGTAATTGATCACTAGAATGGCGCTAGTTACCATATAGAACTTTCTTGTAATTGACAATTATTGAGGCTGTAAGTCCATTTCAGTTTTTGCTTTATCTTCATTATCCAATTTTCATTACAAAAAATCGAGCGTTATAAAGGAAAATAAATCATGAACTAATTGGAAAAAAGAGAGGGAAAAGTTGAATGCGTAAGGAGGGTAGAATCAGTGAAGATGGCACCAATTGAAATGTTGCTATTCAACCTTTCCTCCATCAATTGTTGTGTTCATTGTGTCATCCTTTGTTCCAAATAGTACCTCGACACCGCAATTTCCACTATACAAGGTTGCACGTCGAGGGTCTGCAATGCTCCGTTTCAGTAATTCAAAGATACAATAACCCATTGGTGATCGTTGGTGGACTTATGAGGAACCGAGCTTAAGGGCATTATGTTTATTCCAGAGTCATGTGATTTTTGTTCGTAAAAAAACAAAAAAAATCAAAATCATCAAAATTTGATGTTTGTGAAGTGACTGGATGCCTTCTCCATGTGGAAATGAACCTTTCCCTGTCGTTTGCTTGGAGTCTGGGGATGTCTTTGTCGTATATGCGGTTCATCACATAATTTTCGAAATACGCTGTATTTACCTTTTGCTTTTCTTGGAAGTTTATGGAACATTAACTTGACATATTCACATGACAGCACATGTGAACCAGCCACAACCATGAAGTCATTTGAAAATTTTTCCTTGCACTCTCGAACAAAGTCAGACCCTCCTTTATCTGCTTTAGAGCGATAATATATTGCTCGAGGTTTCTTGGTATCGTTTAGATACATCCACGCTGAAGACATTTTTTTTCCATTTTCTCACCTGCAAAATAATGTTCTTACTGTTTTCGGGCGTTTGTGAATCGTTCAGCCACATGCAGCTCTTGTCAGCTTCTGACCTTGTGCTTTGCGCAGCCTCCCTATTTGTAGGTTTTCTCTCAAGATATGGCGTATGATTTCCTGAGATATTCCTAGCTTCATAGCCACAGCACGTTATGTAGGGGCTTTTCCATAGAGCCATTTCCTTCATACCTCGTACATTGGTTGAGCAGCAGTTTGACTGAGAACAATTACATTGACGTTTCTGTGTATCGCGATCTTTTGGAGCCAGATTCTTAGATATTCATTTTGTTCCTAGATATGACATGGCCAACTTTTTGACGACTGAAAATAAGTCCCTGTTCTTTACACCTCGTTACGATGACGGAATAGAAGAATCCACCATCGGAAATTCCATTTATGCAGCCTACCCGATAACGATTAATAAATATTCTTTTCCACTTTTACAATATAACAATTGACTGACTGCTCGCGTATATTCGACCACGTGACGCTCGTGCTGTGGCCAGTTGCGTGAACCATACATTCAATTCAATTTGTGACATCTTAACTGTTTCAACTCTTCGTTTTCTATATTGCATAATTATACTTTTCATAATTTTCAGTATTTTATTAATTAATCGTAAATAAACCTTGCAATGTAACTAATATGCTAGATAGAATTTATTGCGTGAGATTTCAAAATCCAAAGAAAAATATCTTTGGTATTTAGTCTATTATTCGTACTACCTTTTTTTAGTCTTCTAATCAAGATCAGAAAACTTTTATTCCCGTTTTGTCGTGGACAAGTATCATTAAAATATCATTAGCAACAATGACAATTACAACAATCGCAACAATTGCATGTTTTGTATGTGCAACAACTACATTTATAATAATAAGGAAATTAAAGCAATATCAGTT